>JAQGDQ010000115.1:32500-606706 GCA_030141605.1 Tubiluchus corallicola
AAACTTGCTGCATTAATAACCTTGATTTTAGCACGCACTTTAATACTTCTTGTTTAATATCACTGTAAGAAATGTTATACGCACAAATTAGAAAAGCAAATTACAGAATCCGTAAATGTAATATTGTCGAATTCAGTCTGTATAGTGTCTATGTAAAATTGTATAATGTTAGTACAGGAATTTTTGCCTGCAAAAAGAGGCTAATAAAGACTTCATCATCATCATCATCATCATCATACGTACAAAAACGTTCTTCGCACAGCATAGCTTAAATTGGTACATTCAAATTTTGAATATTTCTTTACTTTTGCTCCCACCACTCTCATTTGTGAGACCGTAACTGTAAACTTTTTATCAATTCTTCTAGGATGACCTTGTATAAATATGCTTTTTCAAAGAAAATTTGTAGTACATATACCCCTATTTTGCTTTTAAAACTGAGGACACTGCCATTACACCTCAATCTATAATAACAATATAGAAGAACTTAGTAAAGATAGTAACAGAGAATGACAAGTCATAAAAAGCTCTTGCTAATTGATGTACCAGTATTAAAGGAAAGCCAGACTATTGTGTAGATGTCGGTTCAAAATAAAGTATGCTCTACAATATTGAAAACTACAATAGCTTTTTTCAGACCAAAGATGAAATTAAATAATAATTACGTCCGATAGTTAAATCCATTAAGACTTACAATGGCGCCTTTTGTCATATTCGCATGGTCGACAATTAGGCGCTGTACCCGGATAAGCACGATCTTGTGAACAGCTGTGTTCTTCTGTGATGTCAGTGTGACGTAGAGCTTATTTCCGTGACATCACATCGGCGTCTTATAGCAATCTTGTCCTACGCAAACGTGTTTGACGCACAGGGAAGATGCCTACCATTGCACAGACTGTGGTTAGTTTGTGACGTAAGCGATAACTGTGTGTACGTGCGTTAATTAGCTTTCTGAGGTAATTATTCAAATATTAGAAGCAACTGCTAACTTTTGCAAGAAAATGTGTATTTTAGGCAGTGAATTAAAATGAGATTGAGTCTAATCAATCGTCCGGTGTTCCTTTACTGACATGAATATAATGAAAAAACAGAAAAGACTTTATCACTGGGTTACTCCTCAAACCAACATAACAGTACTGCAGTTTGTTCATTTTTCGCCATTGTATAATTGCAAGGTTGTATTATATGAAATATAGTGACCCACAAAAATTTAAATGACTCCTCTTTAAAAGTTGGAAAGTCCGGAAGAGGAGAGAAGTAACTGCAGTGAGATTATTGACTGGACAAGGAAATGTTCAATGGGTAGATGGCTCGTATTGGATTTGCTAGAGATGAGGTTTGTGAATCCGGCATGGAAACCTGTATTGTTTTATTCGTAAAATCGTTCATAAGAAGATTCTCAGGCTTACGATGGCATTGTATTGTCAAGGAAACAATTTGATAATATGCATTTTGTTACGCAGTTGTGCTATAATTAAGGTTTTTTTAGACTTAGACTTAGCAGAAAGTGGTAGTATCTTAGCGAGGTGCTGCCATCTTTTGGTTGTTTGCCTGTAAAAATAATTAACCTATTTCTTAGGCTGTTTACTGTACTATCTATTTACATACCATTTACTGGGTTTCAACAAAGTTAATGAGGTGTAACAGGAGTCCTAGCTATTGTATGTTGGGCAGTAGTAGTTCAGGTTCATAGTCTGCTGGTGAAATTCAGATTTCAAATTTCATAATGTAGTTTGTTAACGTATGTTTGCTTCAAATTATATTTTGTGGTTTTTGATTTGCCTAAACTGAAGTTACTGCTTTAAATTTAATTTTTGTTGTAGTGTGTTAAACCTAAGTAAATTATTAAGTGTTAAATGTTGTTTTTTATTTTTATTATTTCAGACTGCAATTTATGTTGAAGCCCACCCCCTACCGCCTTCACTTCTTTTTTTGAGCACAGTAATAAAGGCAATCAACCTGTACCAAAGTGTTCATCATTTTTTATTGAGGTTATGGGTTACAGACAGACAGACAGACAGACAGACAGACAGACAGACAGACAGACAGACAGACAGACAGACAGACAGACAGACAGACAGACAGACAGACAGACAGGCAGGCAGGCAGGCAGGCAGGCAGGCAGGCAGGCAGGCAGGCAGGCAGGCAGACAGACAGACAGACAGACAGACAGACAGACAGACAGACAGACAGACAGACAGACAGACAGACAGACAGACAGACAGACAGACAGACAGACAGACAGACAGACAGACAGACAGACAGACAGACAAACTGGACAAGACAGGCATTCAGAAAGGTTTCGTAACCCAAGAAGGTTATTAAAGGCGATATTAATTTTACGAAAAATTGCTAGTCCAAAAAAAACTCTTACGAAGTTCCGTACGAACGCATTAGCGAATCCGGTACCAGAGCATTTGATTATGCCGATGTTCTCCAAGCTCGAGTCGACGTAAACAGACGAACTGTCACGAACTAAACGCACTGGAAATGACAATATAATCCTTGTACGTCTAACCGAAAATGTCAATTTAGTATAAGTGCTAACATTTTTTTACAAAGAACATGTTTGGGCTTTACGGTGACAAACAAAGTCATCATTTTTTGCTTAGCATAACAGTTTATTGTTTGTATACCATCTTCACGTCACGTGCCCCTTAGTCATTTACTTCATATCTGACACTGAGACGCCATTACTCAAAAACCTTACATTTTATCTGAAACAAGATAAATATAAATTCCTTTAATAAACTAATTCATTTCTTATCAAAAGATCGGTTACGTTTAAGTGAAATTAGTGAGAGACTTACAGTAAATAACTAAATAAAATTTACATACGTCGTTGGCATTAAATCGTGAGTTACACAGAAACACGTCATCACTTGAACACATTGAAACTTGAATGACTGGAAATTGACTAGGATACAAATATCGAAGCCAGATGTCGCCACTTGTAACTGTAAAACGCTATATTAAATTTAACAAACAAAAATCCTTGGCAGGACCCTTTTATATTAAGATCTTGCTACTACACTTGTGTTAACTTGTGGGCTTAATTGTGTAGTTTTTCAGATTACAGGTTGTATTTTATTGAGGACTTAATAATAGCATTGGGGATTTTAAAAATTTAACGTATTAATCTAACAGTATTTTTATGTGACTAGACAGGAAACTGGCTTCATTCATAACCTTGGTTTTAGCACGCACTTTAATACTCTTTGTTTAACATGTAAAATTGTACACTGTTTGTACAGAAATGTCTGCCTGCAAATGTATTACTAAATAAACCGGGAAATGAGAACTTAAATCTTGTGTATTGGAGCAAAAATGGAAATTTAATATCAGAACATACTTACTTTTTATCTAAGACCCTGCTGATAAATTTGAGTAAAATAGGGATTAAATTTATTTAGTTTTTGAGACTATTGGTTGTAACTCTTTGTGGACTTAGATATTGAATTGGGATTTTATCATTTCGTATATTAATTTCTTTGCATTTTATGTTACTAGACAAGAAACTTGCTTGATTAATAACCTTGCTTTTAGCACTCACTTTAATGCTCTTAGTTTAACATTGCTGAAATAATGTTGTACTCACAATAGAAAATAAATACAGGATGTGCACTTGAAATGTTGTAGGATAATACTGTGTAAAATTGTACACTGTTTGTACAGAAATTTCTGCCTGCAAAGAGGCCAATAAAGAGTTATCGTTATCATCAATACGTATCTAGGTTAATCTATACATTAATTCTACTGGTATGGACTTAATATATAAGATTCGAGGCTACAGCTCGGACGACGGCACCATTTGCAGCGATCTACACATCAAACGAAAGGTCTCGATCTAGTGTCGTGCCATTGGGGGTTTATTTTTCAAATCGGGCCCACCGAAATGAACGGGGGGCGAAAAACCTCCAAAAATGGCCATTTTTCGGCCGTTTTTTCAAAAGTTATACGTCTGAGATCTGAAGAACGGGAACGCGCCATGGGTGGTGCTGGCCATGGATAGATAGCCCGTTCAGCGGTGGGTGCCATAGGCGTATTTAGAATTCGCGAGAGGGTCACGGCGTCCCGTAACGGGCGTTTTCCCGGACCCAACTCCGAATTTCTTCGAAATTTTGGTCAAACAGCCTGCAGAAAAAACGTTCTAACGGCGCCTGGTGCGACTCACTGAAAGAGATATATAGCTCTTTAGAAAGAGGAAGAACAGGGCTATACGTTGGTGTAGGCTATATTTTAGGGCAGGTTGTCAGTTATATCTTAATTAATGTAATAGCATCTGCTTCACTCAAAAAAAGACCTGCTGCTCAATTCTACTGTATATCACATGGTAATCATTTTTTATTTTTGAACAGATGGTTCAAGTCTTCAGCAGTGCCAGGGGAAAGAGGAGTAGATGATTTAATGATGGCCTGGTACCATAAACGTCAACCGGGCAGCTTTGCTATAGTACTGTGTGGGGAGGAAGTCTATAATTCGCAGTATTTTCGCCACATAAGCCAATGTTTCAAATGTGAAAACCGATGACATTACTTGACCATTTTTCGAATATACAATTAATGTAGTTAGATGTGTTATTAAATGACTCTTTAGTACTATCTGATTTAAAATGCTACAAGTTCTCCCAGGTTAACAACTGAGCATTCAAAAGGTTGCTCATTTTTCAGTCCTGTTGATTGGTTCGTCTTTCCCAGACTTTCTACTCGCGTTTGTTGCTTATACAGGCAATAGATGGCAGCAAAAATGAATTGAAAGAACACGACAATTGACAGTAAAGAACAACCGATAAGCAATTTAAATGCTCCACCAATGCTAAAACCGTGAAAAATCACAAGGCAGGTTAAAAATTGTTGATAACGAAGACTTATCAGAAATTTATAATCAAAATGTCAAGATTATCATGATCATGATGCTAACCCACAATTAAGTAAATTTTGATACAAACTGGAAAGACAGGAAATGTGAAAAGTAGAAGTATAGCTTGGATTTGAACCAGGAACTTACGGCTTACAACGCTGACGCCTTGTTTCTCGGTAATTATGACAGTCTATAGCTTCTCTTTTACAGTCAACCATTTCAGCTTTTCAGACTGTCAAACTGGAGTGATATCGGACTAATTAGAGGATTTTAATTGCGTCCAAAATTTTTATAAATATATGTTATTATAAAATATATATAAATTTATGCAAATAATTATTTATAATAATTATAATTGTAACATATATTACAATTATTATACAGGGTGTCTATAAAGCCTCTTTACAATTTTAAAAATTTATTACAAAGGCAGTTGACAAGATATCTTAACAGATTTGTTTTGTTTTATTCAGTGTTTATTTAAGTTTGAGATCACATTGAAAGTTTGCGTTTTATGTAAGTCTCCTGTTGGTAGAAGGGTATTGTTAACTGAAACCCCAAAAATGGGTACCCCTCAAGAGAAGGCACAGTGTGTATCATGGTTTATTGAGACGAAATCGTATGTGCAGATTCAGCGGAACTATCCATGGCATTATGTGAAAGACATCGTGCATCGAACAAAGATACGGGACATTACTGACTTGAAGCAAAGGATTTCTGATGCCAGAAGTTTACAACAAAAAATCAGAAGTTTACAACAAAAAATCAGAAGTGCACAACAAAAAACCAGAAGTGCACAGCAGAAAATCAGAAGTGCACAACAAAAAATCAAAAGTGCACAACAGAAAATCAGAAGTGCACAACAGAAAATCAGAAGTGCACAACAGAAGATCAGAAGTGCACAACAGAAAATCAGAAGTGCACAACAGAAAATCCGAAGTGCACAACAAAAAATCAGATGTGCATAACAAAAAATCCGAAGTGCACAACAAAAAATCAGAAGTGCACAACAAAAAATCAGAAGTGCACAGCAAAAAATGAAAAGTGGACAGCAAAAAATGAAAAGTGCATGCCGAAAAAGTCAAAAGTGTACAACAAAAAATCAAAAGCTCACAGCAAAAAATGAAAAGTGCTCAACAAAAAATCAGATGTGCATAACAAAAAATCAGAAGTGCACAATAAAAAATCAGAAGTGCACAACAAAAAATCAGAAATGCACAACAAAAAATCAAAAGTGAACGGCGAAAAAGTCAAAAGTGTACAACAAAAAGTCAAAAGTGCACAACGAAAAACCAAAAGTGCACAGTAATAAATCTGTGTCCATTTATGTAGAGCAGTGCAGACGCCTCTAATGTTTATAAATGCGCTATTTTTCGTTTCATAAACAACACACTAGACGAATAGACGTTAATTCTATAATTAGAATCGCTTTTTCTTCTCTGATGAGCATGTACTTCTGAGTTTCAATTTTTTTAAAATAATGAAATCATATTTTTGGTGTTTAGCTAAAACCATTTGAAATTAATTTCCACAAAGGACTTGATTTCACCTCACTGTTCAATTTTTGTCGACAATAATGTACATTTAGTTGTGTAAATACTGCGAGGCACCTTCGCAAGCGAGTATGCCAGAGATTTATCACTTTTTAGACATTTAAAGGTAACCTTTACTTCACAGGGGGGGGGGGGGGTTACCTTGCTCACGTGGTTCTAGGGCAAATTTGATCCATTTTCATATGTTTCCTGTGTAATGATATTAATTTACGTTAAGCTTAAAGCACAAAAAACTCTCTACTTATATAAAGCTTAAAAAATGTGTGTTGAGATTTTATACCACTTACATACAAGGCAAGCGTCGGCAGTAACGCTGTAAATTTAAACTCCCGCGATGACCGTTAGACGCAGCCATTTTGACAATAAGTCATTTGAAACAAGTTTAGATAACACTTAGTAAAGTTTGAAAAAATAATCAGAGCATTCGTAGCGCACAAGTCACTAACTAAATAAAATTTAAAATTACTGTATCTTGTCAATAAGATTAAAAATACGTTTTTTTGGTTAGTGAGTGGTGCACCCTGGAGGGTGAGTCAGCGACATTTTACAAATCGGCGAAAACATTTTAAATAATTAATTTTTCTAGTTATCTAAATCTTTTCAGCAGGTAATTGAAATGCTAAGTAACATAACTTTGCTGTGCGTATATTACGTCATGTAACGGCACGGTTGTTACAGTATTGCGTGAGATTTAAAATGAAAACAACAAAAAATCGTTTCAACGCGTGTACGATAAAATTGCTGTAAAGTAATATAATTTTTTAAGGCAATTTTTCTGCTACCTACTTCAGGTACCCGTTGTCTTGTCCTTTAATTTACATTAAATAAGGGATGTTACATTATAACATTTTTAATATTATTAAACTGAATTGTTTGTTAAACGTTCTACAGTTAGTTTGCTGTTTTATATACAAGTTTTAGACCTGCCTTGTGGGTCCGAATTTGATACGTTGTTATTGATAATTCTATTTGTAACGGTATCACGTCCACAAACTGTTTAAGTCGGGTGAGCTAATGAATTGTAACACATACCACTAAAACTATGTAAAACTATCACATAATATAATCACCACAAACGAATGTCTAATTGCTTTGACTGTACGCACTATCGTAACTATAATATCTAATTTAACATTAATATTTTTACAAAAAATCAGTAAGCGAGACATATTTGCCTCTGCCAATTGTATTTGCCATAACAGTTGTTAATATTTGAACTGTTGCCAAGGTGATTGTGGCCCAAGGTGACAATAGGAGCCGTAAGGTATAAATTTGGAAAAGTTTTTCCTGTTCCTGTTTACTCCCAGTTACAGCGTCGTAATTTACTTATTTATTAATTGGCGGTATTCTTAACAAATTTAAAATACAACGTATGCATACACGAAACGTTAAGGTCATTGGTGTTGTATATAAGAAGACGTGATTTTTCTGAATTTCGATTTTTCACCATCGAGACTTTTCGGGCAAACTCCCTAAAGGTAGGAAAGGATACTTTTATTTCTTCCTTCACTCCTATTTGTATGTTTATAGTTTAAAGGATAAGAAAAGGGGTGCCTGAAGTAGGTTTCAGAAAAATTATGTGACTTTATAGCAATTTTAGGCGTATATCGTACTCGCGTTGAAAGGATTTTTTGTTTGTTTTCATTTTAAACGTTCCGTTCCGAAGTCGCCATTATATGACGTCATATACGCACAACGTAAATCAGGGGAAGAAAAGGAAATGTTAAATTAGGTCCAAAAAACTTTTCGTGCAAAGTTATATTACTTAGCATTTCGCTTTCCTGCTGGACTCCGACTTAGGTAAGTAGAAAGGAAAATTTTTAGTTATTTAAAATGTTTTCACCAATTGGTAAAATTTCGCTAACTCACCTCCAGGGTGCACCACTCACTAACCAAAAACGTATTTTTAATCTTATTGACAAGATACAGTAAATTAAAATTTGACTTATTTAGTGACATATGTGCTACGAATGCTCTGATTATTTTTTCAAACTTCACTCAATGTTATCAAAACTTGTTGCAACTGATCTGCCGTGAAAATGGCTGCGTGTAACGGACATCGCGGGAGTTACATGTATACATAATTTACATGTATTATGCAGCGTTACTGCCGACGCAAGTCTAATATGCAAAAAGGCAGTATGTAAGGGGGGATAAAATTACAAGACGAATTTTTTAAGCTTTATGTAAGTGGAGGGTTTTCTTGTGTTTTAATAGAACAACGACTTCTCGGTCTATTTTCTTACGTACTAGTTAATTTAGATTTGTTTAATTATTATTATTATTATTATTATTATTATTATTATTATTATTATTATTATTATTATTATTATTATTTAATTATTTATTCGTTCATAAAAAAGCACATTAATACAACACAGACACATAGTACATTAGTAATATTTACAAAATGTTTGGGCTTTCAAAAACCAAATTCGAAGCTCGATTAATAGCCAAAAGTCAATTTTACATAATTAAGAGTTATACATTGCACTGTTATATTATTAACACCTAGCTGTTATTTTAAACTAAATTTAAGTTTATTAAAGTAATTAGAGAATATACATACGTTATTAACCCCAAATCATGAGCAATTGTAAACAGATAACGACAATATCTTATCAACTTATGACAAGTCTTCACTTCACAGTAGGCCTCTGACCCAGATCAAATTGATCACGTGATTAGGCCAAAAATCACCACAAGGTGGCCAATTCCAACAACAAGCGAAGGCCGCCAAGCGCATGCCAATGCAAGATTTCCAGTACACAAAACTACGTAAGTAATTACATATTACATATACATCATACATCAAAAATAATACATCGAAAAATAAAAATAATAAAAAGACAGAAACTAAGACAGATTATTAACTTTAAAATTGATACTTAACAAGCAATAAAATTACGTGTATGTAATTAATCCTCCATGATAAATGTCAAGATTTCATTTAATTCTCTCAAGCTATAAAAAGAGAACTTTGCTTCTATTGTATTTAAAATATCCATCGCCATAGATAGTTTAGAAATTTGATCTGTGGGCAGTGAAATAGGTGGGAGAGCTGTTATTGAAATTAAACTTTGCCCACAAGTAATAAGCCTGTTAGCTTTTTCAATCAAATAAAAAAAACAATCATTAACAAGTCACGATGAATTATATTGTAACATCGATACTATCAGGTACATAGATAACATAATTATAAATACTGAAAGAGCACTATACTAAAACACAGCGGAACATAGCCTGGCTAGCCCACAGGTCTAAATGTTCAAGGTAGACCTGTCGTTCAAAGCTTAAATACAGAAAACTAGGACACTATTAATGTAAAAGGTCATTCAGAAGCAAATAAGTACAGTAAGATTAGAAGGAAATTTAAGCTATATCAATGCTGTAACAAGCCTAAAAAGGGGAGAGGATGAGATGAAATTTAATGAGCAACAAGACACAATGTTAATATTTGAAAGTCAACGCGAAGTAATTAAGGCGAACTTCGCGACATGATCCTCAGTTAGTTTGCATTCCTCATTAAATACGTTTGATCGTACAAGCTTCGGCTTAGATATTATCAATGCAAAATCTATATCGTATTTTTGGCTTATGTATTTCACATTTTTCCCACACCTGATAAAATTGAATGACAACTTTGTCAATCAAAAAAGAAGCCAGCCTATCACCTCTATGATAACATGTATAAAAGAACTTTCCATAAAATGCAATTATTTTATTACTGGGCTTTATTGTAGAGTACAAATTAAACAACGGTTTATTTTTGATGGCAGGAGTTGAACGACTTTGCAATGAAGCTCTTAATCTTTCTTCTGGTTGATGTTTTTGTGGCAACACGCGCAAGTAAGTATATTATATGCAAAATGGAGACTGCAAAAAATAAGTCACATATGCTGCATGACTGCTATTGCTACTGGTTAATTCTATTGCTAGAATTACTGCTGCTACTGCTGTTACCGTTACTACTATTACTACTATTACTACTACTACTACTGCTGCTGCTGCTGGTGGTGATTCTGCTGCTGCTACTGCTACTGCTACTGCTACTGCTACTGCTGCTACTGCTGCTGCTACTGCTACTGCTACTACTACTGCTGCTGCTGCTGGTGATGGTGCTCTGCTGCTGCTGCTGCTTCTACCACCAAATTATTCACATTTTAGTGTACATAATGGATACACTTAGATAAATCTCATAAAGCTTACGTCACACGTCAAAACATCGTAACAGGTATTTTAAACTTTAATATTTTCTCTTTCAGGTGACAACAAGGAGTCATTTGATCTCTTTTTCAGTGGAATGAGCAATAGTCGCGTTGAACTCACCGGTTCCATCTTACGAAAACGAAACGTCTTTACAGAATATACTGCATGCGGGTATGTGTAATGTGTCGACAGAAAGACACCATGTACAAAATTCCCAAGCTGTATCTAAATCTAAGATGACTCGCTTTCACTGTATAAGCCAAATTGAATATCATTTGTTTCCACATAATTAATACATGCCAAAGAATGGTATCACTTTTTAATTTAACAATTGATTATAGTGTTGTTGTGGAGATCGCTGGCATCTATTAGAATTACATAGAACATTGTAAAATGTTCCGTTAGAATAATCGTCTTACCGTGTAGAATGTTCTGGAAAGAAACTTCTACAAGCTTCTCGGGCACGCTATATAAGGCGAAGCAGGCCACTGAGACAGACACACGCAGATTCACACGGACGCCACTTACACATTCTCTTGTATACTTGTATTTTCAGATACACTTAAACGTTTTCCAGATTTTCACGTTTACTGTAATCATTTCGCGTTCCTTCATACTCTTGTGTTGTAGAATTCTCGCCAAATAAATTAGTTTAATTTCACGAAGTGTTTTCTGGTTTTCTCTACGAGCCTTCCGAGAGAAACAAAACACAACAAGTGTTACAAATGTACAAACGTTATAGTGTTACAAGTGTGGCGTTTACAAACCTTGCAAAATACAGAGTGGGCCTAAAATAGTTCGACCAGGTATCACAGCTAAGGTATAAGAAAATGTATAACCCTGAAATTACCAGCGTTTCTCAAGTGATGTTATATTTATTTAATATTCTGATAAAACTTCCACGGTTAAACGTTGCAATGGCATTAATGTTAAAAGATTTTTGACGTTAAAAGATTCTGTTTAGTAGTTTTTGTTTTAATTTTTACTGTGGTAATGTAAGGAGTAAATACAATGCTGGCACTTTAAACTTTATCCGGGTAGCGCATAATAATGGAAAAGGAAAACTTTTTAGATTAAGAAGCGATTGTTCGCATTTGGCATGTGGACGAATCTCCGACTATCACAGTTTGTGAACATTTGTATTAAAAAATTTGCATAGCCTTAGAAATAGAAAGTTTTCTCAAATAAAATTTATGTCGCTAATAACATGAATTCATGTGTGCTAGATAAATCAAATATGTTCAAATTGTGGAATGAACTTTTATCTCCAAATTTTCAATTTATCAAGTTTATAGGGCCATTTTAGAAAATCGTATATATTAATTCTACTGGTATATATATATAAGATTCGAGGCTACAGCTTCGACGATTGGAGGTTTATTTTTCGAATCGGGCCCACCGTGAGGAAATGGGGGCGAAAAACCTGCAAAAATGGCCATTTTCGGCCGTTATTTTGCAAAACTTATACCGCTGAGTTCTGAAGCCATGGGTTCTGAACGGGCCATGGGTGGTGCTGGCCATGGATAGATAGCCCGTTCAGCGGTGGGTGTAGTAGGCGTATTTAGAATTCGCGAGAGGGCCACGGCGTCCCGTAACGGGCGTTTTCCCGGACCCAACTCCGGATTCTTCGAAATTTTGGTCAAACAGCCTGCAGAAAAAACGTTCTAACGGCGCCTGGTGCGACTCACTGAAAGAGATATATAGCTCTTTAGAAAGAGGAAGAACAGGGCTATACGTTGATGTAGGCTATTTTTTAGGGCAGGTTGTCAGTTATATCTTAATTAATGTAATAGCATCTGCTTCACTCAAAAAAAAGACCTGCTGCTCAATTCTACTGTATATCACATGGTAATCATTTTTTATTTTTGAACAGATGGTTCAAGTCTACAGCAGTGCCAGGGGAAAGAGGAGTAGATGATTTAATGATGGCCTGGTACCATAAACGTCAACCGGGCAGCTTTGCTATAGTACCGTGTGGGGAGTAAGTCTATAATTCGCAGTATTTTCGCCACATAAGCCAATGTTTCAAATGTGAAAACCGATGACATTACTTGACTATTTTTCTAAGCAGCAAATGCATTTTGTGCTGCACCAACAAATGTCAGTAATTATTATTATTAGTAGTGGTGGTTCATTGATCATAAAATAATATTTACAATCTTTGACAGGAATAGCAGAATTGAAACTTTTCGTAGTCAAAAATTTTCTCATTTTCAGAAAAGAGCAACATTTTACAAAGGTTAAACAACTCACAATAGCAAATTTTTATTCAGTGTCATTGAAAGAAAAGATGTGATGATGACTGAGCTGAAACTAGAAGATGATTGAACAATGCAGACAGAGACAATGTACATGAGCTTACAGAATTGTAGCACTTCGTTACGGTTTTTACAAAAATTAGTGCGTTTTTTATTCATAAGCTTTTAAAATATTAAAACAGATCTCAAATACCAAATTGTGTTGTGGAGATCGCTGGCATCTATTAGAATTAAATAGAACATTGTAAAATGTTCCGTTAGAATAATCGTCTTACCGTGTAGAATGTTCTGGAAAGAAACTTCTAGAAGCTTCTCGGGCACCCTATATAAGGCGAAGCAGGCCGCTGACAGACACACGCAGATTCACACGGACGCCACTTACACATTCTCTTGTATAGTGAACACACCATGTGTACAATATGTGAAAGCTATCCTTCGTAAAACGGATATTATCTCTGACGACCTCGTGAACACAAAACAACATATCAGGGATTCCGAGAGAACTAAACTGTGCACCTATCTCTATCTGAATCCCGAACTATCTGTCAGTGCAATGTATAGCGTGAAAGTAAATGAGCTCCATAGGATTAAAACATCTCGGTTACGCCTCTCCTCACATAACCTAGCTATTGAGACTGGAAGATGGGCAAGGATAAAAAGAGAGGACAGGCTATGCTCCTGTTCTGGCTCAAACATTCAAACAGAAGAGCATGTTATCTGTTTTTGTCCACTTACTAATCACCTTCGTGAAGATAACACTGAATTGAGCTTCAACGTTTTGCATGAATTTTTCGATGGAAACCCAAACTCATATTGTGAATTTGTAAATAACTGTTTAGCGATTTTTGGACAGTAATGATCATGTTAGGCGATAATAAGTGTGTAGTGAGAATGTGTAAATAATTCTTCAGTTATTTTTTTGACAATAATGATCATGTTAGGCGATAATAAGTGTGTAGTGAGAATGTGTAAATAATTCTTCAGTTATTTTTTTTTTGACAGTAATGATCATGTTATATGATCAAAAGTCCCTTTTTTGTAATGATCTATGGACTGAACCAAATGTTCGACTATCTCTTAATCAGTCAATAAATATAAATATATATATATATATATATATATATATATATATACTTACATTTTCAGATACACTCAAACGTTTTACAGATTTTCACGTTTAGTGTAATCATTTCGCGTTTCTTCATACTTTTGTGTTGTAGCATTCTCGCTTAATAAACTAGTTTAATTTGATGAAGTGTTTTCTGGTTTTCTCTACGAGCCTTCCGAGAGAAACAAAACACAACAAATTGTTATTCATAATTGACGTTAAGGATGTAAAGTCTACATTGTTGAATCTTCTTCTAGTTTCAACTGTTAAATGGCAGTCCATCAAAACGTGCTTTTCAGTTTAGATTTCTCCACAATTACAGAGTCTCTGCCTTCTATCTACGTTACGCCATCTATCAGTTTCAACTTAAAACTAGTGTGCCTGTAGTCTCAATCGCGTATAGGCAATGTCGTACATCCCAGGTGCTGAATATCCGGAATTTTATATATTATATTATATTATATTATATTATATTATATTATATTATATTATATTATATTATATTATATTATATTACATTACATTACATTACATTACATTACATTACATTACATTACATTATATTATATTATATTATATATTATAATGTAATGTAATGTAATGTAGTGTAATGTAATGTAATGTAACGTAACGTAACGTAACATAACATAACATAGCATAGCATAGCGTAGCGTAGCGTAACGTAACGTAACGTAACGTAACGTAACGTAACGTAACGTAACATAACATAACATAACATAACATAACATAACATAGCATAGCATAGCATAGCATAGCATAGCATAACATAACATAACAGTACATAACATAACATAACATAACATAACATAACATAACATAACATAACATAACATAACATAACATAACATAACATAACATAACATAACATAACATAACATAACATAACATAACATATATACATATATACACATATATATATACATATATATACATATATATATATATTACAAATATTATAAAAAAATATATATATTATAATCTTTATTTGCCATTAAAATATATTGATAATCACAGAGATGATCAATCAGTGTTAGTTAATAAAATGTTACACTGCTAAAGGCAAATGCGTCAGTGCAATCTAAACTACTGTGCAGTAATGGAAAGTAACGACGAATAAAATCACAAACATATTTACAACTATGCACAAAAAATGAAAAAAAATACGATTTAATTAATATGGCCGTGGATATATAAATTCTGAATTAGTGTGTATGTTGTCGTACTGGTGTGATGGTATTTC
This sequence comes from Tubiluchus corallicola, assembly GCA_030141605.1. NCBI lineage: Eukaryota > Metazoa > Priapulida > Priapulimorpha > Priapulimorphida > Tubiluchidae > Tubiluchus > Tubiluchus corallicola. Next base: position 47,750 of record JAQGDQ010000115.1, read on the forward strand.
ATATCTGGTTAATATTGGTGATTTTAATTTTGTTTTAAATGCTGATTGGGACTTGATTTGTTTAAGCTGTAATGGTAGAGAATTCCAAAGTAGAATTGCTTGCTTGATTACAGAGTTCGTTCCACAGTGGGTACGAACTCTGTAATCAAGCAAGCAAATCTACTTTGGAATTCTCTACCATTACACGTTAAAATCACTAATATTAAACAACGTGTATTAAACTAATATTAAAATTTAAACAAGACTTGAACTCTTTATATGTCTCTTGTTTAGTTGAGTTACCATTTCTTACACCTTTTCTAAGCAGTCCATTCAAACACTTATACAAATCACTGTTGTTAATCACATATGCTTTAAGTAACGGCTGGATTGAACAGTTTGTGCCATTAACTATTCCCAATTATTCTTACAGGCGCGCATTCGGCGCTTTCAGGCCAAGCGATGTTGCTACTTTTGGTCCTCAGACCGTCTGTGATGGAAAGTGGCACCACGCGTGTGGGGTTAATAGCCTGTCAGCACAAACGTATACACTTTATTTGGACTGTGGTCAGGGGGTTAGTATTTATATCAATTTTATGTCAGAAAATTTTTGAGTAAATCTCCTCCAAATAATAAACCTATATTGTTTTGATGCTTACAACTAAATTGTCTGTATAACTTTTGTGTGCACGCGCAGTTGCTGTAAGTCAAATATTAAGTGTACCACAACAGCGTATCGTAATGCAACCGTCACATGACATATGGGTTCAGCAAAGCCGTCTCCTGCAACAGTTCAGTAACTTACGTGTACTTTACTTAATTATGCATTAGTCTGTGCGTAGAGTGATTTACTAGCAGGATCTTGTTTGGGAACAAGAAAAAATGAACTACCACCTCTAGCTCTTGACTTCTGTCTTCCGTTCATGACGGGGTGGGAACCCTATGTTACTGTCACTTTTCTCAAGTTCTTACACTTAGTTTTACTCTTATTATTTCTTTTTATTTTTGCTTTTACTTTTACCTTTATTCATATCTTACTGCTATTGTTACGTATTGCAGCAAAGTGGACTGACAATTACGATGCCTTTACCTCCTGGATTAGAGCCACTCGACTTGTCCGTTGATGCAGTAGATAAAGAAAGTGTCTTTGTATCTCTTGGAGGTGTATTTGATGGCAGTATGGATGCAGGTTTTCGAGGATACCTCTCGAGCGTAAACTTTTATGAGGGCGCATTCTCACCGGAGAAAGTTCTGCAATACTGCAAATCTTCTTATTACGAAGATGGTGATATTTTTAGCTGGAAAGATGCACGGTGCCAAGTTCGCGGAGAAGTATGATTATTTATATTTATTTATACTTATTTATATTTACTTTTGGGTTAATAATCAGCAAAACGTATCATGGTCACTAAAACCCGTGATGACGCGCAGCAAACTTCCATGTGCAGTTCCTCGCAAGGAATTCTGCCGCTTGCTAGAAGCTGTGCGTTCTCCTCGTGAGGAATTTTGCAGCATGGCAGAAATATGGCATGTTCCATTTTCGCGAGGAATCCTCGCGGATTTCAATCTTAAATTTAACTACTGAATTACTTCTTTCATATTTAACGATCGACAATTAGCATATTTCCGCATAATATTCTAAGATTTGACCTCTCTTTCAACAGACTGACGATTTATGCAACATTGATGGCCATATTCGTGAAAAAGAAAAATAACGCACGCATATATTTATTTTATACATGTATATTTTCAGATTTTAAAGTAGTTAATAGAACTTGACTAAAAAAACACAAACAGGCCTGACAATACATAGATTAAGATTATTAATTGTGCTTTGTGCATGAAAGAAATACGGCAAGTATAACTTCATTTAGACATGGTCATACAGTATAAAACTCGCAAAGTACTTGCAACTAACTGGACGGGTGGTTTCACTGTGAAATTAACTCTTTTGCTGTATCGGATTTCGAGAAAAAATCCGAAATTGTCTAAATATTTTCCGATGTTATGACTGCAATTCCGTGCATCATATTTCCTTGCGTCCTCACTATGAAATGGGCCTAAGATGTCGTGATTAGTGACTTTTTAGCGCTATGTGAGGGTGTAATGTATGGTGCAGTTCCACCCGTATCACGAACAGTGTTAAATTGATGTTGCCATAATATTTTAATAAATTCGACCATAGTATTACAAGATATGGGTAGCGTTTCAAAATTAGTGTCGGTTCACATGCCAGAGCGGACTACAATAACTGATATCCTTGTTTGGGTTTATTGTACGAGTTCGGCTGAAAATGCATGCAGTTTAGATTCTATGTGGTTATAAAATATTTCCTACAATAATTTGCCAGGACGAACCACAAGCTAGACAGAAGTATCCCACACTGTAATCGGTGGTATTGCGTGTTGTATGGGTCAGCGTTGAATAATGGGTTTCTTTGGGTTGCCACTCAGTATTGAGTCCAGTTTATGCAAACAGGTTCCGGTCCGACCACAACTATCTGCGTTAAATAGGTGCCGCCATTGTGAGCTGGACGACGGATAACCGAACTGAATGAAAAGTCAAATTTGTGCCAGGCGAATTTCTTATGTTGGTTCAGAAATAATTTGTTATAAACTAGTTGTAGCCTCCTGCACTTTAAATAACAACGTTAAATATTGTTTTCTTTAAGTTTCCTGCAAATTTAAACTGTTTTGAAAACGATGTCAAAACTATCTGAGGCATCACCTGACAGCAAAAGACGTTTTCAAAACTGTCTGAGTGATTACCTGATAGCTCAAAACGTCTTCCAAACTATCCGAGGCATCACCAGACAGCAAAAGACGTTTGCAAAACTGTCTGAGTGATTACCTGATAGCTCAAAACGTCTTCGAAACTGTCTGAATGATTATCTAGCAGCTCAAAACGTTTTCCACACTATTTGAGGCATCACCTGACAGCAAAAGACGTTTGCAAAACTATTCGAGGCATCACTTGACAGCAAAAGACGTTTTCAAAACTGGCTGGGTGATCACTTGACAGCTCAAAGCGTCTTCGAAACTATCTGAGTGATCACTTGACAGCTCAAAACGTTTTCCACACTATCTGAGGCATCACCTGACAGCTCAAAACGTCTTCGAAACTATCCGAGGCATCACCTGACAGCTCAAAACGTCTTCGAAACTATCCGAGGCATCACCTGACAGCAAATGACGTTTTGAAACTGTCTGAGTGATCACCTAGCAGCTCAAAGCGTTTCGTTCCAGAAACACAAGAGATTGATTGTGGTATGTAGGCATATTAACGTCACATGATTCAGCTGCCAAACGTGTGAACACTCAAACTTTTTTGAAAGTGAAAGGGTGAACGTTAATTATATTTATATACACAGTATTTTTATTGTGCGCACGCGCAGTTGCAGTCGGTCAAAGGTTAAGTGTACCACAGCAGCGCGTCTTAATTACAACCGTCGTGAAGGTAAAGCAAAGGCGTCTGTTGCATCAGTTCAGTAACGTCAGTCGTTTTACGTGGATTTTACTTGATTATGCATTCGTCTGTGCGTAGGGTGTTCTACTAGCAGGATCTTGTTTGGGAACAAGAAAAAATGAACTAGGTAAGGTTCTAGTGTTCTAGTAGCTGTTAAAACAGTTACTATTACAATAGCATGGGCTGCGAGGCTATGTCAAGCATACGCAAATGCGTTGTCTAGTATACTTAACCTTTGACCTTTTCACGATTATCATCAGTCGTTGGAACTGTGTGAAAAGGCTTATTACTAAGTTGATATTTTTTCAAAGAAATGTTTACAACGTTGGTTTAACTGTGAATCCAGCCTTACCACATTTTTCTTTTGCAGGTGTTTGCTCAAATACCCAGTAATGTGCACTTGCCAGAACATGTCTGCCAGAAGCAAAAAAATTACAATCAGAGGACAGATTACGACTTGAACACAGGTCTCAAAATTTTCTTTAGTACAAGTGTTGATATTTCTGAACATTAGTCACTTTGACAAATTGACAATGTGCGCAAAAGGAAAGAACAAGTCACTCAGTATGTTTATTTTACTGCTTCACTTAAACTTAGTAAAATACAACAAAGATATTTGCAAAGACAAACTGTCTGTAAAGCATAAACTTAAAATACACAACCTCTGAATAGAAATTTTCAGGCGCGGTGTTTGCCGCCATTTACTTGAAGCTCGTGACGTACTAGGATACTTCGTGACTTTCCGTAAGCGCGCGCTGCTTAAACTAATTCAAACTTCTGCAGCTTACCCAATGTTCACGCAGAGATATTACAATATTAGCTGCCTAATTTTTTTGTAAAAACTTATTATACTTTTGGCGAAGATTGACAGCACGCTGCTTTTCTTCAAGACGAATGACGTCATCAGAAGAATAATGGGCATTGAAACTGAAGCGCCCAAGCATCAAATGATGTACATAATCATTGTTAAACAGTCAACCTCGGGTATAAGGTACTCGTTTAGAAGGGACATTCGCTTATAAGGGACCACCAACACCGGTCCCGATTTTTCGTAACGTTTTTCCTTATAAAAATCTTCGTATATAAGGTACTCGGATATAAGAGACTTTCGGTTATAAAGGACGATATCTTCAGGTCCCGCGTAATAGAAACCCAGGTAAATTACCTCGCATATAAACGACCCTATGATCAAAGCGAAATTGATCGATTTTTAACCTCAGTTTTTCGCGCTCGGCCCTCGATTTTCGCGGTCACATACATCTCGCATCACTAAAGGAGCTTCCTACATACCGTTTGCACATAACGTGTAGCAATAATCCATAAAAATATGGGTAAAAGTACAGAAAAGTACAGGTCTGGATACAGCCTTGGTCTGACTCAACTTCGGCTATAAAGGACATCGGGTATGGTTGGCATCCTTCTGTCTCGGAAGACAATGGAGTGTGCATCAAGAGAGTCAGTTATTGATCACATTGATAGAGCTGCAGCGTCGACTGTGGCTGAGCAATCCGATCCTTGAACGTCTCCAGGGCGCACGCCTGGGTAAGGTGTATGGAGATCCTGAGTTGCCCAGACAACAGGAACCCCCTCTCTTCCTCGCTGGTGTAGTCCAAAGGAAAGCGGAGCGATACGCTTGGCACCAGGTTGGCTGCAGGAGCTGCCGGAGTCAGGGAGCATGCTGCACTGGTCCGCCTTCGGTGCTCCACTCCTGATTTGGAAGGTTTACTCCTCTACACATGGCCATTGGGTCACTTGACCTCCTCCACCCTCAGACACTTGACTATGGCAAATAAGCAATCCCAGCTTCAAACGCTTGGCTAGGGCAAATGAAGAATCCCAGCTTCCAATGCTAGTCTAGGGCAAGTGAGCAATCCCAGCTCCAAACGCTTGACTAGGGCAGATGAACAATCCCATCTTCAAACGCTAGACTAGGGCAAGTGAACAATCCCAGCTTAAAACGCTTGACAAGGCAAATGAACAATCCCAGCTTCAAATGCTTGATTAGGGCAAATGAACAATTCCACCTTCAAACGCTTGACTAGGGCAAGTGATCAATCCCAGCTTCAAACACTAGACTAGGGCAAATAAACTATCCCAGCTTGAAACGCTTGACTAGGGCAAATGAACAATCCCAGCTTCAAACACTAGACTAGGGCAAATGAAAAATCCCAGCTTGAAACGCTTGACTAGGGCAAATGAACAATTTCAGCTTCAAATGCTCGACTAGGGCAAATGAAGAATCCCAGCTTCAAACACTTGACTAGGGCAAATGAAGAATCCCAGCTTCAAACGCTTGACTAGGGCAAATGAACAATCCCACCTTCAAACGCTTGACTAGGGCAAGTGATCAATCCCAGCTTCAAATGCTAGACTAGGGCAAATAAACAATCCCAGCTTCAAACGCTTGACTAGGGCAAATGAAGAATCCCACCTTCAAATGCTTGACTAGGGCAAATGAAAAATCCCAGCTTCAAACGCTTGACTAGGGCGAATGAAGAATCCCAGCTTCAAACGCTTGACTAGGGCAAGTGAACAATCCCAGCTTCAAACGCTTGACTAGGGCAAAGGAAGAATCCCAGCTTCAAACACTTGACTAGGGCAAATGAACAATCGCAGCTTCAAGTGCTAGACTAGGGCAAATAAACAATTCCAGCTTCAAATGCTACTAGGGCAAATGAAGAATCCCAGCTTCAAACGCTTGACTAGGGCAAATGAACAATCCCAGCTTCAAATTTCAGCTTGCGAAGTTCTTCATCTAGGCGACACAAGTAAATTTCAGTAATATTCACTTTTTCAGCCAGCGAAGGGTCATTTGATCTCAGTTTTACTGGAATGGATAATAGTCGAGTAGAACTCCACGGATCGGTTTTACGAAAACGGGGAAAATTTCCGGAATACACTGCATGCGGGTATGTATAATTCACAGGACTACTAACTAGTCAACAATAAGCCTTTTCACAGTTTCGTTGTGCGCACGTGCAGTTGCTGTAGGTCAAAGGTTAAGTGTGCTACAGCAACGTGTCTTAACTACAACGTGATAGGTGGGTAAAACAAAGCCGTTTGCCGTGTCAGTTCAGTTGTGTCTGTTGTTTACATGGACTTTACTTAGTTATGCGTTAGTCTGTGCGTAGAGTGATTTGCTAGTAAGGATCTTGCTTGGCAATGAGAAAAAATGAACTGGGTAAGGCGCTAGCTAACTTTTAAAACGGCTACTATTACAGTGGCATGGGATGCGAGTGTACACAAATGTGTCGTCTGGTAGACTTAACCTTTGACCTTTTTACAATGATCACCAATCGTTAGAACTGTGAAAAAGTTTATTCCATGTGCAGTCAAAAGTTTCGAACAACGCAGCTTTATGCACTGTGAGAAAACTAACATGTACCAGTCTTCTGCATCCAGCACTGAGGAAAAGCTCAATGAGGGGAAAGGGTTATGCTTATTGATGACGTTATTTAAATATTTGTTATTAAATTCGGGATGTGAGGCACTTTTTTATTTTAGACTTGCCCAATACATGACCTCAAGTATAAGTAGCGATGAATGTCCACGTGGACCATTTTAACAAGTTCCATAAATTTTGTTTACTTGATAGATACAAACCAATCTCAATTCAACTCGTTCAGAGAGCAAAAAGACGATACGTACTTCAATGATTCTCTTCAGAAAACACAAAAGCAAATAATAATAATAATAATAATAATAGCAATGTGAAAGTCATTTTTGAAGTTGTTGTTCAGTCACTTTGTTATGATCGAGTTAGACACAGAGAAGTATGAATAGGAACAAAAATCTATAATAAATATTTGCACTGCACACATCAGAAAAGTGTTTATTAAACTACAGAAAACATGAGTAGCAAAACTGCTGCACTGAACATTGAGCAAAAACTAGAAAGCAAAAACAGTCAGTAAAACCTGTTTCACAGCCAGTATACAGGTATTGAACTTGGCCTATGCAGACTTGCACAGGCTTCACAACAACCATTAATTTTAAATAGGGAGAGGACCAGTGTGTATGTATTCACTAGACCATACAATTATACTGAAGGTAAGTCAGCTGGTAGAATGTAACAGGATTAGCACAAAGATGGCAGCACCTAATTACGATGTACAATTCCAACTTCCACAATTGTATAATAACTCTTTTAGTCCGTGGCATTAGTAGCCCTGTGTGTCTCTATAGTTTCTGTAAGGTTTACTCACAGTTAAATACCAATAAAATCTTTAGACAACACTAGAACCGACAGCGAAAACGACGAATTCATCACTGATCGTCCGATCTCGACGACATTTCTTTATCAAGTAGCAAAAGAACGCTGACACGTGGGTGGATAGCATGATAAGCGTCAACAAACCGAACATTTGACGAAATTTCGGACTCTCAGCACGACTTCACAAAAAACTATCCCACTTCTATTCACAGGGAAAACTAAGTCATAGATCATTAATGGTAAATCGGTTTTGGTTACATCAGGACCTCGTAAGTGGCAATTCTCTGCTCGTAACGGTCCTTCCTTTTTTACTTCTCGTTGAAACGGTAACGGTAACGGAAACTGTAAACGTAACGGTTCTTCCTTTTTTCACTTCGCGTTGAAACAGTGAAATGCATAGCTTTAAAATCACATTATCTGCCAGAGTTTGTTCCAGTTTATGACGTATTTGACACTTATCTAACAGATTTTGTATTACAGTCTTGAGAGTATCGTATGTTTAAGTGTCATCACTAAGTCTTGTTTGTGATGGTTACGTTTTTATTGCAATATCCATATCGAAAATTCTTAGAGTATTTAGTCTACGGCTCTAGGAAGCTTGTTTGTATTGTAATTGAACAGTACACGTGTGTCTGGAAACTCGTTGTCAGACTTTTGCAGACAGTTTTCTTCGGTTTTTAATGAGAGCAAAGAGACTTCTTTCAGAAGGGTTACAGGTGGCTTCTCAACCTATTTCGCAACGTATTTTTGTTGCTCTACCTAAGCATGTAAATTACCTTTTCAAAAGTTTTGTTGCCCTTGAACGTGGGAAAATCTTTCACGTTTACCTTACCGGAATTGCAAATATGCACAATGGCATCTTATAACTGCCTGCTTTTCGTTTGAACCTGTGAAAAATTCATTAAATTGATCATTAATTTCAGTGATTTCATATTCATGAAGTGAAAGTGATCCATTGTATTTTGCTCGAGAAATGTCTGAAAAGGCACAAAATTGTTTCACTTATGCAGCCCTAGAAGTTAATCGCTTCAATAGCTGCCACGTAAGGCGTTCTACGTTCATTGCGTGTCTCCTGTTTATTCTCAACGAAACTTAAAGTCAAACTAAATCCTCACTTAAATTTGACGAACCGCCATTTATCGCTGCGCGAGACGAATGACGTAATGAGCACAGTCACGAGGTCACCAAAAATCAATAAACAAGCATCCGTAACCGAAGACGCTTTTCGTATTACGTACGTCATTCTCGCCCACTCGCACCAAAGACGCAAAAATGGCGATCTTTACGGCAACGCACGCATTCGAATTCGCCAGAAAGTTTCTTTTGTTTAATAATAGCTATGAAATCTTTGCGTAATATTAATGCGTTAATAAAACTTCAATGTCTGTGGGGCATTAAATGGCCCATTAACGAGGCAACCAGAATAAAACCGCTGAGGATTTCTGCAAAACAATTTACAAAGCGTGGTTCCAAGGCTGTTATTACGTGAAGCTACAGCCTCTGTTAAGTTATGTTCATCACCTCGTCTCGCCAATGCTGGACCTACTGTAAACAGACAAAAGACTTAGCAGATAGGGATTGTTATTATGTACAAAACTCCGTGGTTTCACGAATCATATACCTAAGGCCTATATACATATAACTAGTGCGTGAAAACAATAGTAGCCAAGCTAAGTTGTTTAAGATTACGAAAATGCTTTTAAAATGTAAAGAAGCGACTCCATATCCAGATTACGAATGTTGTTCTGCTGTTGCTAATGATCACAATGACAAATTTATCCATAAAATCATGCAGATATAAAGTCATGTAAATTATTTTGCTTGTGAAAATCAAGCCTGTATTCTTGTTTGTAATGAAAAGTAGTCCTATCCCAATCACGCAACCACTTATCATGCGTGGTTTCATTTTGCACAGGTGGTTCAAAACTTCAGCTGTTCCAGGTAAACTTGGCACGGATGAGCAAGCGATTGGCTGGTATATTAAAAATGAAAGTGGCAAGTATGGTGCTCTACCCTGCGGAGAGTAAGCTTTATTTATTTACTTTTATTTCATAGTCTGTTTATCATGCAAGGAAACGATTGAGACATTAACACTGGGATATGGCAGAGATTGAATTCTGTGTTTATACTATATGGGTTTCATACATGTATACGTGATGTCGTCCTATGTTTGTAAATGTGTAAATATTTCGTTTTTTATAAATACCTTATTTGCACTTTTGTGAGCGTGTGTGTTATGTAAATGACAGTAACAATTTGCACTAATGTTTACTCAATATGATGATGTTCGTCCTTCAAATCGAAGATGACCATAGTGACAGGGATAAAGGGTGAGTTTGGGGGGTTGTCATTCCTTTGATGAGCTCGAAGGTGACTGACTAGGCCAATTCTGACCTGGAAACTTCTTTGACATTTGGCACAGGTGAGGCTGGGAGTTTGGACCTGTTGTTGGGCAGTGTCACATGCCTTGCGTCTCCTGCGCTTCTCCTCTGCCTCCTCAATTCTTTTCGCCTCTGCTGTCTTAGCCCCTGTGGTGATGGCACTTCGCCATGCTGAGCGATCTTGTGCAAGGGTTTCCATTGAATCCATGCTGAGCTCCTTGAGTGAGAAAATATGTATATATGTATATTAAATATTAACACTCTGCTGAATTACGTAAACACAGTGTGCCACTACCTGGATTAGGTTTCCTTTCCTAAAACATCTCTGGAAAAACTTAAACTCTCAACGGTGAAATTTCACCTCGGGTCATAAACAACCTGCAAAAAGATGCAAAATTGTGACGTATTTATAAGTTGATGACGTCAGTATAAAACGGATGTCATCCCCAAAAGTTTGGGGCGCCTCGGGTGTCCAACGTACATATTTCGGATGAATTAGCGCAACTTGTTAACTTACATAATGTAATGTATTTATTGACAACATATATATATATACATTATATGCATATACATTTACGATTTTAACAATACAACCGATATATATATATATATTGGTTGTATTATTAAAATCGTAAATGTATATGTATATAATGTATGTAAATAGAAGTGATATGTATATATATATATATATATATATATATATATATATATATATATATATATATATATATATATATATATATATATATATATATATGGCAATATATATTTATATTGGTTGTATTAATAAAATCGTAAATGTATCATTCATCTAAATGTTAGTGACAATCATCATTTTTAATTACCCAGCCAGCTGCCATACATGCCATAATTATGTTATTTTGATTATACAATACACAATGTTCATTGATAATTGTGTACAGTGCGGCTTTATATCGGAATGTGCCTGGATACAGATCTGATCGTTTTTGCGATGGACGCTGGCACCATGGGTGTGGGACCTTCAGTCTCTCAGCTAGAATGGTAACATTGTATTGGGACTGTGGCAAAGAGGTTTGTTTAATTTCAGTATTATTTGTAGTTTGTTATTTGTCTGCCTACATGTAGTAATGTAATACTAGCCAAACCCCACAAAAAGAATTTTGTGCACAAATCAACACACAACCCACACCACACCTCCCACACCATACCACTCCACCTCATCACACCACACTGCACCACACCATACCACCACACCACACTGCACTGCACCATACCGCCTACACACCACACCTCCCACACCATACCACTCCCCTCATCACACCACACTGCACCACACCATACCACCACACCGCACCGCACCGCACCATACCACCTACACACCACACCACCCACACCATACCACTCCACCACATCACACCACACTGCACCACACCATACCACTGCACCACCCACACACCACACCACACCACCCACACCATACCACTCCATCGCATCACACCACACCGCATCACACCATACCACTGCAGCACACCGCACCACCCACACACCACACCACACCACCCACACCATACGACTCCACCACATCATACCACACTGCAACACACCTTACCACTGCACCACACCACACACCACCACCCACACACCACACCACACCACCCACTCCATACCACACTACCCACACCACACACACCCTATCACCCCACCACACCATCCATAGCACAACACACAAAGCACACCACCACCACACCACACAACCCACACCACATCAAATCCACCACCTCACGTGGTGATCATGATGTTGATGATGATGATGATGATGGTGGCAACGATGACGAGCACAAGCACCAACAGCACAGCATTACAACAAAACCATTCCAAACATTTTTCACAAAGTTGAAACTATGTGCTATAATATAATAAATGCTCTTAGTCTGTTTACCATTGATCAATAATGCACGGACATTCCACGTAGTTTTGTTTGCTGCTTCTCAGATGATAATAGGCTAACAGAACTGATTTATATGTGCAATCTATACTGCTATAGAAGGACGGGTGAAGACAATGCCTGGAACAGCCAATTGATGTTCCAAATAGCGTGCAGCACAGGGGGTAGAAAAAGAACTCCGAAATACACCCCTCGCCCGGTATACATCTCCCAACAAGACCTTTAACATTTTGTAGACCGGTTCGGCCTCTTTCTAAGAGTGTGCTAATTTTTTCCCAGCATGCCCAAACAGTTGCACAAATTGAGTTTTCCTACAGGCTGTTTGAGCAGTTTTCTGCAAAATTTGCCTGGATGAGTCCGGGAAAACGCCCGTCACGGGGCGCCACGCCCCTCCCCAGAATTCTAAATATGACTATAACACCCACTGTAGAACGGCCTATCCATAGCCAGCACCAGCCAGGCACATTCCCGTTCTCCAGAAATAAGAGGTATACGTTCTGAAAAAAATGGCCGTTTTTGGAGTATATTGGTATATATATATGGGCGGTTATTAACTTATTGGTTACTATTATAGTTACTGTGCTGTAATGTTAGCTGTAATTCTTGCTGTCAGGTCCAGTGTTATGGCGCGTTCAGACGTAGGACTTCTTTCGTAAGCTGTTGCGCAACTTTTCTCTGAGAGTAAAGTTGCAATGTGTGAACGGCTTGGCAACTTCTCTCACAACTTGTTGCAACGTGTGAACAGCTTGGCAACTTCTCTCACAACTTGTTGCAAGGTGTGAACAGCTTGGCAACTTCTCTCACAACTTGTTGCAACGTGTGAACAGCTTGGCAACTTCTCTCACAACTTGTTGCAACGTGTGAACAGCTTGGCAACTTCTCTTGAAACTTGTTGCAACGTGTGAACGGCTTGGCAACTTCTCTCACAACTTGTTGCAACGTGTGAACGGCTTCGCAACTTCTCTTGAAACTTGTTGCAACGTGTGAACGGCTTGGCAACTTCTCTCACAACTTGTTGCAACGTGTGAACAGCTTGGCAACTTCTCTTGAAACTTGTTGCAACGTGTGAACGGCTTGGTAACTTCTCTCACAACTTGTTGCAACGTGTGAACGGCTTGGCAACTTCTCTTGAAACTTGTTGCAACGTGTGAACGGCTTGGCAACTTCTCTCACAACTTGTTGCAACGTGTGAACAGCTTGGCAACTTCTCTCGCAACTTGTTGCAACGTGTGAACGGCTTGGCAACTTCTCTTGAAACTTGTTGCAACGTGTGAACGGCTTGGCAACTTCTCTCACAACTTGTTGTAACGTGTGAACGGCTTGGCAACTTCTCTTGAAACTTGTAGCAACGTGTGAACGGCTTGGCAACTTCTCTCACAACTTGTTGCAACGTGTGAACAGCTTGGCAACTTCTCTTGAAACTTGTTGCAACGTGTGAACAGCTTGGCAACTTCTCTCACAACTTGTTGCAACGTGTGAACGGCTTGGCAACTTCTCTCGCAACTTGTTGCAACGTGTGAACGGCTTGACAACTTCTCTCGCAACTTGTTGCAACGTGTGAACGGCTTGGCAACTTCTCTCAGCTAGAAGTTGCGCAACAAGTTACGAGAGAAGTCTCTACGTCTGAACGCGCCATTAGTTTTGCTGTTTTTGCTATTGTTGGCTGTAGTTAAGGGATCAGTAACTAATAAATTTACTGTTGCAGCATGGTGGCTTGACTGTCGAAATCCCTTTACTTGCTGGAGAAGGGCCACTCGATTTATCCAATGTAGGTGATGACGACATATTTATGTCCTTTGGTGGTGTATTTGATGGTACTATAAATGCAGACTATCGAGGATTTGAATCTGGTATAAATTTCTACGAAGGTGTATTTCCACCAGAAAAGCTGCTGTATTACTGCAAACCGTATTACCACGATGATGGTGACATCTTAAGCTGGGGAGATTTGAGAGGAGGCCAACATCGAGGAGAGGTAAGCTTTAGTTGTATTTAGAGGTATTCAATTGCTCCAGCTATTAAAAATGCCAACTAGCTGTCCATATTTAAAATAAATTATAAATTAAACTTACTTGAAACATATAACTGATCACTCAATCATGATTTGTTGTTTTTCATTTTCAAAAACTTCCCCTCTAGTATAATAATATTTTTATTACTTACCACCCGTATTTATATTTGTATATATTGTAATTTTTTTCGTAACTAATTCTAGTGGCCTACCATACGCTAGCTTTTTAGGTCTCTAGCGCAGAATTCATGAACTATATCAGTTTTTTGTATTAACAAAAACTGATTATCGATGCACATGTAATGTATATGTATATGTTTATTGCGAAGTAGTTCTTCTGAGCTTCATGGTTCGAATATGGTACCTAAAATGCTGCTTGAGAAAGAGTTGAATTGCTTTATTTTACATAATTTTGAAATAACGTTCAGTTGCTTAGCCGTTTTGAGAAGTCCAGCCACTCTAATGATTTTATGGATGATTTTCTAACGCTTAAAACAACAAATCAATTTCATCCATTGAAATGGATACAAAACACCAGTTTAACTTGTTGACCAAAAGTTTCTTTATTCTGAAAGACAATTATTAACATTTAGTTTAACTTGCATTGAATAGAAGAAAATTAGTTGCATGATTAAATGTATTGCTATAACTAAGTACTGATATAAAAATTATGTAAACTATATTGAAATTAATTAACAATAACTTACGTTGTTAGAGCCTTTAACAGTTACAAAGACAGGAACTCAAAGTAGCCTTAAGAACAACAGTGTCGCAACAATAAATTCGTAAGAAATTTACAGTCATAATGCTCATCACAGTCAGAAAAATAGAGCAATGGCGGAGAGAACCAAAAGACGGGTAAAATGTCATACAACTACTACAGCTATATCTCACGAAAGGCCAAAATGCTATTGTATTGAAGGATATTAGGTGCTTCAATTTTAAAAGAGTGACTACTGTAAAAGGTAAAAAGCCTACTAAATTAACAAACAGGTGGCAGCACCGCGACAGTAACTGAGAACTAAATTAAAACCAAAAATGGGCCTATGCGCCCACTACAACCATGATTTCATTTGCAGGTATTTCTGGAACCGCCTAGCAGTGTGAATTTACCACCTCACTTTTGTTCCAACAATTCAGCTGGCAAAGAGGCATTTGATCTCTTTTTCACAGGAAACAATCACAGTCGTGTTGAATTAACAGGATCCATTTTACAAAAACAAGCACAGTTTTCCGAGTATACTCTATGCGGGTATGTTTAATGCATTAAACAAGTAGGAACACCTCCTAAACTGACTATTACGCATAACTAATGGTTTAAAACCATTATCAATGATCCATAGATTCTCCTGCAGATATATTGCGGAAGACATATTTTCGGAGATTTAGCTAGCCAAATTTATTAGTAATTCTATTGTTTTTTATACGAAAGAAATTGCTTGGCGTTCAAAAGCCAATATCCGAAAATTAAGATGGCTAGGATTCTTCTAAGATTACCACATGAAGCACCAGTAAGAATCGCCTTAAAGGAAACCTTAAAACCTTGCAAAAACACCTGGTAAACCTAAAACAAATTGGATAGCTAAGATAAATAAAGACGTTCAACAACTTCAACCATATCTATCTTTAAGAGTAGAAAAACTTACGCTGTTAGCTGCAAATAGAAGTGGGTGGAATACTTTGATAAATATTCAATGTCTACAATAGATGGAACGAGACGTTAAAGAATGATTGCTTTTTAATGTTTTTACGATTACTAATGGCAACCTCATTGTTAACTGTTATGTTGTAAACATATAGCAAAGCACTCATGACTCTTAACTGTACCGTCACTGTACGACTGTGTTGCAGTATATCACTTATGACACACAATCTCAGTAATAACATCATTATCTTACAAAAATTCTCATTTCTTGCTGGTATTATTCAATGTTTCTCGCCTTGTAAAGGGTATATTAGTTCCTATAGTTGGGTTGGAAACAATGTAGCAAGAAGTTTGTTTCTTAAAACATGTTCAGGTTGAAGAGTGTACTGCAGTAATTTGGCTTATTGTAGTAAACCAAACAAATAGCAGGACAGCATTTTGGACTTTGGCCCTGGAGGTCACAGCCAAACTGACCACTCAAATATAGAAAATTTGTGGTGTTTCAGTGTTAGGGACTCTGCAAGCTTATCTTATTAACTAATTGATAAAAATGCTAAATTATACCCCTGTTTGGGGGTAAAGATTGCCACACACCAAACAAATATCACGAAAATACACACAATCCCGAGTTTGATGGAGGTCACATGTTACCCAAAGACCAACACTGAGGTTAGGCATGAAGCTCAAAATTTATGGGGCAGTATTTAAGTGGTAAAATTTTATTTGTTTTTGTTTGAAGAAAGTCAGGTTAAATATTGCCGCAGACGGCCTTAATAACTTTTGTACCCATGCTGCTGCGTCATTTTTTGGTCTATAACATAGTTCTATAACAAAATTTTGACATTTGACATTTGGCATTTTATGTTTTGTTACTGTACATAATTATCATTGCATGATTTATTTGCTTTAGTAAGTTGATTATCACATTTTGCACGATTTATTTGCTTGAGTAAGTTGATTATTACATTTTGCATGATTTACTTCTTGAGTAAGTTGACTATTACATTTTACATGATTTATTTGCTTGAGTAAGTTGATTATTACATTTTACTTTTACGTCTTTTCCTGACTGCTTGAAATCCATGAATTTTTTTACAGCTTTACTTTGATTTGGTCACTTAAAATTCTACGGCTTCGTTTTATTTCATTCTATAGCAAAATTTTGACATTTGACATTTTATGTTTTGTTACTGTACATAATTATCATTGCATGATTTATTTGCTTGAGTAAGTTGATTATTACATTTTGCACGATTTATTTGCTCGAGTAAGTTGATTATTACATTTTGCATGATTTATTTGCTTGAGCAAGTTGATTATTACATTTTTCGTGATTTATTTGCTTGAGTAAGTTGAGTATTACATTTTGCATGATTTATTTGCTTGAGTAAGTTGATTATTACATTTTGCTTTTACGTTTTTTCCTGACTGCTTGAAATCCATGAATTATTTTACAGCTTTACCTTGATTTGGTCAATTGAAATTCTACTGCTTCGTTTTATTTCATTTTATTTCATAATAAGCATGCTTCACTTGTAATCTTAATATCTTCGCAGAACAACGATGGTTTGACTTGATGACTGCTTTCGGTCTTTCTTTATAATTTTTTTCCACATTTATCACTGTACCAATTTATGATGTTTGGATATAATACTATGGAAACAAACCATTTCTGAACCTAATGAATAAAGATCAGAATAATGTGGCGAGATCTCCTATCATTACAGAAACTCTCTCACAGTTCAGAAGTGAATAAGCAAGCGTTAAATGACAAAAGAAAATTCGCAATAAAAAAGGATATCACCTAAGTTTAATCTTTAGCGAATAAAGTACTCACGTTTTCGCATTTACTTCAACCGTTCAACCGCTGCAGTAAACTTTGGTGCAGACATGTTTCATTTAGTCCGCCAATTGAAAAGCCAGCATGTAACTGATCACGTGTCATGACATCACTGGAACACAATCGCAGTGAGTTCTGAGCACGTGTACTACAAAGATTTGTGTTGTGGTTCTGTGACGCCATCTAATATGGCGCCGCCGTGACAATCTCGCGGGAGTATTTAAAATGAAAACAAACAGGAAATTCTTTTAACGTTGGTATGATAAACGCTTAAGATTGCCTCTAACCGTTATAATTATTTAGCGAAAATTTGCGAGACTTGCTTTAACTACTTCCTTTTCTTGTCCTTTAACTTTGTCAGCAACAGAAAATGTCAGAATGGCACAGATTTTCTGGACAGGGCAGAAATCTTTTAAATTTTCATTTGTAGCTGAATGTGTTGGATTAATACAATAATTTCTTAAACAGGTGGTTTAAGTCGTCAGTTGCACCAGGGACTAATAGTCTGGATGATTCTATGATAATGTGGTTTTTTACAAGCGAAAATGGCAAGCACAGTGAGCTACCCTGTGGATCGTAAGTGCCTCCTTTTTTCCCTTTTTTGTACAATTTCTCCGCATTCTTTTAAATAAATTTGATAGTGAAGCTTATCATACGCTAAATTTTAAGTTCAAAACAGTTTTGTTCACAGCTTGTGTTAATTATCCTTCTGCCATATCTTCCGCCGTATTCATTTCAGTTAATTCACAATCATTTACAGACTTTAACAGTACCAGATGATTTTTTAGACTCAATCTCATTTTAATTTACTGTCCAAAATATACATTTTCTTGCCTACAAAAGTTAGCAATTGTTTCTTATATTTTAATAATTAGCTTAGAAAATTAATTAACGGCAGCCGAACACAGCTATTGCTTACGTCAGAAACTAACCACAGTTTGTGTAATTACAGGCATCTTCCCTTACGCATCAAGCTGTTTGCGTTAGTATTATTGTTTAAACGCGTGATGTCACGAAAATGGGCTCTACGTCGTATGACGTCAGAAACTAACACTGCAGTTCATGATCATGGTTATTACGGTACCGTCTTCTATTTGTCGGCCACGCGAATGTGACCAAAAGGCGCCGCTGCCAGTCTTAGTAGATTCACTGAGCCGCGCGTAGCTTTCAAAGTTTAACAAAATTTGAATATCCGAGGTAATTATTACTTAATAAAACCTTTGATTTAAAATAAGCTGTTGTAGTTTTCAATATTTTAGAGCATTCTTTATTCTGAACTAATGTTTACATAATTGTCCGGTTTTCGTTTAAAGCAAAACCGGACCCAATCTCAACTGCAAGTCAAAACAATCTACTCTTTAAAATATTAAAAGGAAATATACTATTTTTTTCAAAAATGACTTACGTGAAAGTATTACTACCACACAAACAAAATTTCGCGTTCGCGCCACTAGTTCTTCGCTGTTACATGCATTTCGCCATTCGCTAGTTAGACGGGCACTAGCGCCTGTATTTCGGAAAGCGTTGCACAAAAACAGGTGCTGTATCTCTCAGTTCAGATGTGTTAGTTTGTGATGAACTGCACAGGTTCGACAACTGCTGCGTGAGCACAGAGGTAAATTTGAAATTTGAATTTTCACCTTAAAACTTACCTAGTTTTAGTACAACACACTGAATATCTTACACTAGTACTGTACTTCAATTTTCGGTTTCGCAAACACGTGCAACACGCTCATGGAATGTTTTTGCTCTTGAAAATTATGTTAGTTTGTGATGTCATCAATAGTTGGGCGCGCCCACCGTTAATTAAGATTTTAATCCATTATTTAATTATCAGAAACGCTTTTGTAGTATTATTGGTGTTAAAGTGAATACCTTTCACCGTACTTAAAAGAAAAATCGAGTAGTACGTGAAAAATCATCCTGTCTTCCTTTAAAGCTATTTAGGTATTATTATTATTATTATTATTATTATTATTATTATTATTATTATTATTATTATTATTATTATTATTATTAGTAGTAGTAGTAGTAGTAGTAGTAGTAGTAGTAGTAGTAGTAGTAGTAGTATTGATATTAATAATTATCATTTAATTAGTTATTATTGTTATTATTATAATTATTCTTTATTAATAATTATTATTAATGTTATTAATCTCATGTTATATTAGTAATTCTCTCACAGTCACACAATTACCTGAGCTACAATTTGTTCATAGTTACTTGAGAAAGGTTATTTTGCTTTATATAATTTGCAAGTGCACTTTTAATATATAATTTTTATTTTAAAACACAATGCTGCAATTGATACCTGTCATGTAGGACGCAAAAGAGATTTTCCAGTGCGCGTGTTTGCTCTGATATTTCTCCTATATGAGATTAAGCTCAAACTATATCGCAGGACCTACGTCTATTAGTGGGTGACCACCTAGGAGTACCAGGTGCTGCAGGCTTGCGGGATGCCCACACTGTATCTCGACACTAGGCGGAGGAGCTGCACAAGCAGCCAACGGTTAGAGGGTGGAGGAGGTCAAGTGCCCCAACGGCCATGTGTAGAGGAATAAACTTTCCAAATCAGGAGTGGAGCCCCGAAGGCGAACCAGTGTAACATGCTCACTGACTCCGGCAGCTCCTGCAGCCAACCTGGTGCCAAACGTATCGCTCCGCTTTCCTTTGGACTACACCAGGGAGGAAGAGAGGGGGTTCCTATTGTCTGGGCAACTCAGGATCTCCATACACCTTGCCCAGGTGTGCGCCCTGGAGACGTTCAAGGATCGGATTCTCTTGGCGCACATTCCACTGTCTTCCGAGACAGAAGGATGCCAACAACAACAACGTTTATTGAAGAATAGAGAACTATATTAGCATGTGATTGTGCGCAAGTTTGGTTATTTGGACCTAAAAAGCAAGTAGAAACATTTATTCAACAAATAGGGTTCCTGACCATTAAGTAAAACATTTGCTTAAAGTCTATTTATTCTTGTGGTTAATGCTGCTTGCTTATTATTGTTGTTTATTGTGTGGCATATGAGGTAGCCACGATGGGCATGTCAAACTATCAAGACTTTATTCAATAAACTACACATTTATTAAATATCAAACACAACACGGAAAACATAAGAGGATAGTAATGCCAGCCCTCCGTCTTCAAGTCAGTTCTTGATCTCCCCCGAGGTGCGGGCCTCAAAACACTTTTGTCTAACTACCTAATGCGCCGTGAGCTTCTGCGCATAAGAATTACATCATCAATCTTTACTTCTGACTCAGCCGGTCGGACATCAGCTGGTCACGTGATGCCACACCTAACTAGGCTTCTATCCACGACGATAGTTTAATCTTGCATCGTCAAACATTTAATCTTGAATTATTAATTTAATAATTTAATTACCAATTTAATCAAAATCATTATTTAACACAGCTTTCCTTTACTCATTACAGTTCTTCGGAATATGAAGTTCTTGGAAACTTCTGCGATGGACTTTGGCACCACGCTTGTACGATTTACAGTCAGTCAGCGGGAAACTATACGACTTATCTCGACTGTGGTGAAGGGGTTAGTGCCATTTTTATTTTACCTTGTTCGATTAGCTTGTTAGCTAGCTCTCTTTTAAATGAGTTTGCAAAGCAGGGTATTGAACTTACCTGCCTCCCAATACGATTTCATGAGCAGACCGTGGTTTTCTGACGTGCAACATCTTAATTAAACGCTAAGCGCCTTAAGTTATGACTCGTGGACTACGTTTGTTAGTTCACATCCTAGACTATAGTTCTACTATGAGAAAATGAAAACCGTTTTAACGGGTTTTTATTACTTTTTTACTTTTCATATCTGTTTGTTTAATAGTGTAATGTAACTTAGTTTTTTTACTACCAGTGAATGCATGATTCTGCTTTATCGGATACAGACTATGGCTGAATATTATTAACCCTTATAGGATCACGATTTTTTACAACCGATTTTGGTAACCGGGGGGTAAAACATTACACCTACCATAATTCGTAAATTACTTTTGATAAACCGCCGTGTTTCATTAGTAAACAACAACAGTAAATTTGTAATTATGCTGACCACCATAGGATACATTATACCTGTGCTTAAAGACATGTGAATTACTAGTAATACGAAATTTAAATTCACTTAGTTACGTTCCCTTATCTATGCTGGAATAACCGTTGACAACCGACATTACTAGCGCGTGTGCAAAAATCATTGTTATTTTGATTTTATTGTCTACTACTTTCTTCTTTAAAGTGGAGTAATTAATGTATAGACATTAATAATGTATAACGTATAGACAAGCGAAGTAAAGTTTCGACAATTTTAAAAAATCGACATATTGCATTTTCACTTTTATTTCGTGGTGAGACAATGCGCCTAAAATAAATAACTGAAAGTATTTTGTGCACAAAACATATTTAGAAAAAGTCATAGAAAAGGTTTACTGGGATGCGTATGGTGAAAGGGTAAAATACCAAAAAACGGTCTGGGGGGTCATTTTTTACCCCCCGGTGACCCTATAAGGGTTAATATGGTAACGGGGCGTCACCTGTTAAATGAAGTCTAGAACAATGCATTTCTCATGAGATTTATAATTTACAGTGGAACCTCGACTTACGAAAACCCTATTATACGAAAAATTCAGAATACGAATCCGACTTCGAAGAAATTTCCGTCCCATTTAACGAAAAAATGCCAAGGTACGAAAACGAAAATCGAAAGTGCCGCCAGACAGCGATCCTCCCAGAATGCATTTCGTAGCATCACGTGAACGCTTTGTTGTGCTCTTATCTCACGTGAACACATTCAATAACCATGGGTCTGAAAAAAGCGAGTGCCAGCGGCAGTGATTAGAAAAAAAGGATGATGTTGATGGAAACAAAGCTTGAAATTATAGCTAAATATGACAGTGACATGGGTTTAAGTGCTATCTCGGTGGAGTATGACGAAACCTTTCGACGATCAGTCATTAATGAACATATTTATTTCCGGTGGGTACAATATTTACAGTTTATACGACTGTTTTCCGGGGGCTGGAACGAATTACGCCATTTATATGGTAAATCTTGTCTCATAATACGAAAATTCTAAGATACCAAAACCCCTCCGGAACGAATTAATTTCGTATCTCGAGCTATCACTATATACGGTTTTGTCGATAAATTAGTTACTGTGATGTATTAATTGGCTAAAACCAAATGAACAGGTTAAGCATGTCGCTCGCAGACGATGAATTTCGTGACATTGAATGAACATGACTGTGACTAGTTTTCAATCGTTTATGTCAATACATTGTCAGTCTAGACCCCCCCCCCCCGTTCTCAAATTGTGAAGCTGATTATTGGTGTTTTAAGGATGGCAAAACTATGAAGAGTCCGATTATAAAACTGATCGTTTTATGAACATCAAAGACAATAAATATAACTGATAGTAATGCCAAGCCCCCTGACCTAGCTTGCTCTCTTTCAGCTCCCAGACTCAATCTCCTGAGCTGGACGCATCGCAAGGCTTATCTATCGTGCGCCGAGCTTCGGTTCTGAATCACTTGCTCACGTAACACCACACCTTATCTGGGCTTCATGCGGGTATTCATCAGCATAATTATCTATCATAATCTAACGCTTTTAACATAGTTTAACAGGTCCTCTTTTACTCCAACACTAATATAATATCATGAATAGTTTTACTATGCATATTATACGTATTACTCCAATCAAGTGCTTTAAATGAGAGTTTAATGAGATGGCTGCTGATGCATAGCAGAAACAAACTTTTTGAATTGCGGTTCAGTTTTCGAAAGACTGACTCTCATGTCTCCGCGGATGTCAAGGCGGTTTCGGGCTTTTGTCTGGATTGTCACGATCGTTGAAAACCCTGCTTCATACAGGAAAAAGTTCACTGAAAGCTTTACAGTGGACAGGGGTCAAGAGCTTGACCAAAAACCATGAATTATTGGCACAGTCGACGGACATGTCTGAATCACCCGCTGATTATTATACAACACTACTTTTTTCACAATTGCCTAAGGGGCTTCTCGGCTACGCCTTGCGGTTTTAGCTGGTACCCCCAAGGGGTACTAGCACCTCAGGTTGGGAACCGAGGGTCTAGACAGTACTGCACATTTTTACATTGAGCAGTTACAGTTACCTTCTGCTGTTACCGTTACTGTTACTCTTACTGTTGTGATTGGTGCTATTATTATAGTTTCTGCTATTGTGTTCCAATTACTTTTACTATGAAGCGCGATTATTACTGTTACAGTACGGTGGCAAGACTTTAGAGGCATCCTTGCCTGCTGGACAGGGACCCCTTGATTTATCCAATGTGGGTAAAGATGACGTGTTTGGATCCCTTGGTGGTGTATTTGACGAATCAGCGGGCATGGATGAAGACTTTCGAGGGTTCTTATCTAGCGTGAATCTTTACGAAGGCGTTCTACCAAGACAGCAATTACTGCAGCTCTGCAGTCCATCATATCGTGACGATGGTGACATTTTTAGCTGGAAAGATGTTCGAAGCCAAGTTAGAGGAGAAGTACGACTTCACTTTTCTTTTCTTTGTTGTAATCGGTAGATCTCTCCATGTTTGGATAAAATATATAGCTTATACAGCTTTTATTTTTTTAATGTGATTATTAACGTTTTCCTTTTTTCTTGTTCATCTTGTTGTTGTTGTTGTCGTCGTCGTTGGTTATTGTTGTTGTTGTTGGTTGTTGTTGTTGTTGGTTGTTGTTGTTGTTGTTGTTGTTGTTGTTGTTGTTGTTGGTTGTTGTTGTTGTTGGTTGTTGTTGTTGCTTGTTGTTGTTGTTGTTGTTGTTGTTGTTGTTGTTGTTGGTTGTTGTTGTTGTTGTTGTTGTTGGTTGTTGTTGTTGTTGATTGTTGTTGTTGTTGTTGTTGTTGTTGTTGTTGTTGTTGTTGTTGTTGTTGTTGTTGGTTGTTGTTGTTGTCACTGGTTGTTGTTGTTGGTTGTTGTTGTTGTTGGTTGTTGTTGTTGGTTATTGTTGTTGTTGTCGTTGGTTGTTGTTGGTTGTTGTTGTTGTTGTTGTTGTTGTCGATGTTATTGGTTGTTGTTGTTGTCGTTGGTTGTTGTTGTTGTTGATTGTTGTTGTTGTCGTACGTTGGTAGTTGTTGTCGTTGGTTGTTGTTGTTGTTGTTGTCATTGATTGTTGTTGTCGTTGGTTGTTGTTGTCGTTGGTTGTTGTTGTTGTTGGTTGTTGTTGTTGTTGCTGCTGCTGCTGCTGCTGCTGCTGTTCTTGTTCCTGTTGTTGCCGTTGGTTGTTATTGTTGTTGGTTGTTGTTGTTGTTGTTGTTGTTGTTGTTGTTGTTGTTGTTGTTGTTGTTGTTGTTATTGTTCTTCTTCTGATTATTTTTATTATTATTATTATTATTATTATTATTATATTATTATTATTATTATTATTATTATTATTATTATTATTATTATTATTATTATTATTATTATTATTATTATTATTATTATTATTATTATTATTATTATTATTATTATTATTATTTGCGTGTTGACTATGACTGTGACATGACATCCACAATAGCATGTGCAATAGCTAAATTTTAGCCTCAGTGACAAGGGAAAGAGGGCAACAAATTCGTTGCGTTACGGGAATTCTTTTGCAGTACCTGGATAAATAAAACTGCTATGCCTGCAGTGGCGGCTCGTAGGTAAAATTAATGGAGTGCTGCTAAATTAAAAATTGTTTTAATACTGTGTAAAACGAAGCAAACATATGTAATTATAATGTTATAATTTTAAATAAACAAACTAATTTAAACATAACCTTAATAAACTCTTAAACAAAAAATATTATTTTCTTATGAATAGCCTAAATTGTCGCAGATCAAGAATAAGCCCATATACGGCTTTTAAACACGTGACAACTGACAGCACGTACTGCAGGGAACGACAGTACTCTTTCTACCTAAAGTACGGCGTCTTATCTCAGACATGTGCGCATGACCGCATGCGCACAACAGCCAAACACCACGTTGCTTGGGCTGTGAAGAAATTTGTACTTCCCTCACGTGCTCCGGTTCTGCACAAGTATAAAAAAGAACTAAAGAAAAAAGACTTTTTTATTATATCGCGTATTATCGATAATAACGAGTGAAAATAGGGGGTGCTGCAGTACCACGGTACCTATACACGAGCCGCCACTGCAAGCCTGTCTCATTTCTGTAATGTCTTTGCAGGTGGAAGCCTTTGATTCCAGTTGTCCATATTCGTGAGATTATCAGCCATGGCAATGAGGTTGATACAACAACATTATTTAGGCGTGGGTGTTAACGCTAAAAGCAGGTGGTGTAAAAACGTGCCAGAGTTTTGATCACGATATTATAGGAGGGAAACAAGTAAATCATTTGGAAATTATCACGTTGATGTCACAGATGTTTGTGTGTAAACGTTACAAATTTTAGGTTATTCTGTTAGATGGTTGCTAAGATACACACGTTTTAATACAAAAAGCAAAAAATAAATGCTGGTATTTTGTGTCTCTGTTGTTAAAGTTTAGAGCAAGCGTCTCTATATCTCCACCATTTATCATTTTCAATGTAGACTACACGAAGGTGTTTCTTTCAACAACTAGCACAATTTCTGACTTCTTTAATGGATTTTTTGTCCTAGTGCTAAACTTTTTTTGCCTATAATTCCTTTGAAATTACTTCAAATGGTTCTGTGCGGCCATTGTTCGAGTTCTCTTCTACGTAATACGATATATGAATCCAATATATTGAATTCAATATACGTAACCCAGAAGATGAAGCCCCGTCTTTTCTTGAGAAGAAATCTTTAGATGACTTTAGTGCTTTATCTTCTGTGGTGAAAATCATGATATGAAAAAGTTGATTTTTTCATTAGTTTGTTGCCACGTATTAAGTGATTTAAATACGTCGGTCTGTTGCCACGTATTAAGTGATTTAAATACGTCGGTGATGGTATTTTCCACTGAAAGTTAGCTGACAATGTTCCGGTATTTAAATGTTAATGGACAGAAGAAAATCATTTTAATTACTCTAAATTTAAATTTATGTTGTATTGTTATCATACGTTTTTGAGTTTTGGATAGTGCTGCCACCTTCAGGTGTTCTTGTTAAAATTGTTAAATCTTTCTCTTTACTGTTTAAATTTTCATTGGCTTCTACAGTCTTTATGAATGCATAATCTCTAAACCTGTTTTCACACCTAAATGATTTCACCTGTAGTTTTTGGTCACTTGGTTTTCTGCTTTTCAACACGGCACAACTTCACTGTTTATGTAGACACTTCAGAATAAAATCTTTGTAGACACTGAAGAAATATAAAATTTTTTTTGTTTCTTCAAACCAATTAACATGCAGAAATTTGTCGGCCATAATGTAAAAATACTAAAAATATCACAGTAATGCGCTGCAGTGTCAGGTTGTGAAATGTCAACTTTGTGCAACGCTGTCTCCTAAAATCATTGTGCTCTATTCTTCGGCACATTTTTTTGCGCCACCCGATATAAAAGTTCATTTATTTATCTGCAAAATATCTGAAAAATCGGTTGTTCAACACTTTTAATTATGGATATAGCAGTCTGTGAATTTTCATATGCCAAAATATACAAATATAATGGGCTATTTTTGTTTTGTCATAACATTGTTGCAGATCTAACAATGTATAGAATCGAATGTAGTTTAAATTCATTTGCAAGAATCGCATGTATAGCTTCTTTACTTTGCCAGCTGCTATAGTTTTGCATAGAACTTCTGTGCAGGTGTACTGACACTTAATTAAACATATGCAAATGGTAACGTGTCTTTTTTGTTCATCATTGCATGTTTTGAGCGAATTGTTTCCACTGAGAAATACGATATAAAATAGCTTAGCATAAATGAAGTACTGAAAACCTGTCAAGTTATTAAATTCTCATTTATTCTTAATAGGCTGCATGCTGACAGTGCTTGCAAAAACACAACCACCAGAAAACCAGACAAGAAGCCATATTTATTTTTAGTCCCGATCATTATTAGTTAGCATAAATGACTCGCAGAGTGATACTAGATAACGCAAAAAGATGCACATAATTATTACTATAAGATACCTAGGTGAGTTACTTGGTTATAGATAGTAGATAATTGTACACAGTGGGCGCATCAAGTCTTTACGAAGCTCTGGTAGTTCTGTCACGCCAAGCCCCATTTATGAATTTATGGTAGTTTATGCAATGAGCTGGTTAAACAATTGCTTGTGGTGTATTAGAAACACTGTTAACCTAGTTTTCTATGTGGCTATTAACAATTACATGTATTTGTGTGGCGCTTATATTCAAACACGATGTGCAACTGTTTGTTGTGTAATATCTTGCACCTGTTCGTTATGTGGCACTTATATAAAGGCCGTGGCCTGTAACTGCCTGTGGCGTGTTATAAAACGCGCCCTTTACATGAATGTGAAAGCACACGCATTTTCCTAGGAGAATAAGATTTTTTTCTAAAATGTGACGCCCTTCAACCTTGGCGCCCTAGGCTATAGCCTAGTTAGCTTATTGGTTAATACGCCCCTGATCATTATTACCATAATACCATAAATGTTACCATAAATGACTTGAGTGATACTAGATGAGACAAAGAGATCATATGTCGGATGCACATAATTATTACCCAGGAGAGTTACTTGGTTATAAATAACAGATGCTTACATAAGTTATTTGAACAGCTAGATAAATAGATAGATATTTTATTTCTGAAAATCAAATTTCTAACACGAAAATTACAATCTCGACGTATACTTGATGGTTTTATCAGCGGGCAGAGCTCAGGTAATGATTTCCAGATCATACTAATAATTTGACTCAACATAGCTGCACAAGGTATATACACAGATATACAAATTTAGTTGTAAACTCTATGAAGCGAAAAAACTATTTACTAAGCATTTGTACACGTGTGATAAACAACTATTTTACCTATATGATAATCACAGTGATGCGGTTATATGTCCGCTAACAAAGCTACACTATTTAATTCAAAAATCTATACATACAGTCGTAAATGAAATTTCCAATTGACATCAATTCTCCGCCAAATAAGTTTGCAATATTACTATAATTTAACGCGTACAGTGATCTATAAAGTGCATTTTCATGGCACTTGCACAAAAAAATGCGCTTCTGTCTGAATTTCTCCACAAAGACACAACCTGCGCTCACGAGGTACATTTGCCCAACGACCTGTTTCTATAGCTAGATTGTGTGATGAGACCCTTATTCTTGTGATGATTATACGTTTGTGCTCAGGTAACTCTGTGTTCCCATACATTGGATGCACAGACAAATTGGGATTTATTTCCAAATAAGTCTTGCATTTTGTACGATCAGAAACTCGGACATGAGTCTTTCGTCTCTCTACAACTGTCTGTACATGATCCGTTGTAGGCATAACACTGTCTAAATATTTGTATCCCTTTGTTCGTGTATCTTTACATAAAAAATGCTAAAATTGCACACATCAGGAGGTTATTAACTTGGGCTGCGAAATCGCAACAAATACACGCGATTTTTTATTTTCATTAATTAATACTAGCGCTGGGACAGCGTCACTATCAGCTAAACAGATTATGGAATCTATGGATATAATACTGTCGACTCCCGACAGAATGTGCTAGACTAAGTTTCAGAGAGTTTCGGAGCCATTCTTGCTTCCTGGGTTTGGTGTGAGCTGTGAGTTCATCGTTTCCGATGCTACGCCAGTCGAACTAGCTGGATAAACTTTGCTTCCAACTCCTGTGATACCTTTGCCTGTACTTTGTGACGTATTTGATGTGCCAGAATGAAGAGTGCCGATCTTGATCATGTATAACTATAAAAGAATTACAGTTAATGTGTACACTAAGTTCATCTCTGTCTCTCTCTCTCTCTCTCTCTCTCTCTCTCTCTCTCTCTCTCTCTCTCTCTCTCTCTCTCTCTCTCTCTCTCTCTCTCTCTCTCTCCCTACCTCCCTGTCTCCCTCTCCCTCTCCCTTTTTCTTTTTCCCTTTTCTCTCTCTCTCTCTCTCTCTCTCTCTCTCTTACTCTCCCTCTCGCTCTCTCTTTCTCCCTACGTCCTGCCTCCCACTCTCTCCCTCTCCTCCTTTTCTCTCTCACACTCTCTCTGTTTGTCTCCTCTCTCTCACTCCCTCTCTCTCTCTCGCTCTTCCTGCCTCCCTCTCCCTCCCTCTCTCCATTTTTCTCTCACTCTCTCTCTCTGTTTGTCTCCTCTATCTCTTACTCTCTCTCCCTCTCTCTCCCTCTCTCTCTCTCTCTCTCTCTCTCTCTCTCTCTCTCTCTCCCCTCTCTCCGTTTCTCATGTATCTATATAAAGGGTTAACAGAAAAAATGTACCGAAGTTCAGACTACAATAATATTAGAAGCAAGTGCCCTAGAAAGTTGAAATTTCACCTACATTACATGCATTACCGCTTGGCTGTAAAAATTACACGTTTATAGCTTTACTGGTTTCCGATCTTTACTGGTCTGAAAAACTTTTGGATGTTGAACATTTAAATGTCTCAACAACGTCAGCTAGTCAACAATTGAAAAACAGTGACGTTGACGAATGAAGCACGTTGGCGGATAATACATGGCAGCAATACATGGCATCAAAACCAAAAGAGATTAATCAGTTTACATGATAAAAGAGTTAAATCGGCTTCCACTACAAAAGCACTGAGTTAAGATTTGTTATTAATAAAAAAGAGAAACATACGAAATATCTTCCTACGTTTATTTTCTGTCTTGCTGATTTAAAACATCTGCATCTTTGGAAAAATGGAAGAAAATGATCTAAATTTTTTTGCTGTTTAAGCATAAGTGATTGCAACAATGGTGTGATAGTTGTTAAGCGATTTCGTATTTTTCGGCACGTTTTTTTTTGCGTCACCCGATATGACAGTCCATGCTGAAATCAATTCTCGTGAAAACTTATAGAGACATAATTTTGTAGCAAATCTAGACAAGAGGTGTTTAGGTTAGCTGATCATCTGTTACGGGTAACGTTTTTCATTTGGTTAAAATAGAGGTAGTTTTGTTTGTGTTTCATTCTAGTTGGCACACAGCCAGCTGGAGTCCAGCATTTACAAAAGGCCTCCTCAATGCGATGTTTGTGGCAAGACCGGAAATTGGATCATTATTAAAGATACCTCTCTATAATGAGCCATTGTCGTGGACATGTAATCACACTATGATGTATGTAGACTTCCCCAGAAATAAACAGTTACAGTCGGTGCAGTGAATGAAATCAGTCAGAGCGAATATGAAACCCAAGCAGTCACAAGTCATTTACACGAAATGTGTACGCGAGACCACTTGGCTATACACCACGCCCCAAAGCTTTCCTGAGAATTCCGTTGCATTTGTCTAATATCAGAAATAACTGATCTGATTTCTATGAGTTTAAAGATTATTATGAGGGAACGTAATTAAAAAGAAATAAATTATATGTCGGAGATTCCATAATTGGAAATAACATAAAAAATGGAATTATGTTATAGTGATTAGTGATATGCATCTTTTAGGCAATTTAAAGCACAAGAAAACACTCTATAAATAAAAGTTAAAAAATTGTCTTAAAATTTTATATCAGTTACATGATGTCTTATTTCATACAACGGTAACGGTTAGCAGTAACGCAATGCATGACCGTTTTACCAGGTGGCACAAAGATTTAAATTATTTAGAATTTAAATTGTATGTCTTTCTAGCAGGTAAGCGTAATGCTAAGTAATGTAACTTGCATAAAAAGTTGTTTTGAATATACTTTAGAATTTCCCCTTCTTCCCTTTTAGCATTACGTATTGTATAAAACGTGTTGTATATGGTGCATAATTCATATTCAGCTACATTTTATAAGGAGTTTTTTAATGAGAGATATTCAATTTTAGGTTTTTGTTTTTATAAATTTTATTTGTGTGCTTCATTTTATGTTTTATAGGATCAGCGTAAGTGCGCATGCGCCTGCTGATTCTTTTATACAATTTTAATAGATGTATAAATGTCAATAATAAATAATAAATATATAAATAACATTCTCCAAATTTTCTTGGCATATCAATGTGTACAGCAGGCAGGGGTACACGATCTTTACTTGGCTAATAGTGGGAAAGTTTGTAGATAACTAGTACACAGCCGAGACCTTGATTACAGTCAACATTAAGTCGGGCATACGTTGATGGTGCTTCCTGAGTACAATGCATCATCGTGTGTATGGTTATAATATAAGGCTGTGATTATTGGAAGTTAACAATGATATGCGTTTTATGCCTATTACTTATAAAGCCAGTTTTCATAGCTTTTGTTATGGGCTGTTGACCCAAGAATATGCTGAAGACAGGTCCATATTTGTGTCTCATCTGTTCCAGAGCTTTTCCTGGGTTGTCAATCAGATGGAGCAAATGTCCAAGAATAGGCAGTCCTAATGAACCAGGAGGACTATCCCGTGGTTTTTTCCTTAAATAGCTAACTAGACTGAAGATGACGAGTGCCACGAAGAGTACACCCGTTAGGTTCAGATCTGCTATTAAATCTGGTATTGCTACCCCCTAAAAACATCAAAGATGTCAGACATCATACTCCACTGTGCATCTCTGTCTGTGGCTCTATGAAGATATTTATTTCACGAATTTGCTCAAATTTTATTTATCATTTATCATTAATGCAAAATTGGTACACTAATGAAGTTTTCAGAGCTTTTGTTATGGTTGCATTGTTGAAAGATTTGGGTATTTCTTGTAACATATCTAACATTTGTATTTGTGAGGACCTGGATTGAGGCACTCAGACGTCGACGCGTATGGTGGCCTGGCCTCTTTTTTTAAAGTTAAAATTTCATTTTAAGTTATATCAATTATTCAGCAATGTAAAGTATGACCCTCCCAATCTTGAGGGGCCGTAGAGTGCAGCCTATACTAGCCTATTGGGCAATCCAGCCCTGGTGGTATCTATGATGAATTTATTTCAAGTTATACGAATACATTTTGAGCATCATTGGATGTGCTTAATCTAATGCACCTCTTCTGTAATATTGTAAAATGTGTCATAATTATTGAAACTTTTGTGTTTGTTAGCTGCAGCACAGGTATACTATAGGTTTTACACGTCAAATGTCGACACAGGAAAGTTCAAATGTGACTTAGGTAAGTCAAATGTAGACATAGGAATTTCGAATGTATAGCAATTTCGAATGTGTTTTGATAACTTAAATGTGACTTAGGTAAGTCAAATGTAGATGCGGTACTTTGAATAATATCGGTAATTAATTCATTCAAGTGCAAATTACAAAAAGATAAACCAAAGATAGTCGTCAACTCTTTCATAACTTTGAAAAATGCGTTGTTTATCCTCAAACTAAATTCTTTGATAAACCATAACGTCGGTAGAAAAGAATAAATTGGTTGCCACTTCCCAATGAAAAGTGAATCACTAATTAGTTTTTTAAGTAATGCATTAGCACTGCATTAATGAATTAGTTTCTCTCAAGAAACATTGTTTATTTTAAGAATGTATTGTTTTCTCTAACAGTTCCAGTGGTTTGTAAGGTTTACAGAATATTTAACATCCTTAAGCTTTACCATCTATCCACATTTGAGATACCGATGTCACATTTGACTTACCAAAAACGCTTAAGATTTCTTGAAAAACCATTGTTAACACATTTGAACTACCTAAGTCCACATATGAGTTACCAAGACACATTTGAATTACCTAAATCTACATTTGACTTAACATACGTCTACATTTGACATGCAAAACCTATAACTATGATCAACGAACTTTGCAATAAAAGAAGCAAAATAATCAAATACATAATATAGTGCTGCAATTCAGAAAGAAAACTTACACAGTAACTAATACCAATCAAAATACCATACAAGCCTTGCATGAACAATTTATTTGTGTTACACGTAAACAATGAAATGCGAATTAACTCATTTATGCGCGTTACAAAACAAAGCATTTTTCATGCTTTAAAAAGTTTGTTTCCTAGCATTTGACACGAGAAATCCATTAATCCAAACATCCGTTTCTTACTTGTAAGAGCTTTTTTCTTATTCCTAATTATTTTATGCAAGGTCACTGTCACAAACAGGGAGTTAACTGTACCAGGAAGATTTGTTGCAAATTTGAGTGTCAATGCTACTGCACGTTTTATATAGGTACTGCAACTCGAAGAACTTGTGGTGTGTTGCTGTCATCTCAGCATACATGTAATCATTTTTTTTGGTTATCAGTAATTACATTAATATATCTCATATCTAGTGATACGCAGTAAAGACGAATTTGGCTGAGTGCCAATTTGTACGATTTTGAACACTCCTTGCAGTCTATCTAGGTAGGAATCGTAGTTGGTCATTGCCTGGTTGGTATGTGGCTCCTTGAAATCCCTTCATGTTCGGTTCCGTGATGCCATCTGGTAGTGCGATATCGAAATTTTGCAGAATGGAGGTAAAGAATAAAAAGAGTTCCATTTTTGCTAGCGCTTCGCCCAGGCATACTCGTCGTCCTGAAATTGTAAATGTTTATAATTGTTCCGAAGATGTTGTCAAACTTTATTACTACATATAAACACTAAATTACTGATATGTAGGACACTTATTACAAGTAGAATTTATTAATATAGCTTTTCCGTCATACCCAATAAATTTAAACCAAATCTGCCTAATTTTTAAAATCTGGTATTTTATTCATTTCTTGACATGAATATGAATACTGAATATACCAACTGGAATATGTTAAACTGATCAGGTCTTAGTGGTGCAACAAACCAATAATTATTAATTAAATTTTGATACCAAACTCGACGGATATGGAAGGTTAACAGTAATAGATATGGGCTTTGGACTGTCATAATCACATAGAAACACCCTGGCTTAGTGGTTATGCTGTTGATATTGTAAGCTGAAGGTCCCTGGTGCAAAATAAAAGCTGTGTTCCAACTTTTCGCATGTCAAGTCTTTAAAATTTGCTGTTAAAATTTATTTAATTGTGAAAATTAATGATAATCGCGAAGATTAATGATAATCTTCACACATTATATGCAAATACTTGATCTGACCTGATCAATGCAACAAATGACAAACAACAACACATGAAATTTAAATATTATTCAAAGAAGAACGATGCTTCAATTGCTTAAAGACTTTAGAAAGACAACCGGCCCATTCCGTGATTTTGACCTGGGATTGTCGACTATGAATATAGTTTTTTTTACCTGGGGAGGTGCCCTGTGAGTTTGAGTCATCAGCCCTCTGCATCGAAAAGATCACCAAAGTGGATACCCCGATTTTGTAACTTCACCTCATCATGGACGTTTAAAGCTTTTTAAAACCCTAAGTTCAAATTTGTCCAACGACACCTCATTCTTGTGAAAAAAATTGAAGAAACTGAAAGGAATTGCGACCTAATTGAAAAATCGACTGACGTCTTACAACCTTTACCACTTGACCAGAGCTCAGAGATGACCATATACTGCTGCTGCCCTTCCCTTGCCCAAGGTTACCAACCCTGTGAGTTTAATAACTTATTAATATGAAATAATAATAATAATATCACAATGAATTTCAGAAATATTTTATTCTTGCAAAATCTTAATCAGCCACTCTGAAAGTAATAATGAAAGCACACCATGAGCCTGCCACTAGACGCGTAACACATTTCTGGCAGGTATACGTTTGTTTTAACGTAAGTCCGAATCTTTCACCTGGTCACACTGGGAAATACACATACCTACAGAAAAAGCAGCAACGACTTCGTGACCTCCCAATTTTCCTTCTGACGTGATAAATCTGCTTGGATTAAATTGCCCAGGATTCGTGAAATAAGTAGGATCGTTCAAGATTGCTGTCATGTTAAGTATGATTACAGTGTTGGAAGGTATTTCAAAACCTCTAAAGTTCATCCTCTCTAAGCTGCGATGAGGCACACCCAATGGTAGAATGTTAGCTGTAATATAGCAAAAAATGATTGACAACTCTAGTTGTCATTGTTGACTTACTATTAAGTTAGTGATGCAGTTGCTGGTACTGGACTGGCCTATTATTTCCATTTTTCTTGTTGCTGTTATTGTCATCATCACCATCATCATCGTTGTCGTCGTCGTCATCGTCGTCATCATCATCATCATCATCATCATCATCATCATCATCATCATCATTATCATCATCATCATCATCATTATCATTGTCATTATCATCAATATCATTATCACTATCATTATTATCAGGTTTTGTAAGGTATCAATGAGTCAGTGAGTCGTTTTTACGAAACACTTGCCATTGATGGGCTGTTATTGCTGCTGTAGCTGTTGCTATCATCATTGTTAAATGTTATTTTCTTTTAAGGAAAATCCAAGGCTTACTACATCTTGCTACTGCATCTCCTAAACTGTAGCTTCAGTGTTTTTGTTATTGTTGTTGTTGTTTTTCTTTAAGATAAATCCAAATAAATCCATGACTTACCAAATCTTTGAATCTCTAAAATCGTAGCATCAGTGTAGGGCATACGAAGCCTATCGGCCGTTTTTGGCAGTCGACTGCGTCCGATGACGTCATCAATTTCCGCCTGCACTTTTTTCATGATGTCAGGGTACTTGAGCATATACAAAAATCCCCAACGCAAAGTTGTAGATGTCGTTTCAGTTCCCGCAGCAAATAGGTCCCGAATAACGAACCTTAATTCTGCTTTGGAAAAAGCTGTAATAATAGTAGAATGTAATATGCTTTGACTGAATAAGCTATTATTTAAATGCAAATATTAAAATTTAAACTTTATGAACTGAAACAACATTAATTACAAAAAAAGGGGCGTGCGAAATGATAATATTACTGGTAATTTCAATTTCAGTCTAAGAAAGTATACTTTTAATCTAGATCTGTATTGGAAATTAGAGAAATTCTGAATTAGTTATAATACATATACATATACCTATATACGTATACGTAATATATGTATGTGATATAATTTGTCTGAAGACAGTCAGTGTAGGATTAAAAAAACAAGCGAACCTGGTTGTAGAGACAACGCTTGAGATTGTATACTTACAAGTACACTCGTCAGTTTTGGTTTGCTCTTGGATCGTACCCAAATAGGCGTCAATGAAATTTCGGATATTACTACAATCTAAAGTTTTATCGCATTCTTCAATCTTTTCGTCTAGAAACTCGTCCAATTCCCCACATGCTTTCATAAATTGTCGAACTTTGACGCCCTCTGATGGCAAGAACCTCACTGCGGGAAAGAACTGGACGACTCCTTGTGTAGGAACTTTAAATAACTCATTAAGATTTCGAAGGAGACGTTGAAACTTCTTGTCCTCGTAGCTAAAGCGGTCACCAAACACTATGGAACAAATAACGTTAGAGACGCTTGTATTTATTAGATAGTGGATGTCAAATGGGACGCCATCTTTCGATTTAAATTCAGAGAGTAATACAGCTATTTCCTCCCTGATTTTGTTCTGGAAAAGAAAATGCACCTGCTTAGGTTTTGAACTTCTATAAAAATGGTTTCATCGTGGTATCTCTGTCATTATTTAATCGATAAGCGATGTTGTTCTGCAACAACACAGGTTTCACTAAATGAAATTCTCATTAGATTCTGAATCGGCCAAGACTCAATCCAAAAATGTAGGGATTACGAAGTAAATCTTTTAAAAGTTTAAAAATTTCTTACGATTAGAGACGAACTTTGCAATAGAAATATCATGTTTAACAACTACTTCTATTATTACATACAATGACGAGGTAGCCACACGTTAACGTAGCATCGTTTTGGAGCCACAAATCATTAATTTATTTGAATAAATTTACTGAACAAATTTTTAGCTTTTTAGTCATTTTCTGCGCCTGGGCTTTCAAATAGTCTCTGAGATGTAGGATTTGCGTTGGCGGCCAGAGCTCCTTCCCAGACCCCCACCACCGGAGGCAGGGCCTATTTCAGCCTAGGCGAGGCCCAGGGAAATGGGGCGTGTGAGGCCCTATCGGGGGGGGGGGGTGTCGCTACCATGATTGGCGCCCAGAAAATTTTTGAACTGCTAGAACGCCTGAGAAGCATTTTCGAAGAGAAAATATGGAGTTATACAATTGTTAAAGGAAAGAACAATTGAAAGAAAAACTGCTTTATTCTCAAGACCTGTCCTTAATACTTGTCAATACTGGCAAACGGCGCGCGTGCGGCAAGAGAGAGAGAGAGAGAGAGAGAGAGAGAGAGAGAGAGAGAGGAGGCAGTATGTTCGCATAAAGCAAAAAAATGTTACCTTGGCACGAGGCCCCCCTGGAGGGTGAGGCCCCGGGGAAGTATCCCCACTTCCCCCCCTTGAAATAGGCCCTGACCGGAGGAGATAGAGAACTCCTTTAGACCATTATGGCTTACTTGTCTTTATAAACTACTGGAACGAGGCTGTGTCTATACATATATTGAACAGTGAACAGTGCTCCCATTTCAAGTACTTAAATACACTGTGACCAAAAAACCGAATCAGTTAAATACTTGACAGCACAATATAAAAACGAAGAAAATTATTTCAACAGGTAAAATTAGGCTAGAAAAATTTGAGGATGCGTTGCAAAAAATCTACCTCCAAACTGACTTTCCCCATACCAAATTCTCGAAGTTTACTCAATGCAAATTTCCGTTGTTCTTTCCACAACTTTCCTTCTGAAACTACCACACCTATGTAAAATGTAGAAATAACTTTAGCACCGCGGAAAATGTAGTACTACTAACTACATTGTACTACTGACTACTGACTACGTTAGTACATTACCTTTCTTTGAACTCTTAAAACTGGACTAGGAGTTATTAACGAAGATTCCTGAATAATTAGGGCATTTAGACGATTTAGGGCATCACTCACCTTTCCCGCTCTCCATCTCTCTCTCTCTCTCTCTCTCTCTCTCTCTCTCTCTCTCTCTCTTTCTCTTTCTCTCTCTTCCTCTGTCCCTCTCTCCATCTCTTTCTGTCTCTCTCTTCCTCTGTCCCTCTCTCCATCTCTCTCTCTCTCTCTCTCTCTCTCTCTCTCTTTCTCTCTCTTCCTCTGTCCCTCTCTCCATCTCTTTCTGTCTCTCTCTTCCTCTGTCCCTCTCTCC
Source organism: Tubiluchus corallicola (assembly GCA_030141605.1). Classification (NCBI taxonomy): domain Eukaryota; kingdom Metazoa; phylum Priapulida; class Priapulimorpha; order Priapulimorphida; family Tubiluchidae; genus Tubiluchus; species Tubiluchus corallicola. Next base: position 86,304 of record JAQGDQ010000115.1, read on the forward strand.
ATCTCTTTCTCTCTCTCTCGCTATCTCTCTTTCCTTTGTCATGCCTCTCTTCCTTTTCTGGTTCTCTTACACAATCTGTTTCATTTTTCTCTCTTTTTTCTCTTACAGCTTTGCAAAAAACAAAAATCATCTTATGTTTGAAACTTGACATATTAATTCTCTACGACTTTTAACGTACACTATTCCTAATTTTTTTCGTGCCATGTTTAGTGTGCAATTTTTACCTTTACCATCTTTAGCAACAGTAGCAGCAACAACAAGAAAACGACACACTTAACCTGCAAAGATCCGTCTACTTAATAGTGAAACAGCTTCTTACCTCGAGAAACTCCTGGAATGTCTGGCCCCGAAGAGATTTTCTTGAAAAGGTACCACTGTGGTCTGCCAGACAACACATCTCCGTGTTTCAAGAATGCATCTTTTGCTGTTTCATAATCATTCACCACAACAGCTAGTTGTTGACCCAAGAATATGCTGAAGACAGGTCCATATTTGTCTCTCATCTGTTCCAGAGCTTTTCCAGGGTTGTCAATCAGATGGAGCAAATGTCCAAGAATAGGCAGTCCTAATGAACCAGGAGGACTATCCCGTGGTTTTTTCCTTAAATAGCTAACTAGACTGAAGATGACGAGTGCCACTAAGAGTACACCCGTTAGGTTCAGATCTGCTATTAAATCTGGTATTGCTACCCCCTAAAAACATCAAAGATATCAGACATCATACTCCACTGTGCATCTCTGTCTGTGGCTCTATGAAGATATTTATTTCACGAATTTGCTCAAATTTTATTTATCATTTATCAATAATGCAAAATTGTTACACTAATGAAGGTTTAAGCTATACCAGGACTTGCTGCAAAGTATGAATCTAAAATAAGTGCAAATAATATGTAAGCTCAAACTAAAAATCCTATTGCACTCCAAAAACATTTTCTAGTCCGAAATTGTCACAATCTCATTAAAGGGATTGTGTTCAAAAACGCAGTAACCCTGTAGTTCACACACATACTTATTTACACCTGTTTACGTTAAAAACGATTGCATTGTACAATAAAATTTTCTCGTGTAGTAGTTAATATTGCTCAACGACTATGATATATTGTTGTTTTAACTAGTGATATTCTAGGTAGACAAAATATCGGGCTAGAAGCCTGAAATTATTTGGTCAGTCCTACCTAAAACTACCTAAATTACATTACAGCTAATTAAAGATGGTAAAATATGTTCTATAATAATGTTAGAGATTCAATGAAGCGATTAAATTTTTAAGTAAGAGAACAATGATCATTCACCAATGCTGAACTACTGTTTGCATTAACCCTTTTACCTTCATTATAAGCCTGCTAGATACTTTCCAAGTGTTCCTGTGAAATGCAGGGCAGATTTCGAGTCTAGTCGTCGTCGATGTCTCTTGTAGGTCGATATTATCACATTACGTCTTAACTGTACAGATCATACAGAACGGAGAGCAGAAAATAGAAAATAGATAAAAATCTAGTGTTTGAATAATGTGATCTTTACCCAGACAGCTATTAAACTGTAAACAAGTGGTGAAAATTAGGCCTGGAAAGATTTAGCCTGTACGTAAAATTAGGTAGCAATCGTAGCAAACATAGCAATCGATGTTCTGAGGCCGCCCAAGTAATTGAAGAACATTGGCCAGAATAAATTTTATTTAAAACAAAAACAAGATTACCAACGATGAGAACAACGTGCCTACTGGTATTTGTTTAAAAATTGTGCTGGCAACGTTTTGATCGTCCTCTAGGGTTGCCACCTCGTCACGAACTGAAATCAGGAGTCAAGAGCCAGCCAGGGGGTCGTGGCCTGGGACGGAGCCCCGGAAGCCAATGCGCTTCCCGTTTTTCAGACGTTTTACAAGGCTGTTTCAGAAGCAAAAATCGAGAAATTCAAGTGACAACAAAGTAGAACAGATTGCTCAGTTTTAGATTCTAAAAAAGCTCTAAAAACCCCAAAAATTTACGAAAGTGCAAGCGGTGTACATCAACTTTTGGAGTTTCTTCTACTAGTCCCACTACATTTCTTACGTTCTTGAGATTTCTGCAGATAGATGGTTTATGTTGAGTGAATTAAAGCTAAACCGGAAGAAAACTTGCATTGATTGCAAAAATTATAATATATAATGCTTGTGTGCTGATTTAAGCTTGTATGGCCCCCTCTTTTCACTTATAAATTGGTTTCTTTTCGAATTGTCATGTGACCAGTCTCTTACCTGTTAATTTACCTGTAGATGATGTCAGGCGTTTTGCACCGTGCAGCTATAGCTTGTTTAGCGTCGTTCATTGATTTGTAGTTACAATTTCGTAATTATAAAAGGTCACCATGTAAGTTGATTTATTAATTTCTTAAATCTTGAACATTGTTTATTAAAAATATTAGATTAATTAGACTAGAGATTAGATTTTACAATTTACGTAAAAAGCGGTTAAAGTTAATTAGAACAATTTATTATCAATATCTCTATGAAATTGTGCAAATTATATAAAATTATTTGATTTTGTTTTCAGGCTGTAACCTACACAATTATTGTTGGATATTTTTTATAAGAAGGTAGCATAGCCAGGGCCTATTTCAGTTTAAGCGAGGCCCGGGGAAGTGGGGCGTGTGAGGCCCCGTTAGGGGGGGGGCGAAGCGCCGGGGGCGGGCGCCACCATGGTTGGCGCCCAAAAAAATTTTGAACTGCTAGAACGTCGGAGAAGCATTTTCGAAGAAAAATATGGAGTTATACAGTTGTTAAAGGAAAGAACAATTGAAAGAAAAATTGCTTTATTCTCAAGACCAGCCCTTAATACTTGTCAAATAGTCAAATCAAAAACAACATCTTTGCAATATGTAATATCGTACTCTCGCTTCCGTACAAGACTGTGTTAGAAATTCCAAAATTGAAAACAGCTGAACATTCGCACCGAGCGCACGTGCGGCAAGAGGCAGTATGTTCGCATAAAGCAAAAAAATGTTACCTCGGCGCGAGGCCCCCCTGGAGGGTGAGGCCCCGGGGAAGTATCCCCTCGTACCCCCCTGAAATAGGGCCCGAGCATTGCTTTATTGCATGATATTCGATACAAATCGAGTACAAGAATTATACTTCGAAACTCTAATGGGATGTTGTCATTGCTACTGTATCATACACTGTTAGAAGTAACAAAACTACAGCACAGTTTACAAAGGATGGAAAATCGACCAAATTTACAACGAAATGAAAAGGAGAGAAGAGAACCTTTATAAAGCCTGTTCACCTGCATATCAACCAATTTAAAACTTGTACATTAGAAAATATTAAAACAATGAGGAGCATATTTTTTAAAATGTTAACAACCTTTATGGAGATATAAACTGCAGAGAATAGTTTTTCATTATTAGTATTACTGAAAATAATTTGGTGAAATTCAAATCAATTGGCTGAGTCATTTATTCGCCCTTTCGGCTGTTCAAAGATTTTATTTCTGACATCTTGATCGCAATGTTAGCAAAATTATCGTTAAAATAATTGCAAACAGCTTACATTTTGTTGATCAGATTTTGTTGTTGTTATAGTTATTATACTGTAAACAATTAAGAGACCTAACGTATGTTCTATTCATCAGCTCTCATTAACATATTTTATCAGATGACAATAGAGATGATTTAGATATACTACGACAATGTTCAATTTACTATGGTAGAGCAAATAAATTACTCATGAAATTTACTCACTGTTCAGTTAACGTGAAGAGACAATTGTTTAATGCCTACTGCACTACTTTTTATTGTATGTCCACTTGGAGACATTTTTATTCTTACAATCTTAGCAAACTCAAGGTTGCATATAATGTATCAACACGGAAGCTGTTTAACTTTTCATATGATACGAGCGCTAGATATATTTCTACTAGACTTAATATTATTTATTTTGATGTGATTCACAGAAAATGTGCATACAGTTTATACGTCAGGCTGAATAGCAGTGAAAATTTTATATGCAAGGGCATTTTAAACATGATGTAAACTTTACTTCTGTAGTTAGACGTCATTGGCATAGTTTGTTATATCGTTAATTGTTATTTGTGTTATTGTTGTGTGTCATGATATATTGTATTATTTGTATTAATTTTTGATGTGTATATGAACTTTGTAAAGTTTGAAATAAAATATTAAATCAAATCTAGAAATTAAAACAGACAATATATATGTATGTACTGTTCGGAAATCAGGACAGCTCAAAGTTGAAGTTGATCCTGTTACGACACAACGCAGTTTTTAAATCATCATAATAAATACACATTTTGAACAAGATTATTGGCAGAGGCTGAAAATTTTAGTCTTGGTCAATAAAATTTAATAATAATTTTAAGATCGTGTTTACAACAAGCCACTGTGTCGTAAATCACTCTGAAGGCAAAGCTTGTTAGAAAGATTTCACATTAAAAACAGATCACGAACAAGAGACAATCAGTGAATCACCTAAAGATAGAAAACGTTAAGCAGGTATGTGAGTGTGACTATGATAGAGCAAAGACTGAAGATAAAATTTTAATGTATTTCAATGAAGTCCTAAATACTATATATGTCATTAAAAAGATCCGTATTAACAATGATAGAAACACTGAGGTATTGCCGAATGCTTCAGAACAAATGATAAACTGACACGAAAAAATAACTAGCTACATTTTCAAAACAATGTGTAGTCACAGAAACGCTTTCTACAGAGGTTAATACCACTGAATGCTTTATTGTAACATAATTAGTATATAAATGTGCCAAATATACCATAAAATGGATTAACCTGACTGTTCAAAGCTCAGGTGACTAGCAGGTAACCAACTGCAAGCTGGCCAAAACTAAAAGCTTTACCTTACCGCCACAGATGGCGCCTCGTACACGAATTTGTAAGCAAGATTAACAAAAAAAATAGCTAAGTGTGCTGCACAATGAATTCGTAAAAATAAAGCATATGAATAGGAAGTAGATATAGAATGTAGATAATTCTACGAAGTAGAGTTTTGAAATATTGTGACCAGTAATTGCATTGTACTGTATTGTAAATCCACTCAATACAAATAAAGGTTATGTAGAATATAGATTTATAAATGTTACGATTGTGCATGACCTTAACCTGTATTAAAAATGTATAAAAAATCTAAACAGAAAAAAGTAGAACATACATCAATTCATGACTACACATGATCAGTATAATTTTAAATTGCACAAAAAATAAAATAAATACAGAATTTAGAATATAGAAGCAGAACATAGATTTTAAATTTTTTTTTACAAAATTAAAGTCGTGAAAGTGGAACATATATCGGTACTATTAGTACTATATGTTATACACAACATATTATGTTATCTTAAGTTGTACTAAAAAGAAATATGTATAGATTTTAAATTGCGGAAGTGTAAAATGTCGATTTGTAAATGTATGTCGGAAGTGTAAATGTCGATGAAAAAGTGTAGATTTAATAGTGTTACGCAGAAGTGTAATTTTAAGTTCAACATTTTCTCATATATTGGCGCATCTGAGTTAATAATTTTTCATATACCAAAAAATGTTACAGCTAGCATCATATCTTAATTATTAAATTCAATAAAGATGGTTGAATCAACATTGAGATACATGGTTTATACAACATCGCATTTATATTCAAATGTATGTGACAGGTATCCAAGCTTTGAATTAAACATCCTTTGACAAGAGATACATGTTACATCGATTTCATTAAGGTGCACAATTGACAAGGATTTCGGTGAAAGTACTGGAGTTGGTACAAAAAGGTGTTAGTACAATGAACTTATGAATTAAACAGTTACTCATTCAATATATTTAGGTATGTCACCAAGTCTATTCTGAGTGATCTACCCTGTCTATATATGACGCAAATGCCTAAACCTCCATTCGTAACTAACTGAAGAGAGAGAGAGAGAGAGAGAGAGAGAGAGAGAGAGAGAGAGAGAGAGAGAGAGAGAGAGAGAGAGAGAGAGAGAGAGAGAGAGAGAGAGAGAGGGGGGGGAGAGAGTTGGGGGAAGAAAGGGACAGAAAGTAACAATAGGGCAGTTTAGCGTAGAAAATACACGTGCGCAAAGAGAGACAAAACAGAGAGAGCCAGAGAGAGAGAGAGAGAGAGAGAGAGAGAGAGAGAGAGAGAGAGAGAGAGAGAGAGAGAGAGAGAGAGAGAGAGAGAGAGAGAGAGAGAGAGCAGTGATACTTAGTAATTATACCTAGGCTACAGAACTAGTGAAACGCTTACTAGAAACTCAGAAACTTACTACTGAAATCAGCCACTCATTGGTACGTATTAATACTCTCTTTATCTTTTTTCTGTAATAAATTAGGTATATAGAGCATTCACGTAAATCTTTTTTGTTCTTGCTGCCCACGGTATCTTAATAAGTGATGTTTGACCTGAATTCCAGATAATTTTTGTGAAAATGCGAGCAGAAGAACAACTACGACTTTGCAGTACTTGGATGTCAATCAACTGAAACCTGTCGCAAAAGAAAATCGACATTAATTCAAGGGTTCATTGTGCAAAAATTTATTGATGGCTGCGAGGAAGAATTTGCAAAAGGTGAGGTCTTGGCTGATAGAATGCTAATATACAGAAAAGCTAATTCAATTTTTGTTTTTTTGTCACGGGGGTTGTTGCATTGCCGGCTGCTTATAGTACTGCTAATTGTGAAAATTATTTAACCTTGAAAATAGACGCTTAATAAGTAAAACAGGATCAGTTTAAGATGGTCACCATAAGGCTTAAGTACAAAAACTTTACTAACTGTAATTGTATTTTGGCATTAATGTTTACGGTTTATCTGTCATTTTTAATGAGTATTTAAAGTTACTCAAAAATTACCGAGATAGACAAACTGCTCAGAATTAAGCTACAAAGTGCATTTTGGTTAGACTGATTACTACTAGAGAAAGAGATTTTAGTGCTGGACGTGGGGTCTTAGAAGCAGTTTTAATATATTAGAAAAATCTAACGTTTTTTTGTTATTGGTTGCAACGTAAAGTCATCACCATCATTTGTCTGCTTTTACGTTTTAAAACATGGCACACCCACCTGTTGATGCCATGCGTTCCGCCACCACCCTCAAATCTGTTTTTACTAAATCTTTTTGTATTTTATCTGCGTCAAAAGCTGACCCCCTCTCCGCTTTTTTGTCGTTTCAAGAGTTTTACGTAATGCTATAGGAAGAGGAGACTCTTGAAGTAATCTTAGTGCATGCCCAATTCAATGCAATCTTCTTACTTGTGTTTGTCTAGACCAAGGATTCTTCTTCACTGCATCATACAGATCATCGTTGGACATTCTCACAGGCCATCTAATAAATTACTAAATTCCTAGTAATTTTCCATAGAGACGCCTTTGAAAAGCGTCAATTTTCTTTTGTCTTAATGTAAACGTATTAATAACGTTAATGCACGGACCGTTGAAAATGGACCGTTTAAAAACTTAGGGTCAAAATGAAACTGGGGAGAGGTATCACGAGATCGGCAGCTGAATTTCAACTGGATCTATAAAACAAAGAATAAACTACACTAGAAAGTTAGTACACTAAAATGCTGAAACACTAAAATTTGAATTTTTAAAAAAGTTTAAGAACTGACCAGAAATTCCTAAATTTAGAAATAAACATGTTAAATTTTGAAACGTTTGTACCAACGTTGGTTAATAACAAAAGACGAAAGTAGCCAGAACATAACACAAAATGCTACTTCTAAATAAGCAAACTCAGGTACAAAGCATTGAATTTGTTCTTTGTAAATTTTACTTTTATAACTTTAACAGGTTGGAAAGATTTCGCGTATATGGCTGCCCATTTGTGCTTTCACAGCTCTTTTACTTCCTCCTGGGCATTCAGGTGTAACAAAAACAAAGTTAATTCAACATGGAAGTAATTTAGAATTGGATCGTGGAACAGTGGAGACAACTACAGTGTCAAGCAGGTATTAAGTTTTAAGTTTTGTAGCGCTCAACAAATGACAATATTAATTCATAATAATAGTACTACTACTTATAATAATGATGATAATAATAATAATAAAACAGCAACGACAGCAGCAACAGCAACAACAGCAGCAGCAACAGAAGCAACAACAACAACAACAATAACAACAATAACTATCAAATATTAATATTATACTAGCAAAGGCCCCGCAAAAAATTTTGCGTATAAATACAATTATAATCAATAATACGCGAACATCCTATATAGTCCTCATTTATAACGCAAAGCGAGCAGCAGCTTTTACTGAATTAAAGTTATAAGGTTATAGACAGAGTATAATGGATGACGTCAGAACAATGGCTTTGCGTCAGCAGTTTTCCAAGCGAAAATTGTGCAAAAAATAGAACATCTAATTAACTATATATTCCATATAATTCTATTTTACATATATATGTAGTCCCTGCACGCAGTAGCTCTATTTTATCCTAAATTCAAAGCAGCTCAAATTCAAATTGTACAAAATAGTACTGTCGCACTTGTATTGATATTTACATCAACGTATATGGATTTTTAAACTGAAGTTTAATCTTCTAACAGTACAAGGACATGAATAGTTTATTACCTAGAATAACTGGCAAGCATTCAATTTCTTCTAGTGTTGAATAGTTAGTTAATCAATAATTGTAACGAATTTGCATATTTTTCGTTTTTCCTAAGTTTTCTATTATTTAGCTGAAATAAAATTAGTAATGAAAGCACCATAGTTATAGTCTATAATTAATTGTACGTTCACTGTGTTTAATTTGCATATTTTAGTTGTCAGTTTTCTTTAATATTTTTATTAACTGTAATACCCTCAATTAGGAATTTTAATTTCTGATGACGATGGTATAAGCGAATGCTGAAATGGTCAAAGATGTTCAATTGCACAAGTCTTCAATAAAATCCTGATGCTTTGAATGGTCATTTGGCAATTTTATTTTTGCTAAATTGAGGTTTTCAAAAATGACTGCTATTTTATGTAATAAAACTAGAAATTAATTGTAATTATTATGAATCATTTCTACAGTGTTTCTTCAGTATTGATAAGCTTGTTGTGAACAGCAACTAGTATCTGCACATGGTTTTATGTTGATGTACTGATGTTGATGTAATGAGTCTCCCAATAGAGGCGTAATAAAAGATTTATCATCATCAACAAAATTCGTGGCTTCTATTCTGTATAACTGTTCTGATTTGGTTTGTAGCTAGTCTGTCAGGAGTCTGGTTCTTCCTGAACTCTGATCTGTCACTAGCCTGTTTGGGATCTGTTAAGAATGATAAGTTGCTTACTGGTCTGAAATTTGCCTTTACATTACAATGAAGACAGTGTTTCTTAAGCATTGGTTTTTCCAATCATTAGCAAATTGATCAGACATCAATGAAGAATTGATAATACGTGAAATTACTGCTAGAAAAACATAAACTTGTCTGTTTAGCAAAGTGGTTGGTAGAGGATCAAGAAGTTCACACAGGCAGCCAGGGAGAGAACATATTAGAAGAGCAGAGTAAGAGAGAGAGAGAGAGAGAGAGAGAGAGAGAGAGAGAGAGAGAGAGAGAGAGAGAGAGAGAGAGAGAGAGAGAGAGAGAGAGAGAGAGAGAGAGAGAGAGAGAGATCCTTCTTTTCCTTTTGTTGAAGGTTCTGCCATTTGTTTCTTGGTCGTGTTTACTCCAATGCGAGGTGGCGGATTTGGCACATTACAAATTGCACCTATTTACGTGCCCTACAATTAATCTATATAATTACACATATATTATATTGTTTGTATATAAATAATGCGCACATGCACGCACGCACACAACAAGTAATTGCATATGATGCTTCATATATAAATAATCAATACAGTTGTAGAGATGAGCAGGACTGAACTGCCAGCCTAAGGCGTCGTAACGTCTTGATACACCATGCACACACACTCATATACATGTATGATGGATGCGTTCTATGAAGACAGCCTATATATAGCCTATATATTTGACAATATAAATTGATTGCCCTTAGCACCAAGGCCTATATAAAATCAATTAATTTAAGCCCATCAATAAATAAATTATTTATCCAGACTTGTCTGTGGATTTAGCCACAGATGTTTTATTAGTACGCTTATACAAGTGCATTTTTTACACATAAACAAACTGTATTTCATGAACTTTTCTTGACGTGAGCCTAACTGAATCTTAAAAAATTAAGCTAAATATAAGTGACGTCTAGTCATAGATCGCTAATTGCGTAAGTCCGCAACAACAGTCAACAAAATGATGAAAATGCTTAATAATTCAAGCACACAACTGAGCATTGGACAAACTTGTCGTACTTTGTTTAAAAAAGCTTATGCCTGACACAAAAAATACGTAAAATTTCGAAGAATCAATCTATTTTTATCACATTTAATTTTTAATGGCTGTTTATAAAATAGAATGTATAGTGACACTACCTACTGTAACAAGTTTCACGAATCAATAGCTACTGTTCTTTATAATGATTATATGCTTTTTAAACATCTTTTAACTTGGAATTAACAAAACATGCAGATGCTTAGATTAAGTTGTATTCTGGAAAAGTAATTTGCTCTTCTGAAAAAATAAATTTTTTTTCTATGAACGGCATTACACTTGAAAGTCCGGCCTAATATTCCTTCAAGTTATATTTCCTGAAAAACATATTAAATAGGAATGTTGTTTTAGAAAGAAATATTTCTCCAGAAATAGAATTCTACATGAGATTGGTATTTGCAAACTTTCTTTATATTAACTTTCTTATTAATTATTATAATCTTATTAACTTTCTTAACTTCTTTTGTAAATAAGCCTATTGATTTTCATGAGATGTGAATATAATAGTTTTATTTTAACTACTAATTATTCTTAGTGCCTTATGCACTCATGCTTGCTTTAAATAATATTCAAAAATATAACAGCTGCTATAAATCGCCAAAGACAGGTATAGGCTTTGTAGTCTTTGCTTTGTGTACAAAATATTTAACTTGTACCGAAAGTTACAAAACTGTGTTATAATTAGCATTTTGTTATAATTACCTGGCTGCATCCTCGAGAAATTTAAAAAGATTTTATTTATGTTTTTGCAACTCACGGCTGAGCAAGTTATGAGCGCCTGTCGACTGGCCAGGCTTTGGTGGTCTCATCAATTCATCTGTTACAGTACACACCGGTACGCGAACCGCTTGCGCTAGAGCGTACCTGACAACAACAGCCGTACTGCTGTGCCCCTAGGGCGACACTAACTGCGCGAACTGCGCAGGATTTCTCTACATTCTGTGGTCCATATTCTTTGCTGGCACTATGGTCGAACAGGTAGTTGAAGAATTTGTGCATTGATTTATTACGAACAACCTTTAGTTTGTTTAGATTAAAATTATGAAAGTAATACCAGCGAGCTATACCATAGAAAAATAGACGGCTATATGAGTTGAACAGACGTGTCTTAATTAGTTTACTTTTACTTTACTTGGTTTACTTTTTCAATGTTCAAGTTAAAATATTGCACTTCAGAGACGTTTTCTTCAATGTCTACAACCAAGCTTGCATACTTACTCGCTTCAAAATGGCTTGCGTTTTTAATGTTCAGGTCAAAAGGGACTGTCAGCTCGACTATGAATAATTTCCTCAGCAGTTTCCTGAATAAATCATGGATGAGCTGTAGTTTGCGAACATTCAATTTCCTATAATGCAACTCTATTGTATTGTATTTTATTGTATTGTATTGTATTTTATTGTATTGTATTGTATTGTATTGTATTGTATTGTATCGTATCGTATCGTATCGTATCGTATCGTATCGTATCGTATCGTATCGTATCGTATCGTATCGTATCGTATCGTATCGTATCGTATCGTATCGTATCGTATCGTATCGTATTGTTAGGCGAGTAACGTTAGCTCATAGTAGAGGGGTGCCTTGAACAAATTGCAATGGAACTTTTCTCTTCAGATATATTTTCTAACTCTATTGTTGTTTAAACTAGGTAAATCAACACGAACCACGAAGCCAGTTCACAGTCACAGAAGAAGCTGCTTGAATATGAACTAGGTCGTTGTATGGTCAAGTATCAAGAAGGATATATTGTTTGGATTAACCTTGTTGGAGGAAAGTTTTGCAGGAATTCAAATTGTGAGACTGATTCAGTGGAGTTGCAGTTTGAGTACTTGTCTTAGATTCATTATCAGTTAATTTTATAACATTATCGGTTATTTGTTATGCGTCGACTTATTTTATGCAAATTGCTTTAATTTTTTGACAAAATATCGTGCGTTTATTACTTTATCAGGGCCATCACGTGGCGTCATTGTTTATCATTTATATTAACTTGTTAGTGTGTTAAAAGTTTTTGCTTATCATAATTGTGTCTGATAATTTGTGTCGAAAGAACTGATTTGAAAGAAACTAGATAAATTGAAGAGTGGGCTCTTCAAGAGTGAGTGAGTGAGTGAGTAAGTGAGTGAAAGATCATTAATGCATTTCTGTTTTTGTTTCTCAAATTTCAAATTTACCATTGATCTGGGCAGCACAAACACAAGATTTCTTCATGGTGCTGTTCAGAGGCATACCATTAGCCTCAAAAAAATTTATAGATTAATGTTTTAAACTTGTATGCTCATGATAAATCTAGCAATAAATTCTTAATTCTACATTCTAAAAATTCCAGGACTCCATGAAGGTCGCTAATTGCGTAAGTCCGCAACAACAGTCAACAAAATGATGAAAATGCTTAATAATTCAAGCACACAACTGAGCATTGGACAAACTTGTCGTACTTTGTTTAAAAAAGCTTATGCCTGACACAAAAAATACGTAAAATTTCGAAGAATCAATCTATTTTTATCACATTTAATTTTTAATGGCTGTTTATAAAATAGAATGTATACACTACCTACTGTAACAAGTTTCACGAATCAATAGCTACTGTTCTTGTAACATTTACTTTTTATCATGTTTCTCACTATCTTTAGCAGTGTCAGCTACATTTGAGCTTTTCTTTTTCTTATGGTGAAGGTAAATTTGTACGATTGCGCCTATGATGATGAGAAAGCCCAAAATGCCAAAAACGAGTCCTAAAATTAGGCCGAGATTTGAATATTCTGGAAAACNNNGGAAGGTTGCCGAAACAACATTAGATAAGCCACTTTTCTTTGCATCGCCATCAAAACCGTCGTAAGCCCAGAGACCAAACCAGAGTACCGTTTCTTCCTCTGCAACAGTCAGTAAATATCAATAAATGTGTAATAAAATTGTAGATTAGCTCTGCGCAAACGTTTGCTTATTAATAAGTCAGACCGTCAAGACAAGAGTGTTGCTTTGACATGTTGTTAATCAAATATGAACGTAAATTATGTTTGAGAATCAATTAAATTTCAGTACTTGAAGCACTTCACTGTTCAGTGCTTATGAAACAGTAGTCCCTATAATATTCAGATCGAAACGTAAGCTCTGCGATGAATAATTAATATTTCCTGAATGACTGCATTTAATGTTATTATTATAATTAATATTAATTATTATTATTATTAATATTAACTACACTATTCTTCCTGTTAAAATGTCTATTCCATCTTTTTATTAATCTTTAGCTGCTGGCTGCCCTTTCTGTTTTAAGAAAAAATGCAATTCCACCATGTTTGTGGAGCAGAAGGCAAAAATATCATTGGTTTGATCAAGCTTCATCGAGCTGTAGTTTTATAAATACTGGGTAGGCAAAAGTTGGTGTCAAGGTATTTTTGAGCTCGTGTCAAAAGTTGGTATGTTTTTCTGAAAGATATGAATGTACCTCACCGAAATGTTTCATTTCTGTGATACATAGGAACCCAGAAGAGCTTACTGATTACCTGTCTATATAGCTGGCTAATCACTGATATTACTGGTACCTTACAGCCGTTAGTGAGCGCTATTTACATGACTTTTTGAAGAGATTTGCAACGTGAAAAATGTTCATCATTAGCAAAAATAATTTCCTGAATACCTCGTACCCTCCAAAACGAAGCATTAGATTTTAGGTTAATTCAGTACACATATTAACAACATATAATAGTACCATATTGTATGTATTTACAACAAACATAAAAATGATTGATAAAAAAGATTAAAATTACTAATTAACAATCTAAAATACATGTTAAAAATACCTTGCCTAAAAGTTTACAACTTAAAATCATCACAAAATATCTTTCGCTGGGTTTTATAAAAACTGTGACTCAAATACCACATTAGAGTTTATACAACCACTAATTAGAATCACATTTACTTGTATACGATTTCTTAAGCTATAGCACTTCTTCCTTATTTCTTATTATTACTTGAAAATGTGGAATCCTGCTATGTGTTCATATACCAGATGCACAAAAATTTCTGTGCCCTAGATTCTATACAAAAATCCTCTTTCTGGATGACTTCGATTTTTAGGCAGCTTTTATCCAGTCACCTGTTTTTTTCTGACAGTCTTCACTTCTGGTCACCTGATCGATTCTGGGAGCTAACCTAAGATGTTAATCCCGCGGTCGTTCGTTCATGATTAACTTTGTTTAGCCTATTAGTAGACTTGCTACTGTCAAAAGTTTACATCTATATTAAATCCTACTCACCATTTACATTTCGTATCTGCAAAGTTACACGTTCCAGTGAACCACTTTCTAGTGGATTTGAAAGGTTACCAGATACAACCTGTTCTTCTGTTATTCGCATCTGTTAACAATAATACTTATTATAACTCACAAAGTATCAGAAAGAATGTATAAAAAGTAGCTTTCTATGCGCGGCGGCGATTTGAGTAAAATACAATACCATGTATGACTTCATTAAAGCTGTAAATTCATTAATGTGTTTTTTTCAAATCTGTGAGTAACAAACGTGCATTGCTTAAATTCTTCAATGCTTACTGCTGTGCATTCGATGGCAGTTTAATTTTTAACTTAAAGGACAAGAAAAGAGGTACCTGAAGCAGGTTACAGAAAATCGCTTTAAAAAATGATATTACTTCATAGCAATTTTATGCGTATATCGTATTTGAAAGTAATTGAAAGAAATTTTTGTTTGTTTTCAATTTAAATCCTCCCGCAATATTGTTCAAACTGCGCCATTACAATGACGTCACCTACGCACAATGTAAATCAGAGGAAGAAAAGGCAATGTCAAATTATGTCCCAAAAAACTTTCCATGCGAATCTATATTACTTAGCATTTCGCTTATCTGCTAGAAGGACTTGTGAAACTAGAAACAAAAATTATTAATTATTTAAAATGTTTTCACCAATTGATAAAATATCGTTGACTTACCTCCAGGGTGCACCCTCACTAACCAAAAAACGTACTTTTTAATCTTATTGACAAGATACCGTAATTTAAAATTTTACATAGTTAGTGACGTGTGTGCTACGAATGCTCTGATTATTTTTTCAAACGTCACACAATATTATTTAACTTGTTTCAAATGCCCTGTCATAAAAATGGCTGAGTCTAACGGTCATCGCGGGAGTTTAAATTAACAGAACTTGTCATACAACTTAACTGAAGTCCTGCATGCAAAAGGCAGCATGTACATGGTATAAAATTTCAAGACGATTTCTCAAACTTTATGTTTATGAAGTGTTTTTTGTGCTTTAACTGACAGAAGTGTAAAATTGATGATTGTAGAACATCGAAAAGCACTGCGTCGTATACTTGGCATACCATATAACTCGCATTGTACAATGGCGATAACGATTGATGAAACTTCCTCTTTTGAATTTTTAATAGCTAAGAGAACGCTTAAACTGTTGGCATGTGTCAATCGGTCAAGAAGTACTGTCTTAAAAACACTGTCACTTTTAAACATGAATTCTACTTGTACAATTCAACAGTGAATAGGATATTTATCACACAAAATATTTCAAATTTTAATAACACTGTTTCTGATAATCGTGATATAATGGCTTATGAGTTGTACTGGCTTACTAAAGGAGGAAACCACCTACCTGGCTTTTCGTATGATGAAATTCGTCAGATTTTGTATTATATTATAACTAACTAATGTGAATATTCTTGTAAATTATTACTAACAAATACTAATGAATTGCGCTATTGTAATATGTAATATGTGCGAATAAAATTATATATATATATATATATAGAGAGAGAGAGAGAGAGAGAGCACATCTAAAATGCTCCGCATGGGCCAGTATGCATCCTCGTCATGTCCTTTACTCAGTGTTATCTAAACTTGTTTCAAATGACTTTCTAACGGTCTCGCCGGAGTTTAAATTTACAGGTTTTATACAAGTTTGTACTAACGCAAGCCCTGTATGCAATAAGACAGCAATTAAGTGGTATAAAATTTAAATACGAATTTTTTAAGTTTTATTTCTAAGAGTGTTTTCTTGTGTTTTAAGCTGCAAAAACACTTTTGTAGCTTTCGCCATAGTCGGATACACTTAGTGAAATTGAGCTACACGCCACATCATTCACTCATAAACCTGACATGTACGTTTTGTGGTTTTGTACATATGCGCCATACATGTTTATGATTTTTGGCGTCTTGTACAAAATGTCAAATGCAATATCAGTGAACGTAAGACTATACCTGTGCTGTTTTGTTATCATCCCACTTTTCAATATCAGCTAAATCATCGAAGCTTTCACTCATAAACATCTCGTAATATGCAGCTAAAGCAAGAAAATGAACAATTAGTCTTCTTAAAGATGTGTCGTCTGTTTAGGAAATGACAATTACTTAAATATAATTATCGCAGCACCAACAAACACTATACTCACTCTTTTCTGAACAAAAATGCCTCTACATTTACCACCGAGAACTAAATGACCTTTATGCTATACAAGGATCGTGAAAATTTATATTCGAAACCATGAGATTTTGAGTGAAAGTTTGATATCAACGAACTATCAGAGAATGAGTGCTTCCAGTAACAATGAGATGGCGGTGAACTACCTTGGGTGATATCTTGATGCGACCATGACAAGAATAACAATAGACAAAGGAACTACAATTTTGTTCATCCAATTTTTAAATGCAGAAGAATCTAAACATGGGCGTGGTTTCTCTTAATGCCCATTTTACATTCACCCGATCTTGGATACAAGAATAAAAATATTAAAATTATAAACGAATTTAAATCACCAAATTTGAAAACGACAGACAGAAACTTTCAGCCATTTTCGCGTCTTGTTTCAGAAATGTGTTTCAGAAATCTTTCACTGAAAGTTTGATTTTCAAATTTCTCTGGAGCTAATCAACACGTTTATTTTGAGGTTAACTGTCGTACAGCTGTTGACAATTTATCTGAGTTTATCTATGTTTGAAGCATTGCAGTTATTTCTTCTGCTGCCATGCCGACTATGGAGCAGCGGTGTAAAATCGCTACATAAAAAAGCATAGGAAGTTGGGTGTAAAGTCTCTTCACTTGACTTACACGATACCAAGTTTGGTCCCACCTGAGTTTTCTGTTTCGCACATTTAGCCAACCAGATTGTGAATTGGTTCCCTTTGTAAGTGACGTTTTAATAAATGTTTAAAAATAATGAGGGATTTTTGAAACACCCTGTATTGTGAAACACTCCGTATAAAGGCAAGTAATACTTATTTCAAATGCTGGTACGAATATTGAGTATTTCACTACACTGGAAAAGTAGCTTCCTCTATAAACAGTATAAACTCAAAAGTCCACCAACAAGGTCCAAACCTGTTCCTGTGTCCAAATCTGCGCCAGGCGCTGTCCATTCAAAGTTGATAAGGTTCGAATCCTTGTTGATGCTTATAATTCTTAAATCAGTCACGTCATTGGGTGGATAAATGTTAGCTAAAATTCGGAAGGTTGCCGAAACAACATTAGATAAGCCACTTTTCTTTGCATCGCCATCAAAACCGTCGTAAGCCCAGAGACCAAACCAGAGTACCGTTCCTTCCTCTGCAACAGTCAGTAAATATCAATAAATGTGTAATAAAATTGTAGATTAGCTCTGCGCAAACGTTTGCTTATTAATAAGTCAGACCGTCAAGACAAGAGTGTTGCTTTGACATGTTGTTAATCAAATATGAACGTAAATTATGTTTGAGAATCAATTAAATTTCAGTACTTGAAGCACTTCACTGTTCAGTGCTTATGAAACAGTAGTCCCTATAATATTCAGATCGAAACGTAAGCTCTGCGATGAATAATTAATATTTCCTGAATGACTGCATTTAATGTTATTATTATAATTAATATTAATTATTATTATTATTAATATTAACTACACTATTCTTCCTGTTAAAATGTTTATTCCATCTTTTTATTAATCTTTAGCTGCTGGCTGCCCTTTCTGTTTTAAGAAAAAATGCAATTCCACCATGTTTGTGGAGCAGAAGGCAAAAATATCATTGGTTTGATCAAGCTTCATCGAGCTGTAGTTTTATAAATACTGGGTAGGCAAAAGTTGGTGTCAAGGTATTTTTGAGCTCGTGTCAAAAGTTGGTATGTTTTTCTGAAAGATATGAATGTACCTCACCGAAATGTTTCATTTCTGTGATACATAGGAACCCAGAAGAGCTTACTGATTACCTGTCTATATAGCTGGCTAATCACTGATATTACTGGTACCTTACAGCCGTTAGTGAGCGCTATTTACATGACTTTTTGAAGCGATTTGCAACGTGAAAAATGTTCATCATTAGCAAAAATAATTTCCTGAATACCTCGTACCCTCCAGAACGAAGCATTAGATTTTAGGTTAATTCAGTACACATATTAACAACATATAATAGTACCATATTGTATGTATTTACAACAAACATAAAAATGATTGATAAAAAAGATTAAAATTACTAATTAACAATCTAAAATACATGTTAAAAATACCTTGCCTAAAAGTTTACAACTTAAAATCATCACAAAATATCTTTCGCTGGGTTTTATAAAAACTGTGACTCAAATACCACATTAGAGTTTATACAACCACTAATTAGAATCACATTTACTTGTATTCGATTTCTTAAGCTATAGCACTTCTTCCTTATTTCTTATTATTACTTGAAAATGTGGAATCCTGCTATGTGTTCATATACCAGATGCACAAAAATTTCTGTGCCCTAGATTCTATACAAAAATCCTCTTTCTGGATGACTTCGATTTTTAGGCAGCTTTTATCCAGTCACCTGTTTTTTTCTGACAGTCTTCACTTCTGGTCACCTGATCGATTCTGGGAGCTAACCTAAGATGTTAATCCCGCGGTCGTTCGTTCATGATTAACTTTGTTTAGCCTATTAGTAGACTTGCTACTGTCAAAAGTTTACATCTATATTAAATCCTACTCACCATTTACATTTCGTATCTGCAAAGTTACACGTTCCAGTGAACCACTTTCTAGTGGATTTGAAAGGTTACCAGATACAACCTGTTCTTCTGTTATTCGCATCTGTTAACAATAATACTTATTATAACTCACAAAGTATCAGAAAGAATGTATAAAAAGTAGCTTTCTATGCGCGGCGGCGATTTGAGTAAAATACAATACCATGTATGACTTCATTAAAGCTGTAAATTCATTAATGTGTTTTTTCAAATCTGTGAGTAACAAACGTGCATTGCTTAAATTCTTCAATGCTTACTGCTGTGCATTCGATGGCAGTTTAATTTTTAACTTAAAGGACAAGAAAAGAGGTACCTGAAGCAGGTTACAGAAAATCGCTTTAAAAAATGATATTACTTCATAGCAATTTTATGCGTATATCGTATTTGAAAGTAATTGAAAGAAATTTTTGTTTGTTTTCAATTTAAATCCTCCCGCAATATTGTTCAAACTGCGCCATTACAATGACGTCACCTACGCACAATGTAAATCAGAGGAAGAAAAGGCAATGTCAAATTATGTCCCAAAAAACTTTCCATGCGAATCTATATTACTTAGCATTTCGCTTATCTGCTAGAAGGACTTGTGAAACTAGAAACAAAAATTATTAATTATTTAAAATGTTTTCACCAATTGATAAAATATCGTTGACTTACCTCCAGGGTGCACCCTCACTAACCAAAAAACGTACTTTTTAATCTTATTGACAAGATACCGTAATTTAAAATTTTACATAGTTAGTGACGTGTGTGCTACGAATGCTCTGATTATTTTTTCAAACGTCACACAATATTATTTAACTTGTTTCAAATGCCCTGTCATAAAAATGGCTGAGTCTAACGGTCATCGCGGGAGTTTAAATTTACAGAACTTGTCATACAACTTAACTGAAGTCCTGCATGCAAAAGGCAGCATGTACATGGTATAAAATTTCAAGACGATTTCTCAAACTTTATGTTTATGAAGTGTTTTTTGTGCTTTAACTGACAGAAGTGTAAAATTGATGATTGTAGAACATCGAAAAGCACTGCGTCGTATACTTGGCATACCATATAACTCGCATTGTACAATGGCGATAACGATTGATGAAACTTCCTCTTTTGAATTTTTAATAGCTAAGAGAACGCTTAAACTGTTGGCATGTGTCAATCGGTCAAGAAGTACTGTCTTAAAAACACTGTCACTTTTAAACATGAATTCTACTTGTACAATTCAACAGTGAATAGGATATTTATCACACAAAATATTTCAAATTTTAATAACACTGTTTCTGATAATCGTGATATAATGGCTTATGAGTTGTACTGGCTTACTAAAGGAGGAAACCACCTACCTGGCTTTTCGTATGATGAAATTCGTCAGATTTTGTATTATATTATAACTAACTAATGTGAATATTCTTGTAAATTATTACTAACAAATACTAATGAATTGCGCTATTGTAATATGTAATATGTGTGAATAAAATTATATATATATATATAGAGAGAGAGAGAGAGAGAGAGAGCACATCTAAAATGCTCCGCATGGGCCAGTATGCATCCTCGTCATGTCCTTTACTCAGTGTTATCTAAACTTGTTTCAAATGACTTTCTAACGGTCTCGCCGGAGTTTAAATTTACAGGTTTTATACAAGTTTGTACTAACGCAAGCCCTGTATGCAATAAGACAGCAATTAAGTGGTATAAAATTTAAATACGAATTTTTTAAGTTTTATTTCTAAGAGTGTTTTCTTGTGTTTTAAGCTGCAAAAACACTTTTGTAGCTTTCGCCATAGTCGGATACACTTAGTGAAATTGAGCTACACGCCACATCATTCACTCATAAACCTGACATGTACGTTTTGTGGTTTTGTACATATGCGCCATACATGTTTATGATTTTTGGCGTCTTGTACAAAATGTCAAATGCAATATCAGTGAACGTAAGACTATACCTGTGCTGTTTTGTTATCATCCCACTTTTCAATATCAGCTAAATCATCGAAGCTTTCACTCATAAACATCTCGTAATATGCAGCTAAAGCAAGAAAATGAACAATTAGTCTTCTTAAAGATGTGTCGTCTGTTTAGGAAGTGACAATTACTTAAATATAATTATCGCAGCACCAACAAACACTATACTCACTCTTTTCTGAACAAAAATGCCTCTACATTTACCACCGAGAACTAAATGACCTTTATGCTATACAAGGATCGTGAAAATTTATATTCGAAACCATGAGATTTTGAGTGAAAGTTTGATATCAACGAACTATCAGAGAATGAGTGCTTCCAGTAACAATGAGATGGCGGTGAACTACCTTGGGTGATATCTTGATGCGACCATGACAAGAATAACAATAGACAAAGGAACTACAATTTTGTTCATCCAATTTTTAAATGCAGAAGAATCTAAACATGGGCGTGGTTTCTCTTAATGCCCATTTTACATTCACCCGATCTTGGATACAAGAATAAAAATATTAAAATTATAAACGAATTTAAATCACCAAATTTGAAAACGACAGACAGAAACTTTCAGCCATTTTCGCGTCTTGTTTCAGAAATGTGTTTCAGAAATCTTTCACTGAAAGTTTGATTTTCAAATTTCTCTGGAGCTAATCAACACGTTTATTTTGAGGTTAACTGTCGTACAGCTGTTGACAATTTATCTGAGTTTATCTATGTTTGAAGCATTGCAGTTATTTCTTCTGCTGCCATGCCGACTATGGAGCAGCGGTGTAAAATCGCTACATAAAAAAGCATAGGAAGTTGGGTGTAAAGTCTCTTCACTTGACTTACACGATACCAAGTTTGGTCCCACCTGAGTTTTCTGTTTCGCATATTTAGCCAACCAGATTGTGAATTGGTTCCCTTTGTAAGTGACGTTTTAATAAATGTTTAAAAATAATGAGGGATTTTTGAAACACCCTGTATTGTGAAACACTCCGTATAAAGGCAAGTAATACTTATTTCAAATGCTGGTACGAATATTGAGTATTTCACTACACTGGAAAAGTAGCTTCCTCTATAAACAGTATAAACTCAAAAGTCCACCAACAAGGTCCAAACCTGTTCCTGTGTCCAAATCTGCGCCAGGCGCTGTCCATTCAAAGTTGATAAGGTTCGAATCCGTGTTGATGCTTATAATTCTTAAATCAGTCACGTCATTGGGTGGATAAATGTTTTTAGCTAAAATGAATAAAAAAGTTAATGAACGTTATATCTGGAATTGGGAATTTAACATCTAAACGATGCCATTACTATTATACAGCATCTATGTGTGGCCACATTTCAATATAGCTAACAGGTGTACGTTCTCAATAAATATTATCACAAATTTGTTTCTTAATAAAGTAGCTTTGATATAGTAGTAGTTTCTGTGTACTAGAAAAGTAGTTTCTATTTAGCGTAGATATATAATTATTGTTAATAATATTGTTGCGGAGCCCTCCCATGGGAGCCGCCAGGGGGTCGAGGGACGCGAAGACGGCTGAGCAGTCAGCCTTCGTTTGACCGCTTTGCATTCTACTAGGAAGGAGTGCACAAGAAAGAAAGACAAAAGATAATTAATTAGATTCATACTATGCTGTACCTACCAAAATGACAACCACTGCTAGGCACTGGAAAGAGCAGCACACATGGTGGACGTGACAAGACGACAGAGACGTAGAAAACTACGTGCTCACTGATTTCATAGAAATTGACGCGCATGCGCAAAGTCAACCTTGAGTAAGCGTTCCCGCAACAATATGCTAAAACGGACATTTTAATAAAGCATAAATAACCAATAAAGCAAAGAATTTTAATATTAAAATGAAGATTAAAATTCACTTTAACAATTTTACAGTAAGGCAACTTCACACGGTGTCTTTGTCCTTTTTTCGTATAGCCAATACGTGCCCGCAAGAGCGCTTATTCTGGAAGTAGTTTCAGTTGCCATAGTAACGTTCACCATCACCATCACCGGAGTGCCATCACCACCTTAGGGGCTAAGACAGCAGAGGCGAAAAGAATTGAGGAGGCAGAGGCGCAAGAGACTAAAGGCATGTGACACTGCCCAACAACAGGTCAAAACACCCAGCTTCACCTGTGCCAAATGTCAAAGAAGTTTCCACACCAGAATTGGCCTAGTCAGACACCTTCGCGCTCATCAAAGGAGTGACAACCCCCTAAACTGACCTTTTATCCCTGTCACTATGGTCATTTTCGATTCGAAGGACGAACATCAATCACTAACATTCAGTAACACTAAAATGCTAAACTCAAATGGAGCAGCTGTAAAAACTAAACTAAGAGTCATAACTCACTTATTGTACTCAGTGTTCTCATAGTGACAAATTATATGAACAAAAATACGTACATGAATCAAAATCGTCGTTAACGTCAAGTGTAAACGACCCTCCGTTCGCGTATCGTTGAAAGTCGCCAGTGTCTTGCTTAGACTGCAAATTTCTTACTGATTTAAATGCAGCGCCACGGCCAAATGGTATTCTAGTTTCGATGACAGTATCTACCTCCTCGTTATTTACTACAACCTTTAAAACAAAAAAAAAAACAGATTGAGAAAACTAAAGCAAATATTGAATCATAAAGTATGTTTAAGGTATGTTGTAATATTGATATTCATGGAAACCATACGAACAAATTAAATAAAAGGAATTTCATCTCTACGTAAGAATTAGCACAAACGTATGTTAGCGAAATTGATCCCTGTATTACGCTACAGTGCCTGGCAATGGTGACAGTGACACTGATCATGATGATGAAAATGATGACTGTGACGACGTATCATTTGGAAATAAGTGTATGAATTAGTTTCGCTAGATCTCGGGAAAAGCAAAGCACAGTTCACACCTGTCGTATCTCTACTCATTAATTATGTAGCTTGATATAGAAGGGCTCGATACACGAGAACTTCTAAATATGTAATTATGTTATTATGCAATTTTCTGATTCAAATCTTTCGTAATTCGTTAAAAAACAAACAACATTAGCAAAGAAAGGAACACAAGATCATACTTGCTGAAACTAATACACGTAATATACTTAATGATTGTGCTTAATTACACATTGGACCACCTGGACCACCTTAGCAGTACCATGCAGAACAACGTCATCAGATGCATCCGGTTATTAAAAATGTGTACCAATATCCGCTCAACGTTGAGAAATATATACTTGAAAATACTTGAACGTAAGCAACTATCGTTTGTGGCAAGATTGTCGGACACGTCCGTTTATCTTGCCAGACTAAAACTAAAATGATAGGTAAAATTTCCAGGTGTAAGTGAATGTTACATAACCGAACCGATCACCGAAGTTAAGCAACGCAGAGCCTGGTTAGTACTTGGATGGGTGACCGCCCAGGAATACCACGTACTATAGGCTTGCGGGATGCCCACACTGTATCTCGATACTAGGCGGAGGAGCTTGACACAAGCAGCCAACGGCTAGAGGGCAGAGGAGGTCGGCGCACGCTCCATTGTCTTCCGAGACAGAAGGATGCCAACAACAACGTGAATGTAGCCAAGTAATGACCATTTACGAGTAGCTTTAATATATAATATATAATATATATATATATATATATATATATATATAATATATAAATATAATATAATATAATATTAATATAATATATTAATATAATATATATATATATATATAATATATATTCTTTATTTGTCATTAAATGGTTCACTCATTATAATAAAATTGAGTAAGCCTCAGCGTAATGTTAAAGTAACAACACTGTTCAAGACAAATACGTCCAGTGCATGAACATATTTACAAACACATATTAAAATATTTTTACAAAACAATATTACAAATGTACATTAAATTTTACATGACATATTTTACACAATATACATTTGACATGACACAATTAACAGAAACATGCTTTACATTACATAAATTTCACTAATTACATTTGCACTATTTATACATTTGACATTTGACAATTGAAGTCAATCACCCAACAACCAAGTTTTTAAGTGCAAAAATATTATAGGTTTTACACGTCAAATGTAGACACAGGAAAGTAATAATATATTGGGTATTATTCTAACAGTAATAAAAAGGTAATAGCAATGTAATGAGGTAATATTTTTTTAGCCTACAAGATTCCTAATGATGTACGTCACAATGTGAAATTATGAAGTGACAATAACAATAACGATAAAAACAACAACAACAACAACAACAACAACAACAACATCAACAACAACAATAACAACAACAACAATAATAATAATAATAATAATAATAATAATAATAATAATAATAATAATAATAATAATAATAATAATAATAATAATAATAATAATAATAATATTAAAAATAAAAATATTGTACATAGTTTGACTTACAGTAACGCTGTAACGACCACCATGAGTAAATGAAGTGAAATATTGCGAATAAATGCCATCATTTCTAGTTATATCTGCTCCTGCCCCGTCATCGTACATTTGTAAAGTGAAAGTTTCTTCCCCTGTCTTCTTGTTTTTTACTGGTCTCTCAACAACTCCTTTAACATTAGCGTTCAAGACGGGATTATATCCTAAAGAAATAAGGAAAAACTGCTGGACAAGAGTTAGCAAAGTGAGTAGAACAATGCCACACCTAATGCTACAATTCCTATGTGATATGAAACAAAAGCAATTCTTGTCGAGAAGCCCCAGCTTGGATTATTTAAACAGAACCTCTTAATCATCCAGGATCGTGTATACATATGTGGTTCACGAACGGGCAGCTGCTGGTTATAATGAAGCTGAGGCAATAATCGGTTTTTAGATCAGATGCATGATTGAAAAATGTTTTTATCTTATAGGTGTACTTTTATTAATTTTAAACTATTCAGCCTCTCGGGAAATATATATGACTGTTATACATGTAGTTGAGATTTTCTGCGCCTAATTGGACAACATTTTATTTCTAAACCCGGCACGAGAACACAGGAATGTTTTTAAACATATTTGGACACTAAGCGAAATGAAAGGCTGTAACGGCAGGCAAGCCATTCAACAAATCAGGACTAACTCCAAATATACAACAAGCTCAAGCAACATGATTTAATCACTGTTACCTTGAAAGAGACAGAGTCTCTAACGCATTTGTACTTATAAAACAATTAAGAGCAGTTGCGTTAAGAACTGCCAGATAGATCTTGAAAACTTTAAACACGGAAAGACTAGCCTCCATAAAGGCAAACAGGATCGTTTTTGATGTCTAACATTAAATAGTATACTTAAAATATAACAAAGATTTGTTGAACACAACTTCTCAAAATGCGTTATAAATGCGTTACAAAATGAGTTACTAACGTAAACTAAACATTAAGACTTGTCTGATGTAGTGATATGTCCATTAGCTCGAGATAGGCAGGTATTGAGCCTATTGGACTGATTAAAACAAGCAGGTAAGCCAAGTATACAATGTAGACTGATGTTGCTTGTTACCTCTATAAACGCCGACAAGTAAAACTTGCTTTTCTGGAGGTGTGATTTTTGTAAACTTCCATTTTGCTTCAGCTGTTAATGGATAAGCGCCGTCTTCTACTGAGTAAGAGGTAACTGTTACTGTGACACTCTGATCCCGATTACCATTCCTAATAATAGTACAGAAGTACTCGCCAGGCTGAAATAAACAGAGGTAAGATTAATTAATGTTAGTCTTAACGTCAGATTTGTAGGCAGCACAAATGGGGGCACTACCGTCTACTATTAGACGGCGCAGGTGTAAAAAATTTCTTGCCTATTAGTCTGGTGCTTTAACTTTTTCAGGACCGTGAGCATTTGCTGCATTTTTGTAGGCGTCTACTCCTCACACAATGGATTTTCATGCAAAATAATGTACTTACTCTTAATCTGCTTACGTTAGACAAAAATCGATTTTTGACGAATAAATTGAAAGAAGCTTTCAGTAACTGCAGTGTTTGTACTGTAACAAAGTACCTATCACTTGTGTGAAATCGGCTAAGGCAGAAACTTCAAATGTCCAGACACAACACTCTGATACACTTTGGCGGCAAGTCTACTCTATTTTTTAAGGAGAAATTCCTTTGAAAGATGAAATGACCTAAATTTGTCCTTGGCTGATCGATTGGTTTTTCCTGGAACAGCAGCAGAACACTGCACAACTTGGACTGTACCAAGCAGGCGATCCATAAATTAGTTTGTACGATCACGCAAGAGTATACCAGAATAAGCTTTTCAATAGACTAAGTTCGAAAGCCTGAAAAGGGCGTGTTTTTCTTAATTTTATCCAATTAAATCACTAATAACTGTTTAGGCAAAGTACGTGATTGGATAGCCGATATTCTTCTGAAAAGAGCAGTACCTAATTTGTAATCATTTAGTTATGTCTGTGCTCATACATCAGCAGAAAAATTATAGGTCTTACAAAACCTATTTTAAATGGAGCGGTCCTGGGGTTTAAATACGTAGCTAGTCGGAGTGAAATACACTAAATTACAAGTTAAAATACACTTTAATAACAAAATCTTTTGCAACTGAGATAGCGAGAAATGTGCTACGTAATTCATACTTTTGCTAATTCCTCCAATGTTATGCTAATAGTCTTAAAGTCTGCGTCTAATTCGTACTCATCGGAATCTTTATCCCATGTTTTATCAGGTCCTTGCACAATTACTTCTATTGGAGTGTTCTGATCGTAACCGAAATTCATCTTTGTTCTTCGACCAATAGATGAATCAATGAAGAAAGAAAACTCTACGTTGTTCTCTCCCACAATGAGACCTTCACTAAAAACCGTGACAGGTAGATCCCGCTTACCTTGAGAGTAGAAGAGAAGAACAATAATTGTAACAAACTCCTAAAAAGTTTTTAATAGAAATTATCCTAAATTCTCCTAATTAAATAGTGACGTCAGTTATATTGATTACTGAGACATCAACACGCCACGAGACTATGGAACAAATATGAAATCAAAATAGTATAAGAGTGGTAGCAAAGAACTTAATTCAAATAATAACAAGGACTTAATCGTAATACGATCATACTCTTGTCTGTTCGCCTGCTCAGTCGCAAAACACAACAGGGCGTGTTTCAAGGGGTGATGTGGGGATACTTCCCCGGGGCCTCACCCACCAGTGGGCTTCGCGCCGAGGTAACTCTTTTTTTGCTTTATGCGGACATACTGCCTCTTCTCTCCCTCCCTCTCTCTCTCTTGCTGCACGAGCGCCTTTTGCCTTGTGCGGCTCGGTGCCGATGTTCAGCTGTTTCGGAATTTCTAACACCGGCTTGTACGGAAGTGAGAGTACGGTATTACATATTGCAAAGATGTTGTTTTTGATTTGACTATTTGACAAGTATTAAGGACTGGTCTTGAGAATAAAGCAGTTTTTCTTTCAGTTGTTGTTTCCTTTAACAACTGTATAACTATATATTTTCTTTTCGAAAATGCTTCTCCGGCGTTCTAGCAGTTCAAAAATTTTATGGGTGCCAACCATGGTGCACCCGGTCCCCGGCGCTTCGCCCCCCCCCGAGGGGGTCTCACACACCCAATTCCCCGGGCCTCGCTTAGGCTGAAATAGGCCCTGGTTCCTTGTCGTGTCTTCTTGTTACGACAATCTTTCCTCGACAGAGAGAAAGCTTCCTGGCCTAGAGTTTTTCCAAGCTTCACTTAAAGAAAGTTTTGCTGTGGTTAAAGCACAAGAAATCCTTTACTTAGAGAAAGCTCAAAAAGTTCGTGCTGAAATTTTGTATCAGTTACGTAGAACCTTATTGCACACAGAGCTTGCATTGGCAGCAACATTGTATAAAACTGGAAAAATGCAATGACTACTAGTTGCAGCCATTTTAGCAGTAGGTCATTTGAAATAAGCTTATATGGCAATGCATAATTATATGAAAAATTATCAGAGCATTTATAACACAGATTTCACTAACTAAACAAATGTATAGATTACTGTATCTTGGCAATAAGGGTAAAAATAAGTTTTTGGTTAGTCAGTTGTGCACACTAGGGAGCCGTGACGGTTTGCCAAATGGTGTAAACATTTATAAAGCATTTTATTTTTCAGAAAATAAGTGTATTCAAGCAGGTAAGCATAACTCATAAGTAATACAACTTCATGTGGCAAGTTTTTGGGAAATACTTCAAAATTGCCTTTTATTCCCATTTAATTATATTTAATAATTATATTTATTTTATAAATAAATAACAATGTTATATAAACCGTACAGAAAAATAATGATTATTTCTTACTTGCTCCTCTAGAACCTATTTCTATCAAAGCCTCATTGAAAGCGTTTGATGTTGTATCGTCATTATAGAAAAACAAAAGACCTCCAGTTAATGTCGCCAGCTCCTCTAATGGTGCAGATGCATCAACACCCACGGCGATAGAATCCACAGTGATTTTGTAACCAATTACCTGCATGCAATTACATACATACAAATATATATATATATATATAAGTTTAGTATGAGGTTCTTTTTTCAGCAAAATAATGTTAGAATGGGTCGTTTCTGTCTGAAAACGTCAGAAAACTTACGCATTTTTTATGTTTTTATATTTTATTTATATTGTCAAATAGCAAAGCTATGCTCAAAAGAGAAATTTCCAGTTTATTAGAATAGCAAACAGTCGTCTTAAGTTCTCCAACTAGCAACCTGTTAAAGTTCAAAAACTGTATTTTCCTTCACTTTTATAATTTATTCGAGCTAAACTGTGTCATACGTCTCTCAGTTTTAACAAACAAATGACATTAAGTTATTAATGGAGTTTCAGAATATTAATCTCAAGGGTTAGACTTCACACAAAAACAACAAAAAAGGAGAACATATAACAGCCTCTTTTCGAATCAACCAGATAGATTGCCATACAAATGCCATATTTTGTTGCCCGATGAGTTTTTTCCGATGCATTAACAGCAGTGGTGGCTCGTAGCTAAAATTAGTGGTAGTGCTGCTTCAGAAAATTTTTAGCCATTGCTTTAATACTGTGTAAAACGATACTAACATAATTATGTAATTTTAGCAAACAAATATAAAAAAGTTTATACATCCTTGATACAATCCTAAACAAAAAGAATATTTTTTGCAAACTAATAGCTTAAATTGTCCAGTCACCGTAAGCATTTGACAACTGACAACAAACTGTGTGAGTAACAGTACTTTCTCTGCCTGGGCTCAGACATGTGCGCATAGCCGCATGCGTACAACATCCAAACACCGCATTGTTGGAGTGCACTGTGCTCGGCCGGGAAGCAAACATTACTACCCTCACGTGCTTTGGTTCTGTACAAGTATAAAGAAAGAACTAAAAAAAAGACTTATTATATTATCGATGATATTGAGCGAAAATAGGGGGTGCTGCAGTTCCACAGTACCTGTACACGCTAATTTAACAGCTAAATTGAATATGTCTGGAGAACCCTTGGACCTGTACGCACAGGAAAATGTGCACAGGTTGTAAAACAATTTGTGACCAGATGAGAATTTTCCAAATTTCTTCCTGAGATTAAGCTATTAACTTTTGTGCCATTTCAGAGTGTTTTTATTAAACAAGTACGACAGCCTAAGTCCAATAAGTTGCAACAGTGAATACTTACCTCATCTTGAACATCACTTATGAAAGGACGTCTGTTTTCTTCGCCATCGCTTACTACTAGGAAATAACCCCCAACAGGATCGATCTGATTTCCATCAAGTTCCTTAAGCACTTCTATTCCCTCAAGTAGACCTGTTTACAAACTTATACAATGAAAAGTCCATATCAAGTTATTACAGCAGCACTTGTATTGTTAAAATGCTAGGTTAATATGCAGGGTTATCCATAATCTTGAGTAAGTGGTCATTTGTGCTAACCGTTGTAACGCTATATAAACCTTTTCTTGCATTAAACATTCATTTGCTTATTTTTACAAATTATTCGATATAATTATATGCCACGGCATTTTAATTTCTTATACTTTAGGAAATTTTCCTTTACAAAATGGAAACCGCCTTTGGATACATTTTTTTTCACTCTAGCTTTTCCAAAATATGATAAATTCAATCAGGGGAAAATCAAACCGATATGAAATAATTTTGCTAACTATTGAGTTGTCAATTTGAAAAATTATTAAGTATTTGAACAAGTTAATCTTGCAAAGTTCTGAATTATTTATTTTGTTTACCAATACTTTAAACTATGTTTTGAAGAATTTACATAGAAATTACCTAATAACTGGCAAAGTAGTTTTGCTGGTTATATACGATACAACAGGCTGTGATCGCAACAGTATTACACTTTTACATTACCTGCCCCAACACTTGTCCATCCTGCGGCCCTAGTAGGCAACTTGCTAACAAGCTCTGCACGTGTGGTATTGCTAATTTTTGTAAGTTTTGCAAGTGTGTATGCTATTCCATAATTATCTCCACCTTGAAATTCAACAATTCCTACGTATTCTCCGTCTCGCGCTATATCCATAATATACTGGCGGCACGCCTAAATTGGAATGAACGTCAGCGTTAGAAACTCCAGCAGTAATGTAGACTAGTTAACTACTTCAGGACGGTAAAAGTTTGATGCATTTTCCAAAGATTCCTGAAAAACTGTTCTCATTTGGCAATGATTATAAGCTTTTACTTTTCACACCATAGCCTTTCATAGAAAAACACGCATAAAATGCATTTGTTTAGACAAGTTTAAAAACGATTTTTTACAAAAAAGTGGAAAATAGCATTCAGAAACTCCAGTATGCGCATCGTAATAAATTACAGTATAACTTGTGTGAAATTCGTTGATGCAGAAAATTTCACCTATCCAGACCCAACAGTCTGGTACAGAGGAAGAATAATCCATTTGTAAGGTTCTTACGCATAGATAACTAGATATTGCTGTAGTATAGTCTATGGGAAGGGCTTCCTACTTATCACCCCTCCTTTCATTGGAAAGTGCATGACACAGATATCCAGGAGAGTACAGTGGAACTGCTGAATCTAAAAGCAGCCAAAATGCTTTAACTTTTAACTTTAACTTGACTTTACGAAAATGGTTAAAAATCATAATCTTGGTTATAAGAGTCTCTGAAGCACTAAACTTGTGCACATCTACTGTTTGACTGATCTAACAGAAGTCAAACCAAACTACTTCAGTTTTGATGTTGTGGATGGAGCTTTTTTCACACTGATTAGATGTTGGAACTCTCTACGATGTGCCTTATCCTAAACTACATGGAGAGGCTTGACTAGTCACCAGCTTCCAGACGTTGTGGATTGTGGACATATCCTGCGTCAACCACAAAGACTTGTGAGCCATTCCTTAGTTCATGTTTGATTGGTGCTGCAGCCGGCGTCATCAACGTTGATTGTTATGGCCATAGATTTGAAGTCGTTGATGTATTGCTGTGACTGACTGGGGTGAGCTACGTCCGCGGACTCCTCTCCCATGTCCTTGTCCTCTCAGAGGAAGGGTTAACTGATATTTTGTTTTTCTCTTCACTTTGTCATTTTTTCTTATTGTTAATTGTTATTGTTATTGTTATTGTTATTGCCTTTACGCTAAACTGTTATTGATAGTTGTGATAATATGACCAGTTCTAATTTATCTAAATGAGCTAAAAAGTAAATAAAAATAGTAAAAATAATCATAATCTTTTCCTCCATTTCATATGAGATTTTGTTGTTGGAAATACCCGCTGGTTTTTCAAGTGAGCCCTTGGACATTGCAATCTCTCTTAAGACATATTAAGACACGTATGTAGCACAACCCTTTTATTGTGAATGAAAGATGACGCGACAGATTAGTCAGATTTGTGAATGAGTTGGGAGGTAAAGAGTTGCACCCCACCAAAAAAATCTACTAGCTCCCAATATCATTTTTAAGGAGAAATTTCTGTTAAAAGATGAGACGACCTTAATTTGTGGTTGGCTGATCAGCAACCTGTTCTCTTGGGCTGTAGCAAATAAGCGATCAATAAAATAGTGTGCACGATAACGCAAGTGCACACCAGACTAAGCCACTCGATAGGCTAAGTTGGAGTTCCTGATAAAAGTGTGTTTTTTATATTATCCAATTAAATCACTTGTAAATGCTTAAACAAATAGCACGATTGGATAGTAGAGATTCTCTTGAATAGAACGCTACCTAATTTGAAATCATTTAGTTATGTCTGTGCTCATACAGTAGTAAAAAATTCATCGGTCTTATAAGACTTATTTTGAACGGTGCTGTCCCGAAGGAGTTAAAAAAACGTAGAACTGCAAGGGCTTGCAAACCCAAACTTGAGTAAGTTTTAGTATCACTCATTGTTAAAGTACTGTAAGCTTCTCAACACAAATGTATCAGAGTTAATCAAATTGAAAAGGCACTTTTACAGAAAAATCAAAAAAGGAAAACTCACTGGCTGAAACTTGGGCTAGACGGAGGCAAATTGTACTTTTTAAATAAAAAAATTGAAGAGACTGCCGAAGGAGCACCATCATTAAAATCTAGGACCACGCCAGCGCCATTTTGCTTGAATTGTATGTAATAGAGTGATTTCACATAAAACTAAGTAAGGGATTTTTTCAGTCAAGTTTTTGGCATAACTATACTAGTAACGAAGATGTACTGAACCTGTCGCAGCATTGTTAGTCTATCCCCATCCATACTTCCTGAGACGTCAAGTATAAGAACTGTTCGCTTCATTCTCGCTTTGAGCCACCTGAATTCTGGCACGGTAGATTCTACTTCGCTCGGTGGATTCGCATTAAAAAAATCGCCGTGGCTTCGTAAAACCTTAAAAGAGGTTACCTTAAGTACGCGTTCTAGCATAATACTCTTGCTTTTCGCCCCCCCCCCCCTCGTTTTTGTTCCACCTGCTTTCCAGGCAATCTCTAGCTTCCTGGGCAGGTAACCAAATTATGATACGCAAAAGCACAAATTCCCATTGAATTTTGTCGAATTACTAACATGCGTCTGAATATGTGTCTTGAAAATCTATAAAACAGTTAAATTCTTGCTATCGGTTTTACACGTCAAATGTAGACACAGGAAAGTTCAAATGTGACTTAGGTAAGTCAAATGTATATGCATTACTTTGAATAAATCGGTAATTAAGTTAATTCAGTGCTAATTGGAAAAAGATAAACCAAAGATGCATCTATTAGTAGGCCTATAACGTTGTTATTTTAACTTAGGAGCAATTATTAAATTGAAATTAACGAAGATTAAATTTAACATCCTTAAACTTTACCACCTATCC
This sequence comes from Tubiluchus corallicola, assembly GCA_030141605.1. Lineage (NCBI taxonomy): Eukaryota > Metazoa > Priapulida > Priapulimorpha > Priapulimorphida > Tubiluchidae > Tubiluchus > Tubiluchus corallicola. The sequence goes on from JAQGDQ010000115.1 coordinate 120,802, forward strand.
ACATTTGAGATACGGATGTCACATTTAACTTGACATGTGTCTACATTTGACTTACCAAAAGCGCTCAAGATTTGTTGAAAACCATGGTTAACACATTTGAACTACCTAAGTCTACCTTTGAGTTACCAAGACACATTTGAATTACCTAAATCTACATTTCAGTTAACGCAGGTCTACATTTGACATGTAAAACCTATAATATCCCTCACCGGCTTAATTGCCTAACTATTCTTTCGAAAAGTAAAATCATTGATTTTACCAAATTTAATTATTAAACTGCTATACTGTAAGTGTCAAAAACTACCTGTCGATGATCTAATACTGTCGCAATATTAGCATATCTTTTTTCGGGTTAATATATCAGTTTACATAAAAAAAAGCTGCAAACCACATTCAAACTAGAAATTGTAAAATTTACGAGTTGAAAATATACGCGTCATTTATGCAGAGCTTTGTAATCTGTTTACAGCATAATAAAATTTAGTAGCAAGAACTTGTTTCACGTATTCGAAAGACCTTAGCTACTTGTCGATAAAAGACTACTCCTCCATAAGTCGTCATTAATATTACTGATGAGCCATTCGCTGTTATTAATTAGCGTTAATTGTTAAGGTCAGTTTCTGGCCTTAACATGTAGGTGGCAGCACCTATGTGAACTTACCTGTAATTTTACCTGTGAAGTTGTAAATTGGGTTGTACCTCGCTAAACACGCTCACAGAAGCCTCAGCAAATGTTAAGTAATGTTTGATAAATGTTCAAGTTATTATTTGTAGCGTCTTTACCTGATTTGCTGTAAACCAATATGAAGTTTCAAGGATCTATTAAGTTGTTATAGCCGCACGATGTGAGTAATGTTTACTTTATTATCTTAAATTATAATAATTACATTATTATACATTATTATACATTTGTAAGCAGTGAAAAGCAGTCTAATTTATTATTTCATTTTTTTATATATACAGAAATAAAGATTTCTGAGAACACCATATGCTATGAAGGAAATTCTTTGTGTTCCCGTCACATTAATTATTTACTGTATTTTACTGAAAAACTGCACTTACTGCCCAGACACTACGTTGTTGACACTGTTTGTTTTGCTGATTAGGAGCTCGTCTGTTATGCAACTGTGACTCAGGCGTACCAGGTTCGTCATCACAAAACGAATCTATCTGAAAAAAATAAAATGAAACATAATTTTATAACATTGTAAAGATAAGACATCCAATTGCACCTGTATAGGTGAACACTCAGGCAAACAGACGAAAGCATGGAAGATAGTTGGATGTGGAAAAAAGAGGGAAAGAGAAAGGAGAGAGAGAGAGAGAGAGAGAGAGAGAGAGAGAGAGAGAGAGAGAGAGAGAGAGAGAGAGAGAGAGAGAGAGAGAGAGAGAGAGAGAGAGAGAGAGAGAGAGAGAGAGAGAGAGAGAGAGAGAGAGAGAGAGAGAGAGAGAGAGAGAGAGAGAGAGAGAGAGAGAGAGAGAGAGAGAGAGAGAGAGCAGAGGAGGTCTGAAGAGTCATAAGAAGCAAGAAACAACTGTATTAAGTATTAAGGATGGTTGCACTTCAAACATAATTGGATGGCCGTAATTTCGAATTGCAAGAGCTGTATAGGCCTAGTGTTCGTAAATAGTTTTAATACAACAGCAAGACATCTTAATATTTTTTTAATTTACTTTCCTATTTTTTATACTGCTTGAAAGTTATTAACGCAATGTGGTAACTTAAACTAAAGTAAACAATATGTTTAACTTGAACAGTGTAAATGGTCTTGAAGTCACATACATTTTGCATGCAATACTCACTAATTTTATTTGCTTGCTTTGTTTTATTATCTTTTCTAAAATGAACTCCAACACAGTTATTAAAATTATAAAAAACTAAAATAATTTATTAGCGGCTAGCATATGTATTACTTTAAATTTTGTAACAGTACATGAAAATGGTGTTGGAATTGTATGCACTGTATGTATTATAATCACTTTTTGTTTACATATCTTATTTTATGACGCTTTCTAAAATAATAAGCAAAATAATATCCAAAATAATAAGCCTTTTCACAGTTCCATAACTGATCACGTTAAAAGGTCAAGGGTTAAGTGTACCAGTCAATGCATTTGTGTACACTTGACAGTGCCTCGCAGTCCATGCTATTGTAACAGTAACAGTTTTAACAGCTAGCTAGAACCTTACCTAGTTCATTTTTTCTAGCAAAATCCTACTTGTAAACCACCCCACACACAGACGAATCCATAATTAAGTAAAGTCCGCCTAAAACAATTGAAGTTACTAAACTGATGCGGGAGATGGCTTTGCTTTACACACGTCACGTGATGGTTGTAGTTAAGACGCGTTGCTGTGGTACACTTAACCTTTCACCTACAGCAACTGCGCGTGCGGGCAGCGAAATTGTGGAAATGCTTATTATTAAAAATTTACCTGACTAAGATAATGCTTGTACATTAAAGACGCGCTTGAAGATCCACCATCGGCATCTTCCCAGCGACACTCGTCGGGGGGTTTATTTGTCTGCGGATCGATATAGCAAGTTTTCCCGCTGTTTATATCTATTAACTCACCTATACGTTGAAAATAATGTCAATATTATTTTACTTTAAATTTTAGTTAGTACACAATGTTTTGATAACTATTTTAGTATTATTTCAGACAGAAATTATCAAGCACCCTTAACATATTTTCATTTTGCTTGCAATCTTTTGCATTTGCAAAACATTTTTAAAATGTTCTTGTGTGATTTTTTTGCTATTTTTTACAAAACTTTAGGAAAGAAATGCGCATGCGCATAAATACATTTCACGTATAATGTGAATCGAAAGTATTAAATGTATTTAACAGGTGCACAAAACCTACTTATTCAACATGAAACGCTCAATGTTCATAATTACATTCAAATTGGAATAACAAACTTTGATTGCAGTGTGGGCAGATTTCGCTAAATCTTTGAATACAAAATTTTGCGATTGCAGTTTTTAGTTACCTTCCAAAGCCAAGCTACAGCGCACCCCCGTGTATTCCCCGTCTGCTTCTAAGTATGTCCACTCCCTATCTGTCTCCAACGGATACTCTTCATAAACACCCCAACGCAGACGGGCCCATTCGTGCACAATTGCCTAAATTAAAATGTTTTGCTTACTGACATAAAATTTGAATAATAACGACAGTTGCAATATTATATACTGGAGATTTATTGGTGCTGTTTCTTCAATATCTCAGGAACAATATAATTCTCTTAAGCGGCGGCAAAATGCGGAGAGCAATCTGGGCAGTCAATTAGTCTATTATTATTATTATTATTATTATTATTATTATTATTATTATTATTATTATTATTATTATTATTATTATTATTATTATTATTATTATTATTATTATTATTATTATTATTATTATTATTATTATTATTATTATTATTATTATTATTACTATTATTATTATTATCATCATCATCATCATCATCATCATCATCATCATTATTATTATTATTAATACTATTTTTTCGAAATTGCAGCATAATTTTTAATTTTTTAACAGCATTAAAATAAGAATATTTCCACATTATAACAATTTAAACTAAATGGGACAGTAAATAATACAGCAATTAGTCAAATGAAGTACAATAAAAATAATGAATTACTTATATCCGTTCTAGTATCAGATTAAGTTCGTTTCTGTTCAAAAATTGAAGATGTGCTCGATTACATAGACGATATCTTTCACAAATAATGCAAGATAATTCTGCTCATTGGTCACATTGTAAGCGCACTTAGAAGCAATCTGTCTTACATACGAAATTACATTATCGTTGTATACATTTCGATTGTTGTTATGTTCATATCTCAATAGTTGTGAGTTGTAACCCAAAGTAGAGTTTACAGAATTAGTTGCATTTTTCGCAAACAATTTACGACACAGTTTTCACTACCAAGACAGTTTTGACTGTAAGGCCCGTGTCAGACAGAGCTGGACATAAACCCGTAAGGCACAAGCCACGAGGAGAAAAAGTCACTTCATGAAAAATGACCACATGCTAGCCATTGGTCCCTGTCACACAAATAATCCATTTGACGTCTTCCGCCAAAAGAGGCTTGCCTACCGTAAGGCGTCAGCCATAATTCGCGGTAGGCTCCTCACAAGTCGTTTTGAGCTGTTCATAAGGCGCCTTATGGCAAAATGAATTTGGCCATGAATTTCGTTTGCCATAAGGCGTTTTTGCTTATCGCTAATGTGAAAATTAGTTTAACTAAGCTTTTTTCTAAAATAAAAATCATTTATATCATAAGAATTCATAACATCAATGAATACAAGTAATGTAAGCTACATGCAGGAGACTGCATACCAGTTAATCATACAATGTACGCTATTGACAATCAGTTATTCCGTAATGAGTAAAATTATATAAACTATTGCCTATAGTATCTGTAATATAATATAATGTTAAAATATAACAGTTTCGTGCCTCCGGCCAAAACGGATTGTGGCAAACGCCTTGCTAGTTGCCCAGAGCCAGGCGCATACCGTGGATTACGACATGAGCATTACGGAAGATGGAAGACGCCTCGTGGATTACGGATTATGGATTATGGCATGCTCTTTACGGCTTTTTCTGTGTGACACGGTCCTAATACTGACTGTGCGCGCATTAGAACTAATCACTTACTTTATCATATGGACCATACTGATTACCAATACTTGGATTCATTAGATAATCTGGAGTTAGATGCATATACAGTCCTATATCACCACACAAATTAGGATTAACTGTAAATGGCTGGTTGTTTGGGGGACTGGATATTCCTATTTCAACGTCCGAGACGTCGATACTTTCATTGGCTGCTGGTTCGTACTTTGGGTCATCTGACCAAGAATTTGGCACAAGTACAGCAATGTCATGAAAATACGCTCTTTGCCTGAAATAAAAAAATACAATAACAAGTGTTATTCGCTTTGTTGTTGTTTTTGTTGTTGTTGTTGTTGTTATTACTATTATTATATTAGTAATTATTATTATTGTTACTAATAGATTATCAATAATACATATGCATTAACATTAACATATAGCATCGTCTATTCTTATTAATATTATCTTAGTAATTCGGTCTGTAACTCTTTATTGTAGGTAACGACATTTTTCAAGAAAAACAAGACATCACTGAAATTATTTATTTATTTTGAATAACAATAACTACTATACGCTAAGTCTTGTTAGTGTTAGTTAATTTTACAGCATATTTTAAAAAATACGATGTTGTTTTATGTAAAACAGCTGAACATTTTTCTAAAAAGCTGCACAAATAAATTAAATCTCTCGGATATTTATATTCTGCGATCACTTTATGCAGAAGCACATTGTTTACAGTTTACACGGTTAAATAATAAAGAAATTAAATTGTAAGGAAAACATCATCATGTCTAATTTTCTTAAAGTTTTTGCTCCACATTTACAAACGGATTGTAAAAATCATAAAAGATGGTACTTTGTTATGCGGTAGAGAAAACTGGAAGCCTGTGTGAAAACTTCTTGGATTCTGTCCAGTAGCGTTGTGTCCTCGGGAACGTCTTCATGAATTGCTATCAACATTTGGCGATATCCATTATCCAACAGATACACGGACGACCTGCCACAAGTCTGCACTTGTACAATTGCAGTTGTCGCCAACAGCAATAGCACCATCTGTAGACCTACTTGAGTTCTCAATGCAGCCATTTTTCATGAACTAGAATATAGTATTAAATTAATACTGAAAAATATATGTGAGTGAGAACAGACGCATTGGACAGAAGAAAATCATTTTAATTACTCTAAATTTTAATTTATGCTGTATTGTCATCATACTTTTTTGAGTTTTGGATAGTGCTGCCACCTTCAGGTGTTAATGTTAAAATTGTTAAATCTTTCTCTTTACTGTTTCGATTTTCATTGGCTTCTACAGTTTAGGAATGCATAATCTCTAAACCTGTTTTCACACTTAAATGATTTCACCTGTAGTTTTTGGTCGCTTGGTTATCTGCTTTTCAACATGACATTACTTCGCTGTTTATGTAGACACTTCAGAATAAAATCTTAAAACTAAATTTCAAGTTTTTTGGTTTCTTCAAACCACGCATGCATGGGTGGATTGGAAGATTTCTAGGTGTGGGTGCGTGTTCGTGCATGCAAACCTGTGTATGTGTGAATGTGTGTTATCTAAAATATATTGGTCAACTAAAACCCAAAAGCATATTGCTTTAGTATGTATGCATGCGTCTATATTCTTAAGTTTATATTACTAAAACGTTCTCTAAAAATGCATAACGAATTAGGGTTAAAGTTTAGTAGCAGGGTTAAACTTTAAATTATTAAAAACTACTCAAAAAGTATACCAAATTTTCAGTTTTTTCTGCAGTAGAGCAAGCAGACAATTCATTTGAAAAGAAAGATATTTCTTGCTATTATTTTTCTTGCCTTCTTTGCTACTTGATTGAAATACCCAACAATTCACTGAGCAGTAAAATCTACTTTGCAGTAAAGCTAATACCACTATTCTGAAGGTGGCACAAACTTGTCACGTGGAGCACACTTACATTGAGTAACTTATAGATACAGTGACTGTCACAATCATTTAGCTATATAGGTTGCACAAACTTCACTTAGTTGTGAACTTTCACTTTACATCACTGACTATGGAATAGGGTAGCAAATACTTGCAAAGCTATTGCAATCTTCACACGAAAAAAAATGTTATCAGAGATCTGGAATTTGTACCAGCACCTACATCATTAGAAGCAGCGGCATAGCTAAGTTTCAAAGTTAGGGGTAGCACACACATACAAATAGGCACCGTGACACATAACCAACTACTTATAACGCATTGGTTAAACATTTTAATTTTGTGTTTAAAACCAAAACGTAAGTAAGCTACGGTCTGCGTGAAGAACGCAGGAAATGATTCTAGCTAGTTTTCATCTTAATTGTCTGTTTGAATTTTTATATTTTTTGTCTATTTTCTCATCTGCAACATGGTTTGGCTGATTCAGAATTGAACACTGGACCACTTGACCGCCTCCGCATATATATATATATATACGGCTTCAAGTATAAGTTCTTGAAAGGGATAGTGACATAATTCGCCAGTTTCACAGCAGGACGTTTTCACAACAAACTACGTTTAATCGTACGAATACAACTATTCGACCTGAGAGAACTTTTGATACTTTTGTTTTTCTGATACGTATATATCCTGTTGCGGAGGCGGCCAAGTGGTTCAGTGTATATTATATATATATGCATGCCGTGCCTAGAAACGCATGTAATCTGAGTTTATTTTCCATGCATTTGTCCCTTAAAAAATAATTATATATGAATTGTTATAGTAATAGTACAGAACAAAAATATCAAAGTTTTCTCAGGTTGAACAGTTGTATTTGTAGGATTAAACGTAGTTGTCCTGTTGTGAAATAGGCAAGTTATATCACCATCCCTTTCAAATACTTTTACTTAAAGCCATTGCTTATTTTGAGGTTCGTCTAAATAAAGCCATCTCATTCAGAAATCTTCAGCAGAGAAAATAGTAATTAAATACACGAAAGAACAACAACTCAGATTAATGATTTATGTTTAAGTTGTCATAATTTGGATTGTAGCATTTTATTAGATTTACGTAGTTTGCTAGGCAAAAGAAAGGAGACTAAAACATGATAGTATAGAATAAATTATTTTCTAACCTTTAACTAGTAATAGTTTTACTTATATTGATTTTATGTCGAGGGCTGGTAAATTATTGTTTGCTTACAAGAGTTTGATAATTTTGCATACAACATTGAGAATTGGAAAGTCTACTGAAAGGGTTATACTGAACTATTAGTAGCATGAAGGAAGGTGTTACCAATTTTGCATAGTGTTGAAAGGAGGCAAAGTTTTATTTACTTGTACTAAAACCTAACTTAATGCTCAAATATATTAGTATGATTAGGTACACCCATATCAGATATCTTTACTTGTCGGCATATGAATGAAGTCACTTAGCCCAGTGGTGTCATTGTTGTGTATGCCTATAACTTACTAACTTAACAGTTTGTAATATTAACTTTTCTCCAAATAATAATTATTTTCACCGTGCTTAATGAACGAAGAAGAGATAATACATGAAAGAAAAAATAATACATTAACTAGCAAAGCCCCGCAAAAGATTTTGCGTAAAAAACCACGTATAATCAATAACACGCGAACATCCTACACAGTCCTCATTTATAACACAAAGCCCGTAACATCCTGTCTACTGTATGTCTGTTTATCTAACGCAAACCCGTAGCAGGCAGCTTTTTGCTGAATTAAAGTTATAAGATTACAGCAGAGTACAATGGATGACGTCAGCACAATGGAATTCGTCACAACAGTTTTCTAAGCGAAAATCGCCGAAAATAGAACAGCTAATTAACTCGTCGGTACTCCTCTCGGTGGGCCTGCCCTAAAATATAGCCCACATCATCGTGTAGCCCTGTCCTTCCTCTTTGCAAAGAGCTATAAATCGCCTCCCGAGAGTCCCACCGGGCGCCGCTAGAACGTTTTTCCCGCAGGCTGTTTGGTCAAAATTTCGAAAAAATCGCGAGTTGGGTCCGGGAAAACGCCCGTTGCGGGACGCCGTGGCCCTCTCGGGAATTCTAAATATGCCTACTACACCCACCGCTGAACGGGCTATCTATCCATACCCAGCACCCCCCTCGGCCCGTTCCCGTTCTCTACATCTCAGCCGTATAACTTTTGCAATTTTTTGCAAAAAACGCCCGAAAAAGGGCTATTTTGGGGGGTTTTTCGCCCCCCGTTCCTCCCGGTGGGCCCAATTCGAAAAATAAACCATCAATGGCACGACACTAGATCGAGACCTTTCGTTTGATGTATAGATCGCCGCAAATGGTGCCCTCGTCGGAGCTGTAGCCTCGAATCTTATATATATATAAATAAATAAATATATATATATATACCAAGAATATTAATATAAGAGATGTACATTAACGTTATTGAAAACCTAAGAATAAAATAAAAATAAATACTGAGACAATTATTGCAAATGCAGGACATATTGAGGGCTACCGAATGAACAATCAACAACTAGTCAGTTACTGAACAATAAATAAAAAAAACATCTGGCCACATTTACGTACAAATGGGTGTAATTAAAATAACGTGACACTATCACACGCAATTATTTAGTAGTAGTTTCATTTGTACATTCGTTTATATTCACTTTTAATGTTCATTTTTAGATCTAGAAACGTTAGTTAAGACACAGATTTCTGATTTTATTTCACTCCATATTATTGGGGCCATAATATTTTATAGAAAATCTGCAATGATTAGCACAACATTTTACAAGACGAAAATTACGTTTTACACGGGCATCATATCCATGTATTTCAAAATTTTGCATAAAATAATTACAGAATAATGGCATAAGCAAATTATAGTGAAATTTGTACTTAAATACAACTGCCTGAATGTTACTAATATGATGAATATTTAAAAATCCTAGTTGTTTAAAAAGTGGAGTAGCACCTTTTTTGGATGGGCGGTCAATTAAAGAACAACGGGACAAAGGACCATCAGTCAAAAGCCACCAGTCAAAGGACCACCGGTTAAGAGACCACCTCGGACAAAGAACCACTAGTCAAAGGCCATTTGTCTATAGACTCAGGGCCACGGTTGAGCCTTTGTCCGTAGTGGTCCTTTAACCAGTGATCCTTTATCTGAAGTTCCTTCACCTGTGGCCCTTTGACTGGCGGTCCTTTGACATATACAAGTTCTTTCAAAGGGGCAAACAAGTTCTAACTACACGTTTTCGTAATATGTACAATTCAAAAACTGTGATGAGTAACTATTTCACTATATAATATTTCAATATTGACAGATAATGTAAGATGAGTGATGTGTACAACAACGTCAAAATATACTGTGGCAACGAATGTTTAACATTTAATATTATTTCAACGATTTTGAAACTTCATTAGTAGTAGCTATGAACTTAAGATGCCCAGTCCAGAAACAGTTATTGCTTTGTACTGCCATCTCACCTCTTGTACAACACCAAAATATTTCACAGAACTAGAAAAATGGAAATATTCGGTTATGTCGAGAGTGTTAACTTTTACTACAAACTAAGTATTTTACAACACTTATGCAGCGTATGTGTGATACGCTGACATGGTGCATTTATAAATCGCGCACAAGCCACGCTAACCAATTAAAATTTTCCAAACGACATCATTTTTTCACAAAAATGGTTTAAGCAGGTATGATCACAACGTGCGGTACATAGATGTCCAGCAGGAACGACCTGGTTATATGTTTTAATGCATAAAGACGTACCTGTTTATCCATTATCATAGTTTACAGCGATATAAGCGTATCAAAAAAGGCGGTACTTGTTGACACTAAACTAAGCAAAATATGATGTAGGCAACGTTGCTGCACGAAAAAAGTACTTTTTTAAAAAATAGGTGGCCCGTAACATACCGGCTAAATGCATTTGCGACGTCTAGTAAACAGATTGTCAGTTGCAAAATGCTCCAGTATAATCTGCTCTTGTGTTCGCATTTTTGGGGCGTTCGCAGGGTTAACTATGAATTAGCTTTTGTTCCAGCATTAGTGACTAACTGATAGATTTCGCGATAATTACCGCAAACAAACAGTATAATAATCCTTGCATGGGTGAGAAATACATACAACCCTTCATTCTTCTTTCTATTGTAATTGTACATTGTATATAGAAAATAAAGAAACTAAGAACAGCAATTATAGTTAAAAGAACGGAAATTAAACGAACAGCAAATTTCTTTTAAACTGCGCAGCATTTCTATACACCTATCTATTACCATTTTACATACGCTAAAGATAATCGGCAAATCATTTGACAGCAAGCTGGTAAATTTAAACTGTTTTTAATTGGTGTTTTAAAACTTTCCATCTTAGTAATTGATCAGTTTTCGTCTTGCTGCTGTAGATATTTCAATATACATGTACAAGAAAGTTTACACTTCTTTAAGGGCACCTTTAAGCTCGTTAGCTCGTTAATACACAATATATACAAAAAAGGCTATCCAATCGAAAAATCATCTATCTCTCCATTCCCACGAAATTTTTGGGTTTCTCCGAAAAATATACTTGTACTTCCAGGGACTTTTGGCCTGGATTGACAGACCGAATTTTTGTGCCAACTTCGGTGATGATTCATCGTTTTAATTCGGCGATCTAAACCCCTGCTAACGGTTTACATACTGCACACAAATAAGTCTTTCTTTTACGAGTCGATGACCTCATAATTGTTCAACAAATTCGTTTATTAGAAAAGACTAAAAAGATGTTCGTTAGACAAATTAGGTAAGATATTAATCGCACGTTCAACTGCAGTACTTTTGAACTGGTTCCACTCCACAAGCTTTTTGCTGATACAACTGACCGAGTCTCTCAGTTTCTAGCGCATACTATTATTATCTTGCGGCGGTTGAAAAACAAAAACAAAATCATACTTTCTAAAGTATGTCTAATTATGTCTCACACGAGAAATAGTTAGCTGCAACTTATGAGTCGCTCAAAGTCATGCGAACGGTTTCCAAATACTATTGCCATCTTTTTGACATACGCAACCGCAACCATATTATGTGCATGTTTGGACCAGTGATGGCACGCTGCTTTCCAGCCATAATAATATAGTTCACCCATAGCATTGCTGGCCTAGTACTGGCGGTGCTTGTTACGTACTGCAGGCGAAAAATATGCTGTCGAAAATTATGGCTTTTAATATAATGAGGGCAAAATGCATCTAATTGATTTTTCACATCTAGTCTCCAGTACGTACATCGCCCAAGGTAGAGTTTATCTTTTTGGCAAAAAAGCGAGTCATGAGGAAAAATCTCTTAAATACATATTATTTAAATCAGTGGTTCCCAAAGTAGGGGTAAATTACCCCCCCGGGGGTAATATGGTTTTTTGGGGGGGTAACAGGCACCCCTCTGAAAATTTTTAAAACTTCGCTCGGAATGCATTTTACGTAGTTTTCTTCTTGAAGAGACTGCCTCCGGCAGGCAACACTGTGTCATGGGGTCCATCATTCGCACGTTCCCACGATCTCTGGTGCGATCCTGGGGAGAAGTCAAAGTTCACGATTGTTTCTTTGGTTTCTTCTCTATCGACATTTCTGCACAGCGTTTAGAGTTTAGAGAAAGCTAGGCCCTTTTACTATCTCTCTATCTTTTTGATACTAAGGAAAAGTAAAATATTACTTGCCTAATTTGATTCTCTCTTGTTTCTTTTCCCAGAAAGGTGCTGTGAATGTGTGAACAAGGTTTTTCGTCCATAATAAACATGAAAACAAAGAAAAGAAATAGGTTGGACGTGGAAAGCGATGCACGCGTTGCTTTGAGCCTGACGAAACCCAGGATTGAGAAACTGGCGTCCGAAAAACAGGCTCATCCGTCCCACTAACTGAGATTTTGTTGTTGTCATTCATTTCTTCTTGTTTTCGTTTGTTTGAGTAATAATTACTCGAACGAACCTGCTCACTCAGTAATGAGCAGGTTCAGTAATTGTAATTCTTGTTTTGGCAACAATACAACAACAACACCTGGAAATTTATTTATGTCACAAGCAAACATAAATAATTTTGCTTGCTTGTGGCATATACATGTGTTTACTTTTTGAGTTGGAGAAGTAGTACTAGGTGGGGGGGTAATGGACACGACCGGGTTTCCCGATTTGGGTAACGGTCCGAGAAAGTTTGGGAACCACTGATTTAAATGATAATCTCTAATGTTAACTCTACCAGACAGCATGCAATTGTATAGCATTGCAAATATTGTATTTTATAATACTAAACGAATAAAACTTATACAGGCAAAATTCATTGCAATAGTGGAATCTGGAGCACTACTAATGCAATTTGGATTGGCCAGCATATACTAACATGACTGTACGTTCTTATTTGGGGAAACTCAGTTATGTCATTTCAAATTACATACATTGATAATCTTTTTGTTAAATTGTGTTGTTATTATAGCTGACTCTTATATTGACTGTACTAAAAAGATATTGCAAGTCTTAGTTAGTGACAATAACTAACTGAATTAATTTAAATGTTATTTTTGGTACAGTTGCTCTTGAAGATCTTTTTTCAATTACCATTATCGATCATCGTCATTTTTATCATTATCATCGTCGTCGTGATCATCATCAGCAGCAGCATCAGCATCATGATCATTATTCCTTTTGTTATCATTGTCATTATTATAATTGTTGCTATACATTGTCTGACAAAAGACTATATAATTCGACTGTATGATGTTAGCCAGGCAGTATAGTCTAATAGTAAGTTGATAACGTGTCTGCTTTCCGTCTGGGAGGTCGAGAGCTCAATACGCACTTTGGCCAGATCATTTCTGTTATGCAGTTTAGATATGTTATTTACAGCCAGTAAAAAACTTTTTGAGCTTATGCTACTTGTGCATCCTAATGCCGACTTTATATAAAGATTATATTTTTTATTATATATCATAATTGTCTGTTACAATTATTGAGTATAATAGAATTATAATTTTCTTTTTGCTAACGCTTAGATCCCTATCAATGTAATTCCATCATTCTCGTCATCATCATCATCATCATCATTATTATTATTATTATTGCTATTGCTATTGCTATTGCTATTGCTATTGCTATTGCTATTGCTATTGCTATTGCTATTGCTATTGCTATTGCTATTGCTATTGTTATTGTTATTGTTATTGTTATTGTTATTGTTATTGTTATTGTTATTGTTATTGTTATTGTTATTATTATTATTATTATTATTATTATTATTATTATTATTATTATTATTATTATTATTATTATTATTATTATTATTATTATTATTATTATTATTATTATTATTATTATTATTATTACTATCAATATCATAGATATTTGTGTTTAGCATTGTTCCAGTTGTTGCTACTGTTGCGGCAGAAAAAATGAGCGTAATTCACTGGAAGTGTTTTTCCCACTCTAGGCACTACGTATTATATCTGCCCAAAAGCAAATTAATGTGAGGCAGTAGTAGTCTATTGGGAATTTTAGTTAGGCACATTTGACACAGTTGTACCATAACAGTTATGCCCAATTCTTTGCAGAATAGAATATTAGAATAGGATGTTGGAATTGCGTGTTCTAAAGTTGTGGGTGCGGAGGGTGATTGTGATAAAGTCATTGTTGTCAGTACTAGGGGTGAGCATCAAACGTTCGAACGTTCGAATTCAGTTTTTTAGTTCGAATTGGATTCGAACCTAAAACTGTGGTTTCGAATAATTCAGCACTTCAATCACATACGTTTTTTATCATTAAAACGATTGAAACATCATGCAATTAGCATAATTTAGCTATGATTTCTGTGCACAATTTTAAACAACTTATTAGTGGTTTTATTGCAGAACAGAATCGGGTAATATGCATGATCTTTGTAAGACTAATTTTTGGAGGTGGTTTGAAAAGTTGGTCGAAAATCTTTCAATCTCAATTCGAAGCCGATTCGAATTGGAAATACTGAAATTCGGTTCGATTCGAATTCGAAAGTCACAAATTCGATTCGAGTTCACATTCTGGTAGAAAATGCTCACCCCTAGTTGTCAGGGAGGTAATGGTTGCTGAGTTTCTTGTCATACAGTGTGTGAGCTGCAAGTATAGTAAAATATGTTTGGTCAATGTTCATGTAGCATTTTTAATTTTGCGAGATAAAAATTTCCATACCTTTGGATGCTGAAAGTTGCCGTGAAGTTATAAAACTGTTTGTGGATTTGAAAATGGTTTTCCAAAATTAATTAATGCATATAATAACATGAATCGTTCCCACTGAGTTCTACTTAGAATATAATAATTAATATGCATGAGCATTTGAACAATATTCATATTTGCTCACAATCAGATGCCATCCACTGTATAGTTAGTAGTTACTACGAGCAAAAGGAAAGTTTTTGAAGAAGCGTTATTCTAATGCCCTCTTATTAGCTCAATCTCAATGCCTAAATGTGCTGTGTAGGTGTCCATTATTGTAAAATTGCCAAATAGTAGAAAATGGGCTGACAGCCACAGTACTACAGACACAGTACTGTAGGGCAGGCATTGCAGAACTTGCAGTCTGGCACAATACACAATTGTATGGGATTCTACAGTCCAGAAAATTAAGAGCCACTCGGATGGTTTTTGGAATGGAAGCCATACCATACAGTGATTGTTTACATCAACTGAAATTACAAATGCTTATTACTAGAAGAGCACGTGCTGATTTAATTCAAGTCCTCAAGTTCGTAAAGGGCATTGACAAAAATGATTATGGAATCTTCTTCGAGTTGCGGAATTCAAGTAGGTCACCAAGGCGCCACAGTAGGCAGATACATAAGAAACGGGCTAATCTGGATCAGAGAAAATTCTTTTTTAGTCAAAGAATTGTAAATGCTTGGAATGAGCTTCCTCAAGCAGCAGTAGATGCATCTACAAGCAACCAATTCAAGGGTGATAAACAATACTATGTAAATAGGATGGAACAGCAAAACATTGAATGGCTACATGCGGACGCTCTCTGTAAACATTGATGAAGTCTTGTATGCTGAAGTCACTATTTTGCTCTAATAGCTCGGTCCTAAAACCAACATATTCATATACATAAACATAGGACACAAAAATGGTTTATGTTTTTAAGTGTTGTTCTAGCACCACAAATAACAGTGCTGAAATAGACGTGTGTATGATATAACCCTGACAGTTTTTGCACATATTAGCGGTCCAAATTTAAAGGAAAAATGGGAACTATCATATAGAAGAGGGTAACTAACGTAACTAACTAAATAAACACCGACTTGAACAGAATTCCTGTAACAGTTCGGGACTCAGCATCAATGGTTTTGCCGTTTTTGCAATTTTCAGCACATGGCAGATATTTATCGTATTGAATGGTTTTTCTTTAATTAATAATACTTGTAGAATGTCCAAAATTAATAATATTTCGGTTGTAACGAAAGGCGGAAATCGGCTTACAAATTTCCGGCCGCTATTTTCTCACGATGCGAAGTGCTTGTTTGTCATTAATGGACGATCCGTTTTTGTTTACAGCGCTGTTAGTGGACTTGTTATACGCGAATTATGTAGGCATGAAGAAGACGTGATTGGTACGGCTTTGCATAGCAAAAATAACATGCAGTTAGTATCTTGCGATAAGCAAGGTGTTGTGGTACACTGGGACTATGTGGATGGCGTTCCATTGAAGGTCGTTCACCTGGATAAACACTGCGTTTCCTTTTCAATGCCTTTCTGTGATGGAAGTTATTGTGTGATGGTGGATGTGTACAAACAACATAAAAGTGACGTATGTAATGACTGTAATCTTTTTCAAGCGAAGGTGAGTGGTAATAGCTGTGTAGACTGGAAATTTTTGATGAAAAACATGATGCCGGATTGTAATAAAATCGCTTTTGGAAAGAACTGCAGATACATAAGTAGCGTAAAAGGACGTCAGTTGTTAGTGTACAATTGTGTGAAAGAGAAAACTCGGAGACATTTGATAAGTGACAGAACATTTACTTGTGTGGCTGCTCATCCAGAAGAAGACATTATTGCAACTGGAGACAATTCTGGCAGAATTTTGCTGTGGTATAATAGCTTGTCGTCTAATCACCCTGCACAGACAAGGCTGCATTGGCATGCATTGCCAGTTGCTTCTATATGTTTTTCACCCGAGGGTTCCTGCTTGTACAGTGTAGGCCAAGAAAGCACTCTGGTTAAATGGACTAGTGAATATAGAGAATTTCTACCTCATCTCGGTGCCCCCATGAAGCATGTTGCGTGCTCTTCTGATAATACATGTATCGCTACCAGCCATGATGACAACTCCATTTTTCTTATCACGCCTCAAATGGCAATTATGCAACTTATACAGGGTCTCACTCATAACCATTACCTTCAAGAACAAGACTGTGATCGTCATACCGGACTTTTATATGATTTTCGAAGTAAATCAGTAGTCATGAATGGGAAAATCGGACACCTACAGTTCTATTCTCTTCACGAAAATAAACTAATTTATAATTTAGATGTTGTTGGTCAAAATGTCGTTTCTGGGCAGAGACATGTACGCATGCACTACACCGAAGTGGAAAAAGTTGCTATAACCTCTGATGGCAACTGGCTTGCCACTGTTCAGAAAAG
Organism: Tubiluchus corallicola; assembly: GCA_030141605.1. Taxonomy (NCBI): domain Eukaryota; kingdom Metazoa; phylum Priapulida; class Priapulimorpha; order Priapulimorphida; family Tubiluchidae; genus Tubiluchus; species Tubiluchus corallicola. The sequence continues at coordinate 138,021 of JAQGDQ010000115.1, forward strand.
ATCTGATGACTGGAGCATGACGGAAATATGTCTTAAATTTTGGTGGTATGAAAGTCAAGACCAGACTTATGTTCTCAACACTAGGGTTGAATTTCCTCACAAGCAGAAAGTTAACATGATAGCTTTTCAGCCTCATGCAGCTGATGATAACATTGTGCTTCGGTGCGTCACCTCTAGCGACGATGGTCATTTTAAAGTTTGGGAACTGATTTCAGATGATGACATTCATAGTGCAATGCAAACATGGTCTTGTGTTTTTGTTGGATCTTTTAGAGATTTACCTGCCAAGGCTGTTTCCTTTAGTGAAGATGGCTCATTGACAGCTGTTGCCTTTGGTCATATTCTCACACTATGGGATCTTGACACAGATGCCTTGAAAATGACTTTATCCATCCCTGGAAATAAAGGTGCTATAACAAATTTTGTATTTGGTAAGAACAATGCTTCACATTTTTTGACTTCTTCAACAGAAAGCATGTTCGTTGTTTGGAACTTGTTTACTTGTAATATTGAGTGGACTATAGAAATAAGTGTTAGTGTTATAGCTGCTGATTGTCAAAGTGAAACTGTGGCAATTGTTACAAAGCAAAATGATCTTTTTCTATATGATCTCCGTTGCTCCACACCGTTATTGACTTACACTGACATTGCAAAGTCACCAGTTTTTTCAGCATTGTTTGTGCCTAGCTATGTCGCATCAGTTGATGGCATTACATTTCCATGGAGAAGTAATTCGCAATTATACTTTCTAACGAAAGAGTTAAAAATCTTGTCTTTATCCCTTGATGAAGATGAAGGCTCAGCGGCAGGGAATACATTAAAATTAGCCGAAAGCAACTTTCAGTCTACTCCATTTAGCCAGCTTATTGCACAAAAATCAAGGAGTGACGTTGCACCTCTAAGTGTTAAGGAACACAAGAAATTAGCATCTTCTGATGGTGTTCAACAAATGCTCTCTGCACCAGCACATACATTACCACCAGTAGACATTTTGTGTAAGAATTTCACGAAGTCACTCCTAGTGGCAAAAAAGACGGAGTTTGCCACGGATGGTGCTGACGACGACAATGATGTGCCAGTGCAGGATAGTGAGGTTGGGGATGAATCAGATATGGAAATTAATGATAGTAAATTTTACAACACTGATGTGATAGAGGTGCCTAAAATTAGTAATGCTCAAGATACAGCCAGGTGTGAAGTTAGTGAAGCCATGCTGACTGCTGTAGCTCGTGAAAACAGTGATTGGCTTCGCTCTTGTTTTACTTAATTATGTTGCTTCATAAAATCATTTTACCTTATTCAAATGTTCAGTTTTTTGTGAGGAATTTCACTTATTTCTTAAGGGATTTTGGTGTGAAACCAAATTGACTATACTTACTGTTTTTATTGTTTGTAGTAATTTTTTCGTGTACTGAAAAATCACTTGAGAAATTTATGAATTTTGTACTACATGCATTGTTTAAGTAGGTGGTGTCTTGACAATAAATGTTTAATAATATCGAACTCTGTCCTTTGAAAATATTGGAAAAGTGTGCTGTGGATAGTGTAGTGTGGTGGGTGTGGCATGGTGTGGGTGGTATGATGTGGGTGTGATATTGTGTGGTGAGTGTTTTGTGGTGGTTGTGGCATGGCATTGGTGGCTTAGTGAACAGGTTGTGTGATATGGCTTGGTGTGGGAGTCAGGATGTGAGGCTTGTGGTATGGTTATCAATGTTTTTACACATAACACGTGGTTTGGCTACTAGTAGATTAATTTTCCCATGCTGATTTGGCGAATTTGCAGATTCCAGTAGTTGTACAGTAGCAGAAGTTGATTAATGTAGCTTCTGACCATGAGGCGGCAGCTGAATGTTGTCCTGGCAAGTGTTTAGCAATGGAAGTTAAGCAGCACCAAACCTGGTTGGTAAATGGATTGGTTGTTGCCAGAAAAACTGTCTATGGGAAGTTTTTCTGCCATAATTTCTTCAGTGATACAGGATGTATACAAACTGAAATGTGGCTGAGACACATCTGCTAGTTAGAAATCTTACATCTTTGTGTCATCTCACATCAGGAAATTTTCTGTAAGAAGTTTGCCTTGCTATTAAATGCTGGGCACAAGCCTATAGTGAGCTGAATTGTACAAATGTAACTAAACGATGCATAGTGAATCTAAAATGAAAATTTGTCACCAAAAAATCCTTGGTTGAAATTCATGCTCTGTTCCGGCTTTTTCATGATTTCTTTCAGATAGTGTGGCTTCAAAAATTCAAAAATTGTAAGTTTATTCCACTAGTTAGTAATTTCAACAAGTAATCTTATAATTAAGCTTATGTAAATTATTTACACATGTTTCTTTACTATGATATTTAGTTCAACAGCTTTAATCATATGTCCATAGCATTCTGAAAAAAATGTGTCTAGACTATAATAAACAGGTTTCACCATCAACACACTGCCTGTTTGTCACCTAGATAATAGATAAAACATTATTACTGTTGGTCATGTACTATCAATAGGTCCCTGTAGTGTCTCCCTGCAGTAAGCCGCTATGATAAGCAAATGTAAAGTAAATCTAACAGTAACCTTCCCATTGCTATAAGTTAAAATAATTTTAACTTTTTGTAATAATTTTGTAAGGGGATACAGTAACTGACTACTACAATAACTGCTTGAGTGATATTTAGATAGGAAAAATAATAGTAGCACTAACTGACTACTACAGTAACTGCTTGGGTGACATTTAGATATGAAAAATTCTAGTAGCAGTACTGTGAGACAAGAATAGCACAAACTGTCTATTAGTTTGAAGTTTTATTTTTTATCAGTTTTCATAATTTTCGCAGTAAGTCTAAGTTGCCAATTTTTGTCACTTATTAGGACATTATTGGTAAATACACTCCATCAGGAGCTCCACACTCACAAATGGCTAAATGCATTCTGTACCACGAAAGGCTATAATCATGCATTTAAGTATTAACAAAACGTTTTAAAAATTAAAATTAACAATCATGAGCTGCAGTTATGATTAATGATAATAATTACTCTACTCTACCTTACTCCACTCTTCTCTACTGTACTCTAGTCTAGTTAGTTCTTATCTACTCTGTTCTACTCTACTCTGCTGTACTCTTTTCTACTCTACTCTACTCTGCTCTACTTAGTTCTGCTCTTCCCTACTCTACTCTACTTTACCTTACTCTGTTCTACACTATTGTACTCTAGTTAGTTCTGTTCTACTCAGCTCTACTCTACTCTATTTAATTCTGCTCTTCCCCACTCTACTACACTATTCCACTCTAATCAACTCTGCTCTACGCTACTCTGCTCTGCTCTACACTATTCTTCTATACTCAGCTCTACTCTACTCTATTCTACTTTACCTTACTTTATTTTATACTACTTTACTCTACTCTACTCAACTCTACTTTACTTTACTCTGCTCTAATACATGTAAAATAATAATCTTCACCTAGCATTGCGTCAGTCTGGTAAGGCTCTGGTTGGTTGGTTCGCTGTAAATTTTTTTTGTCAAATATACACTTGCCTTTCCACAATTTGAAAAGAAAATTTGTACATGTTTTCGATAGTATTTTATGTGCAAATTGTGGTCGTCTGGCAAAAGTTCAATTTTTAATGCGACGACGCTCTATGAACACTGAGCAGACATAGTCACTATCTGGGAAAAATGTCGTGATGGAAGTTATCTACTTTATCTTACTTTTCAGTGAAATGTGTGTCAGTAAAATATTATGATTCTTTTCACTGGACTGCAATAGGATTAAAAGTCACACATCCGATCCGCTATCAGCGTAAATATATATAGTGAGGAAATGCATCACTAATTCTTGCTAGTTACACATGCACGCACGCACACACGTGCGCACATACTTTGTTTTAAAACTGCTAACTTTTATAACTAGCGTGCTGATTTATTACTACTGAAATCACGTTTTTTTAAACTGCTGTACTGATCGAGTGCCTACTTGTTAAATACCTTTCAAAATGTCACATACTTCGTTTATTCAAATATTTTAGTAGAATATAAGCCAAAATTTTGATTCCGTATTCTAATTATTACTTGACGCTACGTAGTGTTCGCCTATAGACTCTGATAAGATAACTTTAAATCTATGCTATATGTATATATAAGCTAAGGATTGCGTCATAACTCTTGCCCAGCTGGACGTCAACAACCCCAGCTAAACCCTAGAAAGGATTAAATTTTAGCACTTATTTGGCTGATTGCTTTCATGGTTTCGAGATACAAAAGTTTAGTACGCTAGCTAATCCTGATCAAAATTGAAACTGTGCTAGCTTAAACGTAATGTACCTTCAACCATGGACGCTTGTAGCAACACACAATAGGCCAGGGCATTTCGAGCTGGCAACAGCCATCTTGTCGGCCGTCTTGAATGTCTTGGCCATGTTGGATAATTTTCAATAGGCTCCATATCCACCTGATTGGTTTTTGTGCGAAGCTTCCTGCTTTTAAGGCAAAATAAGCAATTCTGTCATTTTGTGCAACATTTGTAGTAATCTTAGCTGCCATCTTGAATTTGTGTGTTATTATAGGAACTCTTAAGCATCAGATATGTGTTCCTTGACCTTGAAAACCTACATTTTGGCAATAAAATTATTAGCCCGTATGCTCTGATAGCTAAAATGTAGCCCTTATAAGCTAGCAACAGCCATATTGTCGAAAATTGTGGCCATATAGGTAAAATGTTGATTAACTCCATAATCAAAATTAATCACTTTAATGAGCTCTACAACTGTGCAAAGTTTCATGTTTTTGAATCAAAATGAGGATTTTTTCAGCATTCTGGTAGACTAAATACCCAATCATTTCGGTCAAATGGCGGCCATCTTTTTGACGTCATAATTTGGCCCTTTGCAGTACTCAGAATTGGCATAATTTGGACATTTTATTCTCTGGACCACATACTACAAGAAAACACCAAAAAAACGTTTTCTTGCAATTTTTCGGGGCAAGTCAGCAAATTGACACTACTACTCTTTGTTGAACGGAATCTAGCAGGCGCTTTTTTAGGTTTCTTGGTAGTAAAGCCTAGAACTCGTAATTAAGGATTCCTGTTTGACTTCTGACAAAACACGTTCTTTTCTCTTGTTTTGGGAGTTTACTTTTGACGATCAGAATCGTAATAGCCAATGTTATCATGTTATGTGTGTAGTTATTCATCAATTGGTTACGTATGGATTGTCACATTTTATTTCTCTTGTATGTCGTTTTGATTTTACAATTGCTCTTGTTATCGCAACTCTTTTTTTCCGTCAAGTTAACGAGCTGTGTTAAAATAGACTTTTATCAACAGGCAACTTCGGACTTACGAGTACGCTATCTTTGGATGAATCTAGCTGGGAGTCGGCATACAGCACAGAACACAACACACCAGTACATCACAAAACCTTTTTTCGCAAAGAACAAATATTCACAACGTTCACATATTCTATGAAGCCAACTGAAGCCTTACAGCATAACTTTCTGTTGACCTCTCAACACTAGTGACTCACTACAAACGGTTTCATTCTGACCTGTCTGTGCACCACATCACAAATAACACAAATAATTGATTTATATTCAAACAGTCTTTTTAAATTTTGCAAGAAATCGCACTCACGTACTTGTAAATAGTAAATCAGCTTTTTAAGGTTTTTCTTGTTTTTATTAGATAATATTTAGATAGTATTTTAGATAGTAATTAAATTGTATTTTACTGTGTTTGTTATAATTCCAGATATTATAAGGCAAAAATATAATTATTAGCGTATTTTATATTTTTTTCTTCCCACTTGAATTCAGCTTTGTTATCAAAAAATATTTCTATTCTGCTAGCCTTATAATTATGAGTTGTGTTAACTTTACAATTCAGTTATTTTTGCCTCAGCCGTGGGTGCAGTGTGACGCACATCTAGAAGGAACCGGTCTTTTGTATCAAGTCTTCGCTTCAATCATCACAAGCAGAATAGATCGCTGCACATTAGTCACAAGACAAGATGTCAGTCAGCTCGATAATTTGGCAGCAAAAAAAGAGTTTTTTTAAACGTCGCGTTTGTCATTAACTAATTGGTGGCAATAGTTATAGACTAATTCTGAATGGTTTCATCCGCCATACTGCCGTGTTTTTCTCATTGAATGGAGCTTTCATCCATAATCTCCGCTGCTTCAGTTCATAGTCGCAACGAATTATTCTCAGTAAACAGTTACGTTTTGATCCTGCCACAAACGACAAAAAATTGTAATCCATGTCTTAAAGTCAAAGAAAATGCAATTTCAAAGTATGTCTCAAAGCGTTCCACACAAAGTTACACTATAATAGCATTACGCTTACCTGTTTGAAAAAGCTTATGCAACTAGGAAAGAAAATTCTTAATAATTAAAAAAATTCGCACCAACTGGTAAAACGTCACCGCATGACCATCCCAGAATGCACCACTGACTCACCAAAAGAAACTCATTATTGATTTTATTGACAGTATGACTTCAGTTAGTGGACCAAAAAACAAACTGTTTTTTAGAACTTTATTATTGAAATTCTGTCATTTAAATGCAAAGAATAACAAAATAATTATGATTATCAACGACATTGTATATTACATCAACTAAACCGAATAGAGAGAAATGCTGAATTACGAAGAAACATCTTATTCTACCACACAGTTTAAAAAATAATCATTTGCGACGCATCTTACACATTAACAATAAAAGACTGGTGCCAAAATTTAAGAAATGTAATGGCAGTTTTTAAAGAATGCTTACTATACCTTCTATACATTAGCTTTATGCTGAACTGTTTCATCCACAAAACTTAACTGAACAAGACAGGCAAAAACATTCGTGAAGCACTACGTAGAGGTCTCAAAGGGAATGCTTAGTCCTTTTTTATTATCTTCACCAGGACAACCAACTACGAGCTAGTTCCATGTTCAATTTCAATGAATTCTCGCTTTGCCAACTAATTAACCACCTAGCCGTCTGTAGCCTTTGCTTATTAATGTGTATGGCCTTATAAACTGATTTGGTATGTAAATACGTATATTTGTTAGTCTATTACCATCGCCAAAATTAATGCTTAAAGAAACGTAGACAAACACTATGTGGAATATTCGCTAATTATTGACTATAAATCTATTTAATGAACAAAATGTTTTGTGAGTCTTTTGCTAGTTTACATAATACTTATACAGGTACGTTTTTGCATGTATGTTTGTTTATCTTAGTTTTAAGTTTTTTAATCAAAAGAATCAGACACATAAGGCTTTGACCTACTGTTTACTACTAGAGATTTGTTTCCTACTGAGCGCATTCTAGTTTTGTTACAGAAATTAACTGCATCAAAATAAAACATGTGCCGTTTTTACCTACTTTTCCGTTTGTGTCATTTTCGCAGCACCATTTTACCTGCGTGATTTTTACCGCGCACCATCACGGACCGTTGCTTCATGCTAAAAAATTTGACGATTAAAAAAATGGGAGTCAGGAAGATGCAATAACACTGATGCGATTGTCGTTTGAAAACGGAAAGGTAAAATGAAAGCAACATTTCAATTAGACTTAGAAACTTATGAAAGAACGCATGACAAATTCAGATCGTCCACTAACGCAGAAATGATAAAATTTTTGGATAAGGCTTCTAAGTTTCCAAAATTCAAGAAATGCATTTCAAGCTGAAACTCTGTCCCGGCCCGTTGTCGCCGGGCCTTTCAAGATTCAAGATTCGTTTATTCCACTTCACACAAAACATAATAGAGTCGATATTACAATATTAAATAACGGAAATTTACAATTTAACAATTATTTAATTACGATTTAACAATGTAAATAATTTAAAGAAAGTTAGAATAATGCATTTTGTCACAAGCTCCCCTGAAACCTAGCTTGACGGAAAACTTGAAAGATGGAACAGAAGTAAAGATGGGCCTTACGATACCCCCTGGCTGGCCTATTGTTCGCTGATATTATGAATAAAAGACTCAAGTACCACTGACCTCTTGTCACAATCCGTCTGCGTGAACGACACTGCTGCTAAATAATACACCGTAAATCGTGTGGAACTGAATGGCCTTTTAATGGGAATGTGACGAATTCGGTATGTAAAATTGAGTTCAGAGAGGCATAAAACTTGTCCGCTAATCTTACTTGATATTAAGCTAAGACTTTTGTACACAAAATTGTTGCTATGCATCTAAGAAGCAGCTTTTGGGAAAATAAATATTAGCAAGAGTAGTTTGTAAATTTGTGTCTGCTTTTCATCTTACTCCAACCGGAAGAATGCAGCAGAAGAAGCACGGAAAACTCCTGTGCGCCGCTGTTAGCTTGATTTTTCTTTACAGTGCTACCCAATGGAGTGGATTAACTGCTACCGCTTGGAGGAGACTAGCATCTCAAGCAGTGAGTGGTGATGTAAGGAGGCCAGCATTTCAAGCAGTGAGTCGTGATGTAACACATTTTAGATTGGCAATGCGAATTAAGCAGATAGACATTGCTACGAGCAAAACTCTGCGCCCCCAATAATCTGTATCTCGTAGAAGCAGACAGGGCTAATGTCAGAGACTTAATTTTAAACGGTTTTTTGGATAAAAAGCTTGGTGATCTTAAGTTTAATGAACTCCTAACACTTGTTAGGCAATTCATTAATAATTCACGTTGTCACTCTCTTGCATCTAATTCCTTTCATAAGTGTTATGATTACGTTCCTGACAACATTTTAGGTAATATTCGGTTTAAAAATGTAAGCATGCGTTAAAAGAACATGCAATTTATTTGTCTGATAGCCCGATTCTCTACGAATAAATTTTAGTAGGTTTATGTTATCGTCTCATCATCTGAGGGCTAGGACTGGCAGATGGGACAGATCAAGGCCCCTTCAAAAGTCTTTTGAACGGGTCTTGGGACACACCACCCATTCCTCGTGATAAAAGGATATGCAGGTGTGATAATATCTCTGTTCAAGACGAGTCGCATGTTATTGCACAATGTAGATTATGTCAGCCAATTAGAGAAACGTATGCTGTGTATTTAAAACACAGTGCAAGAGCAATTTGATATAAAGCCTGAATTTTGTGGTAAATTCTTCTCTGCAATTTTGAAAATTTACAATAAATTCGCCGTGTTGTTATTTCTTGTTAACATCATTTATTTTTTCTAACGCCGTGCCAATTTTTGTAATGTTATTGATGGATTATAATTGTCAGTAAAATACTACTACTACTACTGCTACTACTATCAGAATTCCAAGCCGATCTATATAGTAACAAACACGTAGTAAACAATAGACACGAAGACAACACAACATTTTTATAAAACGTATAAAGTGAAACTCATTGCTACTAAGCAATAGAGATGCAATTTTTGGTAAAAATGTCAAACATATATCTATCAGTCGCTCAGATAAAATCAAGGAAACTTAGAAAAATGGCGTTGCGCATGATTTCGGACACTATCTAGCTGCTGTTAAATTTATTTACCAGGAATTTTTTACGCACGAATACAATTAACTAGGCCTACACTAGAAATTTTTGCATACTGATAGTTTAAAACTGGTAAATAAAGTTAACAATTGTGGGAAAAATTCAAGTGTTCTAATTTGCTTTTAAAGCTATTATGTTAATCACCTCTCTTTTTAACAGAGTTCATTCGATGGATACAAGCAGTTTCAAAGTGTACTACACTTGGCTATTAGTATTGCTGGCAGTGAGAAATACACAGAGCAGGCTTTAGTTATGTTGAAAAGTGCCTTAATGGTGACTTCAGTGCCTGTTCAACTACATATCATAGTCAAGGGTTCTGAAACAAAAGACATTGTGCAAATGAAGGTGAGTCATTGCAACGTGTATTCGGCTCATAAAAATAGGTAGCTAACATGTCTGCTAATAAGCGAACTTATTTACTGACACAAATTTGCAGACTAATATGACACGCATTAATTTTATCTTTAATTCAGGCATAGTGGTGTAACGAAAATCTCGATTCTCTTTTAGTATGAATCTAGATCCGGTTTTTCCTCTGCGGCTATGAAATGGTACGCCCTATGGTGCACCCATACACAACAAGCTATTTGCATACTGATGATTATGACTCGACGTTTGTTATGCATATAGTTGTGTTAAGCCATGATAATGTGTACACTGTGTTCGGTTTTTGTGATGTGTGCATTATGTCCGTCATTGTGTTGTGTGCATCGAATGTCATCACTGTGTGCTTTTGTTTGCAACCGTTGTGGGTATGCACTGTTTTCAGTCATTCGGATGCATGCATTGTGTTCAGTGATTGTGATCTGTGTTTAGACTGATTACTAAAAATGTGTTCCGTACATTGTGTTCATTGATAGTAATCTGTCCATTGTGTGCAGTCATTGTGATATGGGCACTGTATGACATCTTTGTAATGTGTGCATTGTGTTCACTTCACTCATTGTGGTGCGTGCATTAAGTAAGCAATTTATTGTCATTATAGCATAATAGATACAATGGAATTTATGTGGTTTTACCTACTAATATAACTTTTAGAAACAACAAGGAGATTAACACAAATAACTTAATCAGTCGTGCGGTAAAACAGAGATTTTATATTGGAGATTTACTGAAATTTACTGTTGATGGTGCGAGTTGCTGAGTTTTAAACGATAATTTTTAGGTTTTTATAGCTATTGTTTTTGCCGTCATTATTATAAATACGTTTTTTACGTGTTTTGATTGCGTACAATCTGGTCAAAGTAAGAACGCAAGCGAAATGGACCTAATTATTAAAAATCCCTTTTAAATCCCAAATCTGCGAAATTTGGAACACTAAAATAACTTGTTTTCTTTCATTATTTTGTTTTAGTTACAGGAATGGCAAAAGTATAGGAAGGCGGATTACATCTTTTATCCACTTGATATGATAGACGTACCTCGCGAACTTGTGAAAAGGTGTAAACCAGGCCAAAGTGTAATACTTTTTCTTCCTGTGTTTCCTTTTTTCTTTTTTACATTTACTCATTCACGCACTCACTGATTTACAATAAAGACCCTATTTCAATTAAAACTGAAATTCACTGTTTTTGCGATGATTACCTTCTGAAAATGATAAAATACTATTTCTAATAAGTTACTATCAACAATTAATTGAAACTTTCTCATTTACAGGACATTTTTTCTACACTGGAAAAAGTCATTTACTTAGACGTAGATATGATTATAATGAGACCACTGGAAGAACTCTGGTCTTATTTTAATAAAATGAATAGAACTCAAGCACTGGGAGTGATCAAGACAGATGACGTCGAGAAATATGGTTATGATGAACTTGTGAAAAAGAAAACGGCGGATACTCGAATTTATGGCATTCACGGTAACAAATCTTTTAATAATTTTAGTTAATATCACTAACGTGATGGCTTCAGATGTTCTCTACGACAAGACAGATGAGTTCTATCGCTTGTATCTCGGAAACGCGTTGCACAAAAAACAAGTGCCGTACCTCTTATTTCACAGGTGTTCAGTGGTGACGTAGTGCCCATATCGAGAGCTTATGAGTGAACACAGTGTTAAACTTGAAATTTGAATTTTAAACTTACAAACATTTGCCGATTTTTATTTTATTTTTTTGTATATCACATTGAATGTTGTACAATAGCCCTGTACTTCAATTTTCGCTTTCGTAAACATGTGCAAGACACTCATCGAATGTTGGTGATGTTGAAAATGTCATCACTACTGTAGTTGGGCTCCTCGGTCGTTAATTAAGTTTTTAAACTATTGTTTCATTATCAGAAACGCTGTGGCAAGATTATAGGTGTTTGTATGCATAATTTTTACTGTACATACTTCAAACCGTGGAAGGATATGGAAAATCATCCTGTTTTTCTTTAAAAATTCGTCTTGAAATTTTGCAACACTTACATGCTTGCATGTAGAGCTTGCGTTAGCAGTGACGCTGTATGAAATTAGTAAGTTAAACTTCCGCGATGACCGCCATGCGCAGCCATTCTAACGATAAACAATTGAAACTAGTTTAGATAACATTGAGTAAAATTCGAAAACTAATTAGAGTTCAGTCTTCGCTAACTAAGCAAAGTTTAAATTACTTTTAATAACATGAATGGCGAGTGGACAGTAGTGCACACTGGAATGGCGAGGAAATGACGTTTTAATTTAAAATCGTGAATTATTCAGTAGATTAATCTGATAAGCTAGCTTCTCATTATTTTTTTACTCATCCAGCTTGTTCAGCATATTCACATGCTTTCTGGTGTTTCTAGTAGTAGCAATGCACATAAGATGTCAATAACTAAGCATGTATAAACGACCTCCAAATACGAAATATGCTGAGGTTAATAAATACGTTGCGTAAAATATTCAGACGTTACTGCTCAAAGAATTAGAGGGGAGTTTTACATCAAAGTTGTATAATCACGTAAAGGACTACCAGAACTTGATCATGTTGTGATAAACGACAAATTACTGGGCAGGTAAAATCATGGTAGGAAGCCTGACATAATAAGTACTAATGTTCACTCTGTACTCCGTATTCCCACTTCAGTTGGTTAGGAAGTTATTGCATATGGTGAAATTGTCAAATGATCAAGAGCCACCAAAACTTGAAAACGATGGTGGTACGAAGTCTGTCGTATTGTAATCACTTGTATGCGACGACCGCTGTTGGAAATCCTCCAGGCCAGGTAGCGAGGAGCTAACTGGGTAAAGATGTGAAAGGAGCAAAGAACTTCGTTGTGATGCAGCAGTACTAACTTCTTATTAATTAATGATTGTGCAAGGGATTAACTTTGTAAGCAATTGTAGCAAAGTGTTGAAAACTGTGGAATATTGTAGCAATTATACAAACTTAATAACTAGAAAGCAGACTGAGATTATATAATAGTTGAATTTTGGCGGAAAACAAAACAACAGTCAATGTTAAATTGTTTGTAACTAATGTGAAAATTTGTGAACACTGATTGTGAAGACATTGATGAAGATGGCGTTGGCGATGAGACTGACGAATATGGCGACGGCCAATCGGGACGCACTTGCTGACCTACATCCTATTTTATGGCAAACTTTTGCGTTGGATAGCGTGTTTTACAAAAATGTTTTTAAGCATATTTAAAATTTGTCAATAACCCTAGGCTATAATTAGATTAGCCATTTATGGAGGGATACAATTACCATTGAATAGGAATAATTACTTATTATGAAGCATATATTTTAAGGTTTTAACTCTGGTGTTCTTCTAATGGACTTGGTAAAATTGAGAAAAACAAGATTCTCCAATGATATCCTGGCTCTGCTTGAGGAATACATTGACAAACCTACGCCGGGTGCCGATCAATATATTCTAAATCGGTATGGATTTGATCATCCAGGTAAGTGGTGGTCATATTAAAGAAGGTTTTCTGAATAGTAACGAGCATCCATAACACGCAGCTGGGAATTAATACAAAGAAACTGTTCATTTCTCTTTTGCAAAAAACTTATAATGATGCTAAATTATATTACGACACGCAGAATGCAAATATTTAGCAATATCAGAATCGAATTCAATAAATTATTTATTTTGTCATTTAAAAATTGCCTGTATTTATTTTTGTCGGATACAGTTAAACGTTCAAAGACAATGATTCGCTATAGATTAGTTTCTCTGATTTGTTCCTTGTTCTTCTAAGAATCATGTTTCAATATTAATACGTTTCGGTATTGTGACAGACCACCTGGACAGGTGGAAAAGCTTGCTGCATTATATTGCTTAATATTTAGTACACTAGTAAATCATTTAGTAAATTAGGAAAAAACACATAAACGGTAGCACAAAATCTAAATCATGACTCGTCACACTACCTGCTTTTACCTGTAAAATGTTCAACTCATTCCGTACCTACTGTTTTAACCAGTGACAAAATGGATTAGCTTTTTGCCCACTGTAAAGTTAAGCAATGTCAAGTCGCGTGACTAGATGACTACAGGACCTCGGAAGATCATTTTTGCTACCGGTTCCGCCACAATAATTTGCAAAAATCTTTCCATTATGCTTTTACCCAAAAAATGTAGAGCATATTATGGATTTCTCATCGATTAGTTATCGAATAAAGATTGCTTTTAAAAACAATAGCATATTACTGACCCCTACATAGGGTGCTGCCGTCACATCCATGGCTGTCATATTTTGCCACCAATGGCGACATCCATTGGGGTTTCCGGTACGCCAAAAAAGAAATATTTTCATCACGGAACTTCCTTTTCTTCTGAACCGTGGCATTGTTCAAAAATAGTGTTTTATGTTATAGAATAACAAAAACAAGCCATTTAGCAAGTAGATTTCTTTACCAATAAAACAACAGTTAATTCTATTAATTGCATAATGCTGCTACAGCAAATACTAATTGTTATTAGTTTTATTTTTCAGAGAAAATTCTAGCTATACCCTGTGAGTGGAATGTTGATCGACCGAGAATCTTGGGAGATCAAATTTGTGATTCTGCATTACAAAACGGGATGGGAATTCTCCACGGAAATGGACGAGTATTCGTGAACAACAGCTTAGCTAATCGGCAATTTCTTCTAGGGCGACGTATTTATAGATCATACAGTGATGTATGCAACATATTAATTAATTTACTAACATTGTCTTATTTTTGTCATTAACTCATTTTGATCTCATTTTTACAATTTGGCATTATACTACAAGAATCTACTTACCATGATTAGTTTTTCTACTAAAACTTTTACTGGAAGACATAAATTTACTGCATGACATCAGCAAAATTAAGACTTACGCTGCATTGAACAGTTAAATCATTTTTGATTGTCAATTGCAAAACACTTAAATGTAGTTCCATTGCTTTATGTTTCTAACAACTGTGGTGAATTTCTATTGGTAAATCGTGTCTAGAGGGATACGGCAGCATTCCAGGCGTGCCATTTGTCGAAATATTTGAATATGGTACTCGCTTGCTCCTTTATGAATAAAATTTCATATGTTAAACATATACGTTAGCCTACTGATACTGCCGAATTTTTACTGTAAATAATGCCTTCATATATTTTTCAGATACTGATTTGTGATCCGAATCTATGTATTGTAAATCAACTTCCTGAATTGAAAGGATACACTAAAAGCATAGGTGTGGACGAAAGTAGGTTAATGCACGCTTTCCTGAAAACTGCTTCCAGGATGAAAGACACCTAAAAGTCAACAGTACTTTAGCAAAAGAAACGCATAATTAAGATTTTGATTGTCTTTTTTACGCGTCGCTAATCATCATGCCCAAAAAAATTACGAAGCTTTCCACAATCCTTAATTATATTATTATTGTTTAGATGAATTGGCAAAAAAGATTGCACATGCAGAACACATAAAATTTATTCAATTGAGCGTCTAACAAATGCTACGTTGATGCATGGTAACAATATATCAAACGGAACACCTTAACGAATAAAAATAAAATAATTGACAGATATATGAAGACAAGAAAAACTGAAAAACTTTTATTATTTATTTTTATTTGTATATTAAATGGATACCAGATTTACTACGCATCATAATAGTTTACAGTACTTTTCCAAACGAAAAAAGTTTTCTTTGAACGTGCAATTTTTTTTATGAAATTATCCAGTCCACACAAATGAGCACTTTAAACTCAAATGACAACGACACCACACACAAACAACTGTAAATCATACTGTTTACAATGGCATACACGTACAAATTTACCACCAAAGGAAAAGGGTGATCAAATATTTATTGTTTAGCCTATTCTCAATTGGATGAAATTGGCATAGGTTAATTTTAGTCCGAGAAAAAGGCGTCTGGACTTGTCCCAAAAGCCTTAATTCAAGTTTTTGAAAGCTATGATGACACGTTATGACGTCACTTTAAAGCAGTGAACGAGGCAGGACTGTTTACGCAATTCTTTGAATCGTCACCTTATGATTTGAATGTGGAGTTTATAGATTATAGTGCAGCTAGCACTGTGTAGGAAAACTTAGTGTCGATTGCTTTTTTCTCACATTGTTTACCCATAGCTGATTCGTATTTAATTAATGGATTTATATTGATTTCAATATGTACCAAATTTAGGATCAGCTATCTCGGGCTTATATCTATAATCATTATGTGATCTTGCGTTTGGTCTGCATAGTTGGAACGTGGAAGTGTGGTCGCTGAGCTGCGCCGTCAGCTCTATGATACAATGCATCATCGATTAGAAATCAAAGATTTCTGCTCGGCTTCTTTTTACTGTGGAATTATTTCAGCTTAACACACAAAACTCACAAAAGTTTTTGAAAATAGGAAGATTTCTTTGCAAACAAAAATTAGAATATTCTCAGCCTTAGTTGAAACTGTATTCCTGTAGAACTCTGAGCTCTGGACATTAAAAGCAAATCATAAAGCTGAAATCGATGCGTTTCAAAGGCGAAATTACAGAAACATTTTGGGTATTAGATGGCCAAAGAAAATTTCAAACAAAGATCTATATGAAAAAATAAAAGAAAACCTTGGATAAGAAAAATAAAAAGACGCCGTTTAAGATGGATTGGGCATATGCTTAGACTACCTGATGATGTTCCAGTGAAGATAGCTCTTCAACAAGCCATAGAACCAGCTAAAAATCCTGCAGGTGGACAAATGTTAACATATTTAGATTTTGCACAGAAGGATTTAAACACTTCAGCATTGATCCTTAGAAATAAATCCACTTGGGGCATTGCAGCGTGCAGGGAGTCCTGGCATAGAGAGGTGAGCAGAATCATGTCCCTGGACGTATGATTCATTGAAGAAAAGAAGAATTCGAATCGAACTGGTGCTGACATAGTGGTGTTCAGTTTGTTTTGCTGGATTAACTGCTGTGTTTACCTGTCTTATGGACAGATTTTTTTATTTTAGAGTTCTGCCTGCCCAATGGAAACCTCAAATCGGGTATTATGATGATGATATTTGTTCGATTGGCTATTGCTTTGCTGCGTATCACCTCGCTGTATTTCGTAACACCAGAGATCGAAATATTTTTACTTCTTTTCTTACACTGCATGAGTGATGAACTCAAGGTGGAAGGTTAATTACAGAAAGTAAGTGTTGCACCAGAAACTTTAATTGCAGATGCACTGAGCATCGTGACTATGATGGATTCCTCTAAATGCGGTATTTAGTCTAAAAAAAGATTAACTGACGGGTGTCAAGTGACTGTTAGTGACATGTTTTAAAAACAAATTACGCCCACTGTCTTAGTACAAACTTGCCTATACGTGGTAGTATTAATCTCTCTATAAAATTGTATCGTAAATTATCTATATCCCATTTGTTTCGTTATAGGGAGTGTCTCGAATTTAGATCAGATAAAAAGGCACTGAAATCAAAATAGGAATATAACGTGTCACTAACACACAGACTATATAGCTCGTGACTGAAATGCAGTAGCTTTTCATATTATATACAATGCAAAACGTCCGTTACATCTACTTTTTTACGTCCGCCTTCAGACTAGCGAGTTTTCTCGCCAAGTAACATGCAAGTGTGTTCAGACTAAGTGAATAATGATAAGTAACTAAGTAACATCTAGTGTTTTGTAATCGTTCTAAATAGTCCTTATTTGTACCTTTTTGTCTAATAGCCAAGCAAAAAGTGATGGAAACTGGGCACCATTAGTCTGAATACTTTTTACTTACTATTAGAGAAAAAGCTACGAATAAGGACTATTTAGAAAGGTTACAAAGCACTAGATGTAATGCCATTTAAATTTGTCATAGACTATTATTATTATTATTACACACATGCTTTACACACACGACAAAATTGCGAAAATGCTTATTAAAACAATGTTTCAGTGCCAGTATTAGAATTAACAGAAATCGATTGTAGACAATTATACTATTATATTATGTGTAAATATACGGTGAGTACCCACAATGGTAATGCTTCTTGCCGCCTCACCCATGCACCGTTTTGTGGTACTGCATCCTGGTACTTGGCTTTCTTACATGGCCTTATGGAATATACTTATTGAATGAGCCTATACTGGTTGAATTAGTATTGCACTGTAAATGGTAGGATATATATATATATATATATATATAGCCAACTGAATTGCTTCTAGATGTTTTCACCAGCTGCATTGCTTCTTATTGGGACAGAATGTGACAGATGAAAATGTTACTGAACTACTAATGTACTATTAATTAGATGATCCTGTCACAATCATGTACTTTCAACAGGTTAATTTTGCGCCTTCAAAATGTGGACACTTTGGCAATGCGAAATTGTCAATTGCTTTTACACTTGGGTCTGGTAGTGGCGGAGCTACAATGAGACAGCTGAAAAATAGCATTTAAAACATGAAAATGTATTATTATAATATTTAAAATTGTTCACAATTGTGCTGTTGCAATTTTTTACTGCAGTCCTGAAATCATATTTTTACTACTTCAAATATGCATCATACTCAAGCCTGAGACGCTACTTTCATTCCAGCATTGTTATATTGCTCGATTCAAATAATTATTTTTTATCTCAATACGTGAAACATTTAAAACTGTGTCTCGATACAATGTATAGTGTTGGCATCGTGATTGTGCCAACAGTAAAAATATTTTTGTTTCCTTCTAATTGCATGGGTAATATTTTTTATTGTAAACCTGGCCGGGAATTTTATAATTTTTTTGTACGTTCATATACTTACTTGACGCAGTCATATGAAAGCTTATTTCTTTAATTTAAACGTAAAAGGCAATAAGTATTGTAACATCGTTCTTTTGGGGAAGCCAGTGTTGCCGTTTTTGTATGATGCATTTAAGACTAAAAAGTATCGAATTTTCCACCAAATTTGTGTATTAGCAGCCGAGAATATTTTAAATATTCCACGATTCAGCTTCAAACATTCACTAAGCCTTAAAACAGTTTCTTCCCTCCTTACTGGCATCTTTTGAGCTCGTGAGGTAAAACAGAAAATTTTGTTTTTGTGGCCAGCCTTGTACTAATTGATTGTTTCTAGTTTCTACATCAAGTGCAGCATGAGACAAGCTTACTGTATTATGGGAGAGGAGTTGCTCGTGATTGAAGCGCTACTCGCTACTAATCTAAGCTTTCCCAAAATTTGCAAATCAGTTATGCAGTTTGAAAATAAATTAAAGTTTCAAAAGTTATTTAGCATTGATTAATATAAATATAAATTTATCACCTAACAACTGCTCTGTACTATTAGTATCCAACCCACCTTGTGTAATGGGTGCAACAAAACTATGTGTATTGTGTCACTCTCTTGACTACTTGATTACTGTCACTCAAACGTTCACAGGTGAATGAATTTTGAGCATTCTACATACTGTACAGTATAGTTTGCATAAATGAGCTAGTAGA
Source organism: Tubiluchus corallicola (assembly GCA_030141605.1). Classification (NCBI taxonomy): domain Eukaryota; kingdom Metazoa; phylum Priapulida; class Priapulimorpha; order Priapulimorphida; family Tubiluchidae; genus Tubiluchus; species Tubiluchus corallicola. The sequence goes on from JAQGDQ010000115.1 coordinate 157,351, forward strand.
ATTTGATTTCACTATTGCTAAAAAGTTTGATGATAAAAGCTGCATTTGGAATTATTTCGTTTTAAAATAAGATCTGGTTACTGGAAAGATTTTTACCAACTCACCATCTGTAGACAGTATCAGACAGAAGTCAGTGCTGCATGCAGTTCAACAGTAAATTCATTTCAGCCCGCGAGTTACAAATATTTAAAGATTTGTGCAGAGGCTATAAAGACTCTTAATGCCTAATAAAGTGGATGTGAGCGGAGTAGCCAGTAGTTTATGACCGTATAACTCCACTTGAAAGTAACAGCCAAGAAGCCATAAAATATACAACACCGTTCATTTCATGCAAGGACATGGACACATCGTGCCAAAGTTAATGCCTGTGAAGTAAGTAAGGTAGAGTTTAAAGCCATCTTTAGCAACCGAAGGTTACATGCTGTACTCACGTGTGAAGAAACATGCCTTCCTAGGTGCACAGATTCTTCTCGTGCAAAGAAAAATGGCGATTGTTCAAATTTACAACAAACAATAGAAGAATGCGAAATCAAAGGAAGCAAGTTTTACAGTAAGTTTATAGTAAAATAAATATATTACTCTTAATAACCATAATACTTTAGGTTATAAAAGCTTATATTATGATAAGGGTTTAGTTGGACTTTAAGTGCTAGGTCCCGCCTCCTGGCCTGCAGACTGCAAAGTGCTATACTAGATATAAAAATTGAGTTCCTCCAAGAGCATTCCACTATTAGCTTGCTTGCTAGGCAGAAGCTAATCGCTGCTGTAGTACAAATGGAAGATATCTAGTCATTTATCTTGAGACATTAAGTGCCAGATATTTGGCTTCATGAAAAAATATAAATTTATTAAATGTTTGAAAATGGTACTTTCAGAACCGTTATACGTACCTAATTGTTGTCAGTGTGCCGTAATGCATTCTTTTTCATTTTTGTTGTCACAATGATTAGCAATGGTTTAGCCTTGACATAACTAGAACATTTTATTAAATCGAGACAACCGCAAAATCAACAATGACAAGAGTAGCAAGAAAAGAGGAAAACTTAGGAGAAGAAAAGGATTGTCGTGCTGTCCTGCAAATAATAGCACCGAAACTCATGATCAGCAACATAGGAACGGAAGCAGAAGGCTTCAGCACATTCCGCTGTAAGAAAAAGCGGCCTAAACAGTCTTACTGCAAATGTTTAGCAAGAGGCTGTAAGAACTTGATTTGTAATAAAGGCACCTTAAGCTTTTAGTTTCCAACAGGTGATATCAGGTGTACACATTAATACTTAGTCATTTACCTAAGCCGCCTAACTTTTCTATGATACTATGCAGAGAATCTTGGACCTGTCACTACAGTAAACCCTCGTTATGATGGACATTTTGACTATTTGTGCTTGCCCAATGCACTTATATCAGTTATATCCGTTTTATAATGAAGCCCCGTGTCTGAACTATGATGTCAAATCAGCTGGCATATTAGGTGCTGCTTTGTGCACCATGTATTGCAACTAGCTTTAGCACTTGGCTGACCGTCTTCTCGTTCGCTAAACACCTTGTGTTATGATCATTAACATTTCTAGTTACCCTGGCTGATAAGAAGGAAGGTGTGTAATCTGTATTAAACTAGACTGAGTTGCTAACAGTTTCAAATCAGACTTGCAGCGGCTTTAGCTTTCTTCACTTTTCTCACATGTCTATAGCAAGCCTAAAGCCAAGTCTTGCTACGGGAGTTGGTAAGGATGAATTCATAATTTCCAAAAAGCAGAATATTGTTTGCTTATAATCCATTGGCATGTTGCTGTGTGTTACTTCACGTTTGCTGTCGCAAGGTTCTTTTTATGCTTTGAAATTTATTCAACAAAAATATTGCAATATTTTTTGAGCTGTGTTGGCCCAGTACTAAGATATTCTACTGTGTGTGAATCTTTCTTTTGTTATGTTTGATCTCTAAAACATTTCGCATAATTCTTCAAAAATTATCTTTTTGCGACATGTTTTCGCCGAATTACCGAAAACTTTTGGCAATAAATTTTAAAATCTGACAGTTTCAGCTCTGTTATATTTTGGTTTGCAGTATAAAGTGCTTATAACCTTTTCACGATAAGGTTGTTTCGTTTGTCACAGAAGAAACTGTTAAATCAACTTCCTGCACCAACAAGACCATCAGTAGCATTCCATAGATGAGTCGTGAGGAAATTGTCGCCATTGCGCTTAAGCAAAAGCAACAGATGGAGGACGATAGGAGGGCAAAACAAAAAGACTTTTTTGGTAATCGTCCGTTAGCTACTTTTAGAGCTCGCAATCGATGCTTTCCTTTAAGAGTAGCTAACAGACGATTACGAAAAAAGTTACGTACGCTTGAGAATGAAATGAGGGGTGCAGGTAAGCAATGCGTCTGTTCTAAGAAAATGAAAGCTGAAACAATGTTTGTGTTTTTATTCATCAGTTGCTTGCGGTTTCATCGTATACAAAACTTGCTTGTTAAGTTTTCATTTTGAAAGAAATTCACTTGTGTGTAAGTTGAGTGAGTGTGAGTTGAGTGAGTGTGCGTAATTGCACATGAGTGTGAGTTGAGTGAGTGTGCGTAATTGCACATGAGTGTGAGTTGAGTGTATGTGTGTGATTGCACATGAGTGATAGTTGAGTGAGTGTGTGTGATTGCACGAGAGCTTTACAGATAGTGTTGATTTTCCTTATAAAGAAATCCAGTCTTATCTTTGATACTGATGCTGCTAGTGTCTTTACTGCTGTTACTTCTAGTTGAAGGAATGACCAGCTGAAGTTATGTGAATGGTGAAAATGACCACAAGATACTGTCGTTGAAATGAATACACCAGTTAGCTGATACTATTTCTAAATGAAAAATAGCCAGTTGACCCCCCATGCTACTGCTAAATAAAAAATATTTGCCAGATGCTGTTTCTAAACAAAAAAATACTTGGCTGATTGTATTCCCAAATAAAAGAAACTGGTTCTGTTTCCAAATGAATGATTATTCAAACTGAATTTGTTCTTTGATGGCAAAACAAATGCTGATGCTAACTTTATTTTAGAAAATTGTTAACTGATTCTTTTCAGGGAGAAAAACATCATGACAACTTATATGTTTTAAGTGCATGAACAATTAACTGGTGCTATTTGGAGGTAAAAACAGCTGAATCAGTTAATCTGCTTGTAAATGAAATTGTGATGCGCAAGTACTTAAAACCATTTCTTAATGAACTTTCTGTTGAAATCTCAAGCACTTAACTAGTTAAAGCCATTTCTGCCAGTCCCGACATGCTATTTGAAGGTATTGGTATGCACAGCAGACCTTCATGTCCTGCTTGTTTAGTACTACATTAACTTTAATATCTTTTTTCCAAACTGTTTTTTTTTCAAAGTTGGGCATGTTTATTTTTCAATTAAACTTTCACAATTGAGTTATTACATAAGTGTTCAGTGAAAGTCAAATATGCGCAGAACGCTGAAACAAATGTGTGTAGAAGTAGTCTCATTGCATCAGTACAATTGTGTATTTACTTCCTAAATTTCAATCCCTACATGGATTTTGTCATTATGTGCTGTAATTTTGTGTATAATTATAGATAAAGTTCAGTAATTATATTTAATAGTTTTTGCAAAAGAAGAATCCATTTGAAATACACAAACCCCTTCTCATTAAAAAGTACTTTCTCGTTTGTAACATTTACTCCAAGATATACAAAGTAAAGCATTTTGTCATTTGTATCAAGTAAAGTAAATTACATTGTGAATACTCTAAAACCAGGTGAACCACTTTGTCACTGTTCTTTAACTTCGTAATTATTTGATTTGTGTAATTTGACTAAATGAGGCAGCCCAGAAAGTAGCTCTCTGGGTAAAACCTGTTAGGATGTGTAGAAGGCATGTAATAGGTTTTTCTCCACTTTAACTGTGCACAGACTGAGATTATGATTTGGCGAGTTAAATTGTTAGGCGAGTAAAGATAGCTCATAGTAGAGGGGTGCCTTGAACAAATTGCAATAGAACTTTTCTCTTCAGATATTTTCTAACTCTATTGTTGTTAAAACTAGGCAAATCAACACGAACCGCGAAGCCAGTTGACCATCACTGAAGAAGCTGCTTGAATATGAACTAGGTCGTTGTATGGTCAAGTATCAAGAAGTATATATTGTTTGGATTAACCTTGTAGAGAGCAAAGTTTTGCAGGAATGCAAATTGTGAGACTGATTCAGTGGAGTTGCAGTTTGAGTACTTGTCTTAGATTCATTATCAGTTAACTTTATTACATTATCTGTTATTTGTTAAGCGTCGATTTATTTTCTGCAAATTGCTTTAATTTTTTGACAAAATATTGTGTGTTTATTACTTTATCAGGACCATCACGTGGCGTTTTTATTTATAATTTATATTAACTTGTTAGTGTGTTAAAAGTTTTTGCTTATCATAATTGTGTCTGATAATTTGTGTCGAAAGAACTAATTTGAAAGAAACTAGGTAAATTGAAGAGTGAGCTCTTCAAGAGTGAGTGAGAGATCATTAATGCATTTTTGTTTTTGTTTCTCAAATTTCAAATTTACCATTGATCTGGGCAGCACCAACACAAGATTTCTTCCTGGTGCTGTCCAGAGGCATACCAGTAGCCTCAATAAAATTTATAGATTAATGTTTTAAACTTGTATGCTCATGATAAATCTAGCAATAAATTCTTAATTCTACATTCTAAAAATTCTAAGACTCCATGAAGGTCGCTAATTGCGTAAGTCCGCAACAACAGTCAACAAAATGATGAAAATGCTTAATAATTCAAGCACACAACTGAGCATTGGACAAACTTGTCGTACTTTGTTTAAAAAAGCTTATGCAGATTTACGAAACGCCTGACACAAAAGAATCAATCTATTTTTATCACATTTAATTTTTAATGACTGTTTATAAAGTAGAATGTATAGTGACACTACCTACTGTAACAAGTTTCACGAATCAATAGCTACTGTTCTTGTAACATTTATTATTTATCATGTTTCTCACTTTCTTTAGCAGTGTAAGTTATATTTGAGCTTTTTTCTTATGGTGAAGGTAAATTGCTACGGTTGCGCCTATGATGATGAACAAGCCCAAAATGCCAAAAACGAGTCCTAAAATTAGGCCGAGATTTGAATATTCTGGAAAACTTCGGAAGGTTGCCGAAACAACATTAGATAAGCCACTTTTCTTTGCATCGCCATCAAAACCGTCGTAAGCCCAGAGACCAAACCAGAGTACCGTTTCTTCCTCTGCAACAGTCAGTCAATATCAATAAATGTGTAATAAAATGTAGATTAGCTCTGCGCAAACGTTTGCTTATTAATAAATCAGACCGTCAAGAGAAGAGTGTTGCTTTGACATGTTGTTAATCAAATATGAACGTAAATTATGTTTGAGAATCAATTAAATTTCAGTACTTGAAGCACTTCACTGTTCAGTGCTTAAAAAACAGTAGTGCCTATAATATTCAGATCGAAACGTAAACTCTGCGATGAATAATTAATATTTCCTGAATAACTGCATTTAATGTTATTATTATTATTAATATTAATTATTATTATTAACTACACTATTCTTCCTGTTAAAATGTCTATTCCATCTTTTTATTAATCTTTGGCTGCTGGCTGCCCCCTTTCTGTTTTAAGAGAAAATGCAATTCCACCATGTTTGTGGAGCAGAAGGCAAAAATAGCATTGGTTGGATCAAGCTTCATCGAGCTGTAGTTTTATAAATACTGGGTAGGCAAAAGTTGGCGTCAAGCTTTTCAACGAGAAAAATACCAATGATAGATTATAATTCAATTAGCTTTTCATATTTTTCTGAAAGATATGAATGTACCTCACCGAAATTTACTTCTCCTCTCCCTCTGCTACTCCTCTTATCTCCTCCCTTGTCTGTCTCTTTCTCTATCTTTCTTTCCCTACCTCTCAAATCGTCTTTTTCTCTGTCTTTCCCCCTTTCTCTCTCATCCTCGTCATTTCATATTCTCTGGCTCAGTCTCTCTCTCTCTCTCTCTCTCTCTCTCTCTCTCTCTCTCTCTCTCTCTCTCTCTCTCTCTCTCTCTCTCTCTCTCTCTCTCTCTCTCTCTCTCTCTCTCTCTCTCTCTCTCTCTCTCTCTCTCTCTCTCTCTCTCTCTCTCTCTCTCTCTCTCTCTCTCTCTCAGTCATTCTCCTTTCAATTCAGTCCCTCCCTCTCTTGGGACATAGATTCTGGGACATAGGCAAACAGGACATAGATTCTGCACGTGCATTTCTGTGCCCTCTTGGACTTATTGTAGATGTTTACCAATGTACTTTATACTCAATATACTATTCGACCACATATGCTAAACAACTCTTTGTTTTTTATACTTCAACACATCACGATAATTATAGCACTTATTCTAAGAAAAGTTTACAATCGATAGCCAACTACACCACTCAAAGAACGCCTTCATTATTACCGATACATATCTGTCATTACATACAAATTCATAATAATTTTGTTTTTACGATAATGGGCCTACAGTGAAAATAATCCAAATATTGTGCAATTGCATTATGCAGAAATTCATAATAACTCTGCTTTCGGGAAAGCAGCTGATATTGCTAGTTGGTATTCCTGTTTTAAATAAGCTGTTAAATTGTTAAAAAAACACTCTACCCTATACAATTACAATGGAAATAAGCTATTTAATGCTAATAACTCGTAAACCTGGTAGTTAGTGAAATAGAGAGGCTCATCACCATCACCAAGACCACCATAGGCAGCACCTTCTGCAGAATTTGTCTTCATTTTGCTGTCATCAATTGCAGTTATTTCAGCCAGATATTTCTCACACAAATATCCTCCTTGCTCATTCTTCTTGACTTTTACTCCGTTACACGGTGGATTCTTTTGATTTGAACACTGCATTGCACATTGCACACTGTAAGCATAAGATACTGATAAGGGCAAATTTGAGCCCTTATTATAACTAACACCCTGTTCGTAACTAATCAAGAAAAACAATTTTCACCACAAAACCTCCACAGCCTTTATGTACCTAGCCTATACATACATTTTTTGAAAATGTGCATAATTAGGTACAATTACCTTCTTCAGAATCATCATTATCACCAATACCACCACCAACACAACCCCCTCAACAAACACCATCAATCACCGCCGTTGTTTTCTTTCCTTCGTTATTTCCCCTTTCTCTTGTCGCTATCATCATCATCATCGTTGTTATAACCCAAATTACCACCATCAATATAATCATTGCAGACTTTTTCACCATTCCACATCATCAAACATATAGATATCTTTTTTGTCGTCTTTATCGCATTTTATATCACGTATCATAATTATTGATGTTGCTAATATAATATTAATATTAGATAGTTATTGTTGTTGTTGTTGTTGTTTCTGTTGCTGCTGCAGCTACTGTTGTTGTTGCTGTTGCTGCTACTGTCGTTGTTGTTTTATTATTATTATTATCATCATTATTATAAGTAGTAGTAGTATTATTATGAATTAATATTGTCATTTGTTGAGCGCTACAAAACTTAAAACTCAATACCTGCTTGACACTGTAGTTGTCTCCACTGTTCCACGATCCAATTTTAATTTACTTCCATGTTGAATTAACTTTGTTTTTGTTACAACTGAATGCCCAGGAGGAAGTAAAAGAGCTGTGAAAGCACAAATGGGCAGCCATATACGCGAAATCTTTCCAACCTGTTAAAGTTATAAAAGTAAAATTTACAAAGAACAAATTCAATGCTTTGTGCGTAAGTTTGTTTATTTAGAAGTAGCATTTTATGTTATGTTCTGGCTACTTTCGTCTTTTGTTATTAACCAACGACGCGTCGTTTGTTTTGGTACAAACGTTCCAAAATTTAACGTGTTCATTTCTAAATAAGTTTAGGAATTTCTGGTCAATTTTTGTCTATTCAAATTTTTGTGTATCAGCATTTTAGTGTACTAACTTTCTAGTGTAGTTTATTCTTTGTTGCTATTTTTTATGGATACAGTTGATATTCAGCTGCCGATCACTTGTTACCTCTCCCCATTTTCATTTTTACCCTAAGTTAGTTTTTAAACGGTCCATTTTCAACGTTCCGTGCATTAACATTATTAATACGTTTACATTAAGACAGAGGGAAATTGACGCTCTTCAAAGACGTCTCTATGGAAAATTACTAGGAATTTAGTAATTTACTAAATGGCCTGACAGAATGTCCAATGATGATCTGTATGATGCAGTGAAGAAGAATCCTTGGACTAGACAAATACAAGTAAGAAGATTGCATTGAATTGGGCATGCACTAATATTACTTCCATAGTCTCCTCTTCCTATAGCATTACGTAAAACTCTTGAAACGACAAAAAAGCGGAGGGGGGGTCAGCTTTTGACGCAGATAAAATGCAAAAAGATTTAGTACAACAGATTTGAGGGTGGTGGGGGAACGCATGGCATCAACAGATGGGTGTGCAATGTTTTAAAACGTAAAAGCAGAAAAATGATGATGATGATTTTACGTTGCAACCAACAACAAAAAACGTTATATTTTTCTAATTTATTAAAATAGCTTTTACGACCCCACGTCCAGCACTAAAATCTCTTTCTCTAGTAGTAATCATTCTAACCAAAATTCACTTTGTAGTTTAATTCTGAGCAGTTTGTCTATCTTGGCACTTTTTAGTAACTTTAAATACTCATTAGCAATGACAGATAAACCGTAAATATTAATGTCAAAATACAATTACAGTTACTAAAGTTTTTCTACTTACCGTACGCCTTATGGTGACCATCTTAAACTGACCCTGTTTTACTTATTAAGCGTCTATTTTCAAGGTTAAATAATTTTCACAATTAGCAGTCCTAAAAGCACCCGGCAACGCAACAAGCCCCGTGACAAAAAATACAAAAATTGAATTAGCTTTTCGATATATTAGCATTCTATCAGCCAAGACCTCACCTTTTGCAAATTCTTCCTCGCAGCCATCAATAAATTTTTGCACAATAAACCCTTGAATCAATATCGATTTTCTTTTTTTCTTTTGCTACAGGTTTCAGTTGATTGACATCCAAGTACTGCAAAGTCTTTGTTGTTCTTCTGCTCGCATTTTCAAAAAAAATTTGGAATTCAAACATCACTTATTAATATACTGTGTGCAGCAAGAACAAAAAAGATTTAAGTGAATGCTCTATATACCTAATTCATTACAGAAAAAATATAAAGAGAGTATTAATACGTACCAATGAGTGACTGATTTCAGAAGTATGTCCACTTGAAGTTTTTTCTACAACTAATGTCGTCCAGTTTTTGAGTTTCTAGTAAGCGTTTCACTAGTTCTGTAGCCTAGGTGTAATCACTAAGTATCACTACTCTCTCTCTCTCTTCAGTTAGTTACGAATGGAGGTTTAGGCATTTGCGTCATATATAGACAGGATAGATCACTCAGAATAGACTTGGTAACATACCCAAGTATATTGAATGAGTAACTGTTTAATTCACAAGTTCATTGTACTAACACCTTTTTGTACCAACTCCAGTACTTTCAACTAAATCCTTATCAATTGTGCACCTTGATGAAATCGATGTAACATGTATCTCTTGTCAAAGGATGTTTAATTCAAAGCTTGGATACCTGTCACATACATTTGAATATAAATGTTGTATAAACCATGTATCTCAATGTTGATTCAACCATTTTTATTGAATTTAATAATTAAGATATGGTGTATCATTTTTTGGTATATGAAAAATTATTAACTCAGATGCGCCAATTCATGAGAAAATGTTGAAACTTAAAATTACACTTCTGCGTAACACTATTAAATCTGTTTTACACTTCCGCAATTTAAACTCTATACATATTTCTTTTTTAGTACAACTTAAGATAACATAATATATTGTGTATAACATATAGTACTAAGAGTACCGTTATATGTCCCACTTTTACGACTTTAATTCTGTAAATATTTTTTAAAATCTATGTTCTGCTTCTATATTCTAAATTCTGTATTTGTTTTATTTTTAATGCAATTTAAAATTATACTGATCATGTTTAATCATGAATTGGTGTATAGTGCTAATAATAATAATAATAGTATGATAGTACTAATAGTACCGTTATATGTTCCACTTTCACGACTTTAACTCTGTAAATATTTTTTAAAATCTATGTTCTGCTTCTATATTCTAAATTCTGTAATTATTTTATTTTTAGTGCAATTTAAAAATGTTCTATGTTCTATTTTTTAAATCTGTTTATATTTTTTATACATTTTTAATACAGGTTAAGGTCATGCACAATCGTAACATTTATAAATCTATATTCTACATAAACTTTATTTGTACTGAGTGGATTTACAATACAGTGCAATGCAATTACTGGTCACAATATTTCAAAACTCTACTTCGTATAATTATCTACATTCTATATCTACTTCCTATTCATATGCTTTATTTTTACAAGTTGTGCTTTTTTTGTTAATCTTGCTTACAAATTCGTGTACGAAGCGCCATCTGTGGCAGGTAAGGTAAAGCTTTTAGTTTTGGCCAGCTTGCAGTACCTGCTAGTCACCTGACTGTTTTACTCACCTGTGCTTTGAATAGTCAGATTAATCCACTTCATGGCATATTTGGGACATTTATGTACTGATTATGTTACAATAAAGCATTCGGTGGTATTAACCTCTGTAGAAAGCGTTTCTGTGACTACACATTGTTTTGAAAATGTAGCTAGTTATTTTTTCGTCTGTCAGTTTATCATTTGTCCTGAAGCATTCGGCAATACCTCAGTGTTTGTATCGTTGTTAATTCGGATCTAATTAATGACATATATAGTATTTAGGACTTCATTGAAATACATTAAAATTTTATCTTCAATCTTTGCTCTATCATGGTCACACTCACATACCCTGTTTAACGTTTTCTATCCTTAGGTGATTCACTGATTGTCTCTTGTTCGTAATCTGTTTTTAATGTGAAATCACTCTAACAAGCTTTGCTTTCACAGTGATTTACGACACAGTGGCTTGTTGTGAACACGATCTTAAAATTATTATTAAATTTTATTGACCAAGACTAAAATTTTCAGCCTCTGCCAATAATCTTGTTAAAAATGTGTATTTGTTATAATGATTTAAAAACTGCGTTGTGTCGAAGTCAGATCAACTTCAACTTTGAGCTGTGCTGATTTCCGAACAGTACATACATATATATTGTCTGTTAGTGAGAGCTGATGAATAGAACATACTTTAAGTCTCTCAATTGTTTACAGTATAATAACTGTAATAACAAAAAACCAGATCAACAAAATGTAAGCTGCAATTATTTTAATGATAGTTTTGCTAACATTGCGATCAAGATGTCAGAAATAAAATCCTTTGAACAGCCGAAGGAGCGAATAAATGACTCAGCCAATTGATTTGAATTTCACAAAATTATTTTCCGTAATATTAATAATGAAAATATATTCTCTGCAGTTTATATCTCCATAAAGGTTGTTAACATTTTAAAAAATATGCTCCTCATTGTTTTAATATTTTCTAATGTACAAGTTTTAAATTGGTTGTTATGCAAGTGAACAGACAGTAAGTCTTATTATAAAGCTTCTCTTCTCTCCTTTTCATTTCGTGGTAAAGTTAATCGATTTTGCATCCTTTGTAAACTGTACTGTAGTTTTGTTACTTCTAACAGTGTATGTACAGTAGCAATGACAACATCCCATTAGAGTTTCGAAGTATAATTGTTGTACTCGATTTGTGTCAAATATCACGTAATAAAGCTATGCTACCTTCTTATAAAAAATGTCCAACAATAATTGTATAGATTACGTCATTGAATTTGAAAACAAAATAAAATAATTTTATATAATTTGCACAGTTTCACAGAGCTATTGATAATAAATTGTTCTAATTAACTTTAACCGCTTTTTACGTAAATTGTAAAATCTAATCTTTAGTCTAATTAATCTAATATTTTTAATAAACAATGTTCAAGATTTAAGAAATTAATAAATCAACTTACACGGTGACCTTTTATACGTATAATTATGAAATTACTACTGCAAAGTAATGAACGACGCGAAACAAGCTATAGCTGCACGGTGTAAAACGCCTGACATCATCTACAGGTAAATTAACAGGTAACAGACTGGTCACATAACAATTCAAAAACAAACCAATTCATAAGTGAAAAGAGGGAGCCATACAAGCTTAGATCAGCACACAAGCATTAAATATTATAATTTTAATGTCAAAACGGAAGAAACCCACAATTAATTCAGTAGTGTCTTTCAAATTTGGTTTCAAATTTTTGTAAATTGTGGGTTTTGTTCCATTGTAATCTGGCATAGTTTAAAGATTCACTGAATCACCCAATCACTAAAGAAGTAATGACATATTTTGTTTCCTGGGCTTTACCAACGTTTTCAGCCTGTGCAGACCGTGTATAGTGTATACTGTCTGACAATGTGAAGTTCAAGAGAAACATAAAACGGAAAACTAATAAAAATGCTTTTCAGACAACGTTTTTTACTCATTGAAGGTGTGTGCCTGCATTTTTAGACACATAGGAAAACCTTCGCGGTACTTTTTTTCGAATGTGCAAATGAGGTTTCAGAGAAGAAAAGCTTTAAATAAACTCACTAATTGGTTTCAACTTGTATAAAATTGTTATAGAAAATAATGTTACCCTAAAAGATACATTTAGAATTTTCAGAATTATCTCGGAAGATTGTGAAAGATTGCGACTTAACTTCTACTTGCAACCACCGACAATATTTTTGTCAGTGTATCAATTGAGAGGTTTTGTTGCTGTCAGTGTTAGTTTATTTTAGTTTTGCTACTAGTTTATTAATTTTTTTACTGGACCACTTATGTAACTATAGTGTACATGTGTGTTCGAAAATAAATGATGTTAACAACAACAGCAACAGCAGCAGCAGCAGCAGCAACAACAACAGCAACAGCCGCAGCAACAACAACAACAACAGCTGCTGCTGCTACTGCTGCTACTACTTCTACTACTACTACTACTACTACTACTACTACTACTACTACTACTACTAATACTAATACTCCTACTACTCCTACTACTACTACTACTACTACTACTACTACTACTACTACTACTACTACTACTACTACTACTACTACTACTACTATTACTACTACTACTACTACTACTACTACTACTACTACTACTACTGCTACTATTACTACTACTACTACTACTACTACTACTACTACTACTACTACTACTACTACTACTACTACTACTACTACTACTACTACTACTACTGCTGCTGCTGCTGCTGCTGCTGCTGCTACTCAACTCACCTCAGATGCATATCCTTGAAATTCCTCCGTCTCGCCACATTTGCAAAATTACAATAACTTTTAAAACTAAGACTTTCATGCCTGTAATACATGCATTGCTTATGGACATGGTAATGCTTCACAGTGGATGTGTTTGCATAGATATCGTAATGAAAAAGAATGCTAATATCTTAGATCAGCTCAACGAGTAAACAAGTGTGGACTAATATGTAAATTTATTTCATGTTTATTAGCTACTTGGCAGATTTTGGAAAACTAGGATTGAAAGTGACCATTGGGGACGATAGGGTTGCCACCACTTCTGATTTTATCCGGACTCTCCTGAAATTCAGCCATACATCCGCTTCTGGAAAATTCTGAAACTTCCTGATTTCGACCATCACTTTAAAATTTAAATGAAAAAAAGGAATAACGTCTTGCATGTTATTAAACCTTTGCTTAAGTTTAAGTTAAAACAGCCGAATCTTTGTTAAGTCAAATAGTAAACTTACGAGGCTTCTTCATTTACTGCTGTCTACATTTTTCGCCAAGTTTTGCTACAGTGACAACTGCTGCAATGCAAGTTTTCTTCCGGTTTAGCTTTAATTCACTCAACATAAACCATCTATCTGCAGAAATCTCAAGAACGTAAGAAATGTAGTGGGACTAGTAGAAGAAACTCCAAAAGTTGATGTACACCACTTGCACTTTCGTAAATTTTTGGGGTATTTAGAGCTTTTTTAGAATCTAAAACTGAGTAATCTGTTCTACTCTGTTGTCACTTAAATTTCTTGATTTTTGCTTCTGAAACAGCCTCGTAGAACGTCCGAAATACGGGAAGCGCATTGGCTTCCGGGGCTCCGTCCCAGGCCACGACCCCCTGGCTGGCTCTTAACTCTTGATTTCAGTTCGTGACGTGGTGGCAACCTTAGAGGACGATCAAAACGTTGCCAGCACAATTTTTAAACAAATACCAGTAGGCACGTTGACCTCATCGTTGGTAATCTTGTTTTTGTTTTAAATAAAATTTATTCTGGCCAATGTTCTTCAGTTACTTGGGCAGCCTCAGAACATCGATTACTATGTATGCTACGATTGCTACCTAATTTTACGTACAGGCTAAATCTTTCCAGGCCTAATTTTCACCACTTGTTTACAGTTTAATAGCTGTCTGAGTAAAGATCGCATTATTCAAACACTAGATTTTTATCTATTTTCTATTTTCTGCTCTCTGTTCTGTATGATCTGTACAGTTAAGACGTAAAGTGATAATATCGACTTTCAAGAGACATGGACGACGACTAGACTCGAAATCTGCCCTGCATTTCACAGGAACGCTTGGAAAGTATCTAGCAGGGTTATAATGAAGGTAAAAGGGTTAATACAAACAGTAGTTCAGCATTGGTGAATGATCGTGGTTCTGTTACTTGAAAATTTATTTGAAAATTACTTGATAAATTTACTTCATTGAATCTCTAACATTATTATAGAACATATTTTACCATTTTTAGTTAGCTGTAATGTAATTTAGGTAGTTTTAGGTAGGACTGACCAAATAATTTCAGGCTTCTAGCCCGATATTTTGTCTACCTACAAAATTACTAGTTAAAACAACAATATATCATAATCGTTGAGCAATATTAACTACTACACGTGAAAATTTTGTTGTGCAATGTAATTGTTTTTAACGTAAACCCGTGTAAATAAGTATGTGTGTGAACTACAGGGTTACTGTGAATTTGAATACAATCCGTTTAATGAGATTGTGACAATTTCTGACTAGTAAATGTTTTTGGATTGCAATGTTTTGGGTTTTTAGTTTGAGCTTACGTATTATTTGCACTTATTTTAGATTCATATTTTAGCAGCAAGTCCTAAACCTTCATTAGTGTACCAATTTTGCATTAATGATAAATGATAAATAAAATTTGAGCAATTTTGGGAAATAAATGTCTGCATAGAGCCACAGATAGAGCTGCACCGTGGAGTTTGATGTCTGATGTCTTTGATGTTTTTAGGGGGTAGCAATACCAGAATTAATAGCAGATCTGAACCTAACGGGTGTACTCTTAGTGGCACTCGTCATCTTCACTCTAGTTAGCTATTTAAGGAAAAAACCACGGGATAGTCCTCCTGGTTCATTAGGACTGCCTTTTCTTGGACATTTGCTCCATCTGATTGACAACCCTGGAAAAGCTCTGGAACAGATGAGAGACAAATATGGACCTGTCTTCAGCATATTCTTGGGTCAACAACTAGCTGTTGTGGTGAATGATTATGAAACAGCAAAAGATGCATTCTTGAAACACGGAGACGTGTTGTCTGGCAGACCACAGTGGTACCTTATCAAGAAAATCTCTTCGGGGCCAGATCTTCCAGGAGTTTCTCGAGGTAAGAAGCTGTTTCACTATTAAGTAGTTGGATCTTTGCAGGCAGGTTAAGTGTGTTGTTTTCTTGTTGCTGCTGCTACTGTTGCTAAAGATGGTAAAGGTAAAATGGCACGCTAAACAGGGCACGAAAAAAATTAGGAATAGTATATGTTAAAAGTCGTAGAGTATTAATATGTCAAGTTTCAAATATAAGGTGATTTTCGTTTTTTGCAAAGCTGTGAGAGGAAAGAGAGAAAAAAATGAAAGAGATTGTGTGAGGGAGTAAGAGAAGAGAGAGAGAAAGAGATGGAGAGAGGGACAGAGAGAGAGAGACAGAAAAAGATGGAGAGAGAGACAGACGAAGAGAGAGAGAGAGAGAGAGAGAGAGAGAGAGAGAGAGAGAGAGAGAGAGAGAGCGGGAAAGGTGAGTGATGACGTAGTGAAATCGTCTAAATGCCCTAATTGTTCAGGAATCTTCTTCGTTAATAACTGAGTCCAGTTATAAGAGTTCAAAGAAACGTTATGTATTAACGTAGTCAGTAGTACTAAGTAGTCAGCAGTACAATGTAGTCAGTGGTACTACATTTTCCGCGGTGCTAAAATTATTTCTACATTTTGCATAGGTGTGGTAGTTTCAGAAGGAAAGTTGTGGAAAGAACAACGAAAATTTGCGTTGAGTAAACTTCGAGAATTTGGTATGGGGAAAGTCAGTTTGGAGGTAAATTTTTTGCAACGCATCTTCAAATTTTTCTAGCCTAATTTTACATGCTGAAATAACTTTTTCGTTTTTATATTGTGCTGTCAAGTATTTAACTGATTCGGTTTTTTGTCACAGTGTATTTAAGTACTTGAAATGGGAGCACTGTTCACTTAGGACGGGGGGCTAATATATGTACAGACACAGCATCGTTCCAGTAGCTTGCAAAGATAAGTAAGCCATAATGGTCTAGAGGAGTTCTCTATCTTCTCCAGTGGTGGGGGTCTGGGAAGGAGCTCAGGCCGCCAACGCAAATCCTACATCTTAGAGAATGTTTGAAAGCCCAGACGCAGTAAGTGACTAAAAAGCTAAAAATTTGTTCAGTAAATTTATTCAAATAAATTAATGATTTGTGGCTCCAAAACGATGCTACGTTAACGCGTGACTACCTCGTCATTGTATGTAATAATAGAAGTAGTTGTTAAACATGATATTTCTATTGCAAAATTCGTCTCTAATCGTAAGAAATTTTTGAACTTTTAAAAGATTTATTTCGTAATCCCTACATTTTTGGATTGAGTCTTGGCCGATTCAGAATCTAATGAGAATTTCATTTAGTGAAACCTGTGTTGTTGCAGAACAATATCGCTTATCGATTAAATAATGACAGAGATATGACGATGAAACCATTTTTATAGAAGTGCAAAACCTAAGCAGGTGCATTCTCTTTTTCAGAACAAAATCAGGGAGGAAATAGCTGTATTACTCTCTGAATTTAAATCGAAAGATGGCGTCCCATTTGACATCCACTATCTAATAAATACAAGCGTCTCTAACGTTATTTGTTCCATAGTGTTTGGTGACCGCTTTAACTACGAGGACAAGAAGTTTCAACGTCTCCTTCGAACTCTTAATGAGTTATTTAAAATTCCTACACAAGGAGTCGTCCAGTTCTTTCCTGTTGTGAGGTTCTTGCCATCAGAGGGTGCCAAAGTTCGACAATTTATGAAAGCAAGTGGAAAATTGGACGAGTTTCTAGACGAAAAGATTGAAGAATGCGATAAAACTTTAGATTGTAGTAATATCCGAAATTTCATTGATGCCTATTTGGGTACGATCCAAGAGCAAACCAAAACTGACGAGTGTACTTGTAAGTATACAATCTCAAACGTTGTCTCTGCAACCAGATTCGTTTGTTTTTTTAATTCTACACTGGACTGTCTTCAGACAAATTATATCACATACACATATTACGTATACGTATGTATATAGGTATATGTATATATAACTAATTCAGAATTTCTCAAATTTCCAATACAGATCCAGATTAAAAGTATACTTTCTTAGACTGAAATTGAAATTACCAGTAATATTATCATTTCACAAGCCCCTTTTTTGTAATTAATATTGTTTCAGTTCATAAAGTTTAAATTTTAATTTTTGCATTTAAATAATAGCTTATTCAGCCAAAACTCATTACATTCTACTATTATTACAGCTTTTTCCAAAGCAGAATTAAGGTTCGTTATTCGGGACCTATTTGCTGCGGGAACTGAAACGACATCTACAACTTTGCGTTGGGGATTTTTGTATATGCTCAAGTACCCTGACATCATGAAAAAAGTGCAGGCGGAAATTGATGACGTCATCGGACGCAGTCGACTGCCAAAAACGGCCGATAGGCTTCGTATGCCCTACACTGAAGCCACGATTTTAGAGATTCAAAGATTTGGTAAGTCATGGATTTATTTGGATTTATCTTAAAGAAAAACAACAAGAACAATAACAACAACACTGAAGCTACAGTTTAGGAGATGCAGTAGTAATATGTAGCAAGCCTTGGATTTTCCTTAAAAGAAAATAACATTTAACAATGATGATAGCAACAGCTACAGCAGCAATAACAGCCCATCAATGGCAAGTGTTTCGTAAAAACGACTCATTGACTCGTTGATACCTTACAAACCTGATAATAATGATAGTGATAATGATATTGATGACGATGACGACGACAACGATGATGATGATGACAATAACAGCAACAAGAAGAGTGGAAATAATAGGCCAGTCCAGTACCAGCAACTGCATCACTAACTTAATAGTAAGTCAACAATGACAACTAGTTGTCAATCATTTTTTGCTATATTACAGCTAACATTCTACCATTGGGTGTGCCTCATCGCAGCTTAGAGAAGATGAACTTTAGAGGTTTTGAAATACCTTCCAACACAGTAATCATACTTAACATGACAGCAATCTTGAACGATCCTGCTTATTTCACGAATCCTGGACAATTTAATCCAAGCAGATTTATCACGTCAGAAGGAAAATTGGGAGGTCACGAAGTCGTTGCTGCTTTTTCTGTAGGTATGTGTATTTCCCAGTGTGACCAGGTGAAAGATACGGAATTACGTTAAAACAAACGTATACCTGCCAGAAATGTGTTACGCGTCTAGTGGCAGGCTCATGGTTTCATTATCACTTTCAGAGTGGCTGATTAAGATTTTGCAAAAATAAAATATTTCTGAAATTCATTGTGATATGATTATTATTATTTCATAATAATAAGTTATTAAACTCACAGGGTTGTTAACCTTGGGCAAGGGAAGGGCAACAGCAGCATATGGTCATCTCTGAGCTCTGGTCAAGTGGTAAAGGTTGTAAGACGTCAGTCGATTTTTCAATTAGGTCGCAATTCCTTTCAGTTTCTTCAATTTTTTCACAAGAATGAGATATCGTTAGACAAATTTGAACTTAGGGTTTTAAAAAGCTTTAAACGTCCATGATGAGGTCAAGTTACAAAATCGGGGCATCCACTTTGGTGATCTTTTCGATGCAGAGGGCTGAGGACACAAACTCACACGGCACCTCCCCAGGTAAAGAAAACTATATTCATAGTCGACAATGCCAGGCGGGTTCTCTTTCTAAAATCTTTAAGCAATTCAATCATCATTCTTCTTTGAATAATATTTAAATTTCATGTGCTGCTTGCCATTTGTTGCACTGATCAGGTCAGATCAATTATTTGCAATAATTGTGAAGATTATCATTAATCTTCGCGATTATCATTAATTTTCACGACAAATTTTAAAGACTTTACATACGAAAAGTTGGAACCAGGGACCTTCGGCTTACACGTTCTACCCATAACTACTAAGCCAGTGTGTTTCTATGTGATTATGACAGTCCAAAGCCCATATCTATTACTGTTAGCGTTCTCTGTCCTTCGAGTTTGGTATCAAAATTTAATTAATAATCATTGGTTTGTTGCACCACTAAGATCTGATCAGTTTAACATATTCCAGTTGGTATATTCAGTATTCATATTCATGTCAAGAAGTGAATAAAATACCAGATTTCAAAAACTAGGCAGATTTGGTTTAAATTTATTGGGTATGACGGAAAAGCTATATTAATAACTTCTACTTGAATGTAATACCTGTCCTACATATCAGTAATTTAGTGTTTATATGTAGTAATAAAGTTTGACAACATCTTCGGAACAATTATAAACATTTACAATTTCAGGACGACGAGTATGCCTGGGCGAAGCGCTAGCAAAAATGGAACTCTTTTTATTCTTTACCTCCATTCTGCAAAATTTCGATATCGCACTACCAGATGGCATCACGGAACCGAACATGAAGGTATTTCAAGGAACCACAAACCAACCAGGCAATGACCCACTACGATTCCTACCTAGATAGACTCCAAGGAGTGTTCAAAATCGTACAAATTGGCACTCAGCCAAATCCGTCTTTACTGCATAAAAGTGTGTCACTAGATATGAGATATATAAATGTAATTACTGATAACCAAAAAAAATCATTACATGTATGCTGAGATGACAGCAACACACCACAAGATCTTAGAGTTGCAACACCTATATAAAACGTGCAGTAGCATTGACACTCAAAAAGCAACAAATCTTCCTGGTACAGTTAACTTTCTCCTTGTGACAGTGACCCTGCATAAAATAATTAGGAATAAAAAAAGCTCTTACAAGTAAGAAACGGGTGTCTAGATTAATGGATTTCTCGTGTCAAATGCTAGGAAACAAACTTTTTAAAGCATGAAAAATGCTTTGTTTTGTAGCGCACATAAATGAGTTAATTCGCATTTCATTGTTTACGTGTAGCACAAATAAATTGTTCATGCAAGGCTTGAATGGTATTTTGTTTGGTATTAGTTACTGTGTAAGTTTTCTTTCTAAATTGCAGCACTATATTATGTATTTGATTACTTTGCTTCTTTTATTGCAAAGTTCGTTAATGCAGTTAGTAGACCCGTGTTGCAGCAAACAAACACAAAAGTTTCAATAATTATGACACATTTTACAATATCACAGAAGAGGTGCATTAGATCAAGCACATCCAATGATGCTCAAAATTTATTCCTATAACTTGAAATAAATTCATCATAGATACCACCAGGGCTGGATTGCCCAATAGGCTAGTATAGGCTGCACTCTACGGCCCCTCAAGATTGGGAAGGTCATACTTTACATTGCTGAATAATTGATATAACTTAAAATAAAATTTCAACTTTAAAAAAAAAGGAGGCCAGGCCACCATACGCGTCGACGTCGAGTGCCTCAATCCAGGTCCTCGCATTTACAAATGTTAGATATGTTACAAGAAATACCCAAATCTTTCAACAATGCAACCATAACAAAAGCTCTGAAAACTTCATTAGTGTACCAATTTTGCATTAATGATAAATGATAAATAAAATTTGAGCAATTTTGTGAAATAAATATCTTCATAGAGCCACAGACAGAGATGCACATTGGAGATTGATGTCTGATGTCTTTGATGTTTTTAGGGGGTAGCAATACCAGAATTAATAGCAGATCTGAACCTAACGGGTGTACTCTTAGTGGCACTCGTCATCTTCAGTCTAGTTAGCTATTTAAGGAAAAAACCACGGGATAGTCCTCCTGGTTCATTAGGACTGCCTTTTCTTGGACATTTGCTCCATTTGATTGACAACCCTGGAAAAGCTCTGGAACACATTGATATGGCAAGAAAATTTGGAGAATATTATTTATTTATTTATTATTTATTATTGACATTTATACATATATTAAAATTGTATAAAAGAAAGAATCAGCAGGCGCATGCGCAGTTACGCTGACCCTATAAAACATAAAATGAGTCACAAAAATAAAATTTATAAAAACAAAACGCTAAAATTGAATATCTCTCATTAAAAAGCTCCTAATAAAATGTAGCTGAATATGAATTATATACCATATACAACACGTTTCATACAGTACAATACGTAATGCTAAAAGGGAAGAACGGTGAATTCTAAAGTATATTCAAAACAACTTTTTCTGCAAGTTATATTACTTAGCATTACGCTTACCTGCTAAAAAAATGCAATTGAAATTATAGATAATTTAAATCTTTGTGCCACCTGGTAAAACGGTCATGCATTGCGTTACTGCTAACCGTTACTGTTGTATGAAATAAGACATCATGTAACTGATATAAAATTTTAAGACATTTTTTAACTTTTATTTATAAAGAGTGTTTTCTTGTGCTTCAAATTGCCTAAAGATGCATATCACTAATCACTGTAACATAATTCCTTTTTTTTATATAATTTATTTCTTTTTAATTACGGTCCCGCGTAATAATCTTTAAACTCAGTTATTTCTGATATTAGACAAATGCAACGCAATTCTCAGGAAAGCTTTGGGGCGTGGTGTATAGCCAAGTGGTCTCGCATACACATTTCGTGTAAATGGCTTGTGACTGCTTGGGTTTCATACTCGCTCTGACTGATTTCATTCACTGCACCGACTGTAACTGTTTATTTCTGGGGAAGTCTACATACGTCATAGCGTGACTACATGTCCACGACAGTGGCTCATTATAGAGAGGTATCTTTAATAATGATCCAAATTCCGGTCTTGGCACAAACATCGCATTGAGGAGGCCTTCTTGTAAATCCTGGACTCCGGCTGGCTGTGTGCCAACTAGAATAAAACACAAACAAAACTACCTCTATTTTAACCAAATGAAAAACGTTACCCGTAACAGATGGTCAGCTAACCTATACACCTCTTAGGGTTTAGCATTTTGCTGCAAAATTGTCTCTATAAGTTTTCACCAGACAAGCCTGTAAATTATTAGCTGAAAAAGCCATTTCTTCTGCTGATGACTCAATATATAGCCTCATGATCGATATGTCAAAGGCCTTTGATTGCGTTCGGAGAAAAACTCTGCTTTGCTGTCTGGAAGAAATACCTTGAACCTGATGAAATATACATCATAAGTATAATGTTAGAAATCTATTAATTCAAGTCAGGTGTGAATGGAAATTGAGTCAGCCATTTTCTACAAACAAAGGAGCACCTCAGTGGTGACTGTCTAAACCCTGTAACTTTTTACTTTATATTTTGCCATAGCTCTCACTGAGGACAAAGTTATACCATTGAAAGACCTAGAAGATCACAACTACACAATTCTTGATCTTAATACCGAATGAAGTAAGACAAGAACGCAGTTACAGCTGTCTACAAAGTAAGTCAACTACGATATCAATGCAGTATGCTGATGATGTGGCATGGATTACAAGAAACAAAGAAGAAGTAGATGAAATAAAAAACTCAATAGAGGAGAAACTGAACAGAATGGATCTCGTTGTAAACAAAAATAAAACTGAAGAGTTTCATATAACACGCCACGGTGATGAATCATGGCAAAGATGCAAGTATCTCGGTAGTCTGCTTGCAGCAGAGGACACATATCAAGACGGAACATAATGGCATTATCAGCTTACTCAACACTCACAAAAGTTTTTGAAAATAGGAAGATTTCTTTGGAAACAAAAATTAGAATATTCTCAGCCTTAGTTGAAACTGTATTTCTGTGTAACTCTGAGCTCTGGACATTAAAAGCAAATCATAAAGCTGAAATCGATGCGTTTCAAAGGCGAAATTACAAAAACATTTTGGGTATTAGATGGCCAAAGAAAATTCCAAACAAAGATCTATATGAAAAAATAAAAGAAGAACCTTGGACAAGAAAAATAAAAAGATGCCGTTTAAGATGGATTGGGCATATGCTTAGACTACCTGATGATGTTCCAGTGAAGATAGCTCTTCAACAAGCCATAGAACCAGCTAAAAAACCTGCAGGAGGACAAATGTTAACATACTTAGATTTTGCACAGAAAGATTTAAACACTTCAGCATTGATCCTTAGAAATAAATCCACTTGGGGCATTGCGGCGAGCAGGGAGTCCTGGCATAGAGAGTGGAGCAGAATCATGTCCCTGGACGTATGATTCATTGATAATGATGATGATTCTGGGAAATCATCGTAAAGCGAAACTATTTCCATAATTATGTGCAGCAATTGTGGCCGCAATTCACGACCAACTTCCACAGGGTGTCTCAAAAGTCACTGTACACATTGATGTCTAATTTTCTTTTTAAACATTCAGGCAAAATCAGCCTGGCATGAGTCCATCAATTACCAATTGAATTCAGTAAAAATTCAGAGTGCCATATGGACTACATTATTTTATTACATTTAACAGTGTAGGTTTTTCGACAAGGTGCACCCCTTCCTCACAACTCGTGTGCTGTAAGAGACTTTCTCAATGCAAAGTGCCCTGGCCTGCCCAACTAAGATGCCCGACTTGCCACTGGATATGTCTCTAATGCTCTTGAGGTCCCAAAAATGGTAGTGAAAACTGCAAATCCTGTTAGTCCAGTAGGGTTTCCCGGATTTTTGTCTCTTATCTGACTAAAAGAAGAGTTTTAGTTCGTCTATGCCAAAGATTTTGCTATGTTTGTTAAAAAACATAGAAAATGTAAAATTCATTTACATGTTGAAATTTTTGTGTTTTTCGAAGCTCATGTCATATTGCTCAAACGTTTATGCTGATTAATCTTTACTGTACAGCATGTTTTTTAATGTTTAACACTGACTTTACTGGAAGTACCAATACAATAATAATATGTTTAGTATTTTAGACCGTTTACATTTTTATTCCTGAAAATGGTTGTGTTGGTAGGAGCCCCAGTCACGGCTTTACCGGGAGCTTACATTGTTGTAAGGGGTCTTGCCCACAACTAACGTCAGAACTCTATTCGGGTTGTCTGTACACACTAGATAATAGCCAAAAACTCAACGTTATGACAAAAATTATCTGTCTGGTAAAGGACTGTTATTAGCATAACAAGTTTTGGATTGAATTTTATCAATTAGTGTGAATAGCACATAATTAAATTTGATATAGCATAGGTTTTTAATTGAATTTTGTAAAAGTGAATTGATGGATATATACTACAATGTATGTTAACCTGTTTCCTGTAATCGAGGACAGCATATAAATAACAAGTCAAAGCAGTAATTATTTAACTTGTACCATATATTACTTTGTTCTATACAAGATTTTTCTAGGGAAATTTTAGGCCTTTCAATGTTACTATTTCATCCTAACATACAAAATTGTGTTAGGAACGATATACATTTTGCCATGTCACTGCAAACGACGTTTTTATTCGGTAAAAATAATTTGTTGGTGTGCTAATAGAAACAAACTCTTGCTTGCAAACTTGTACAAAAAGGTTTCCATATTCTACGTTGTTGAAATTATGTTTGTTGGGAGCCGTTTGGACCACTGCGCCAAGTAGACCACTTGATGCGCTAAAAGTAGTGTCCTACATGGGCAGCCCAAGTAGGACACTAGCGATTTTTGTCGAGAAACTTGCTCTGGCAAAACTTGTTTCCAGTTTATATTACCATTGTTTATAAGTATTGTTATGACATAATAAAGCATAAAACAAAATTTCTTTTAGAAATGGATATTCCTTTGCAATTTACAAATGCATTTCTTACAATAATTTCATCATTATGATTAACTCCATTAATATATCATAACATTAAACCTAGTATCTAATGCTTTAAAGAGAGAAATTCTGCACACAGTTATTACAGAAATAATTGCAAATTTAAAAATGAGACAGATGCTGCTAAGCCTTCACAACACCAAAAAGTAATTTTTAACATTTAAGAAAAGCAAGGATAATTAGTTTTAATATTATCAGTAGTATTGTAACATGTAGGGCACTGTCCTACATGGCTCGCTAGCCCATGTAGGACACATAGATCGCTAGAACGTTTACTTATAAGAAAACAATTATTTGCCCAAGAGGTAGTGAAACGGATCACCTGTTTGTGAAGTGAGACAAAATCAAAAATGATATACCTTAAACAAATGTTGAATTCGCAAAAAAGTGAGGTTTTTTCACTTCAACAACATTAATATCGAAACCAAATTTAATATTGTCCGTTCTACCAGCTCAGAATAAAATTCTTTTATTTTATTAGATGTATAATAAATTATTCAACGTATTATAAATTATTAGGCCACCCTTCAACTCTTACATGGTCTTTTAACTGCCCGTTAAGATTATCAGTAATGTTTTAACCTCGTTGTGAACTCTCTTGACAACGCGTATTTCTGCAGGAACCAATCCAGCTCACTTGTAGCAAATACTTGTATAGACAACATACAAGTCGTGGTTTTCCATTCATCTTAGTTATGAGAACTTGGCTTTTGAACTACAAGGATTTTTTTCGTTCTAATGCCGAAATCTTCATTGTTTTATTATGACCGGCCCTCTTGGTTCTGTTCCGTGGAAAGCCACGCAAGCTTCACCACTACCAGCATTGTCTGTTGGTAAGCCAACCAATCAGCGTAGATTGCTGGTTGTCCATTAGGCTGCCAGGCCATAGAAACTCATGCCTCACGCTTCATACTTCATACTTCATGGTTCATGCTTCACGGCCCACTGGGCCATAGGGGCTCATGCTCTCACGCTTCACACACACACGAGTCTGCGTTGTGCATTCAAAATGGAATCATCTGACGAGGAAGATTTCTTGATTTTGTTGTGTCTCAGAAGGAAGCGAAAGAGACGGAGAATATGGTGCCGGGAGCATTTTTTGCTCAGAGAATCCAGACGAAGGTTGTCGTTATATTCTACACTCAAATTTCAGAAAACAACCTCGAAAGCATTGATAAAGTTCAGTCAATGCAAACAACACGCTTCTGAACTAGTTGGCTGCTAATCGTACAAATTTAGGCTTACCTTGCAGTCAAAAAACGCTCTGATATCCAGTCTGCCCCCGGACTCACGTCTCGAAAAAGTGAACATGTTCACTTCTAGCTTCACGCGTGAGTCGTGAAGCTTGAAGTGTGAGGCGTGAGCGGAGGTCTATGGCGCACCGCAAATAAGATTACGTTTGTTCATTTTTCCACTCACGCGTTTAGACGTGAAGCATGAGCGTGAGGCATGAAGCATGAGTTTCTATGGCCTGGCAGCCTTAGCAAACCATGGATCAACTGGGTGAGTTCTCATATCTTGTTTTATATGAAAAGAAAGAACAATCTTGTGCAATAAGTTGTGTTTGAAAGAGTATATTAAATAAATGAATCAGTGTAGGTCACAGTCAGTGCCCTCTGTTATGTACAGCATTATTGCACTTTGATCAACACAGTTCCAAGATATGCATTTGTGCAGTGCAATGTGAAAATGAAACAAATTTATTTGTGGGTCACATAATTGAAATGAGATTGGCTAAAAGCAGTCATGTGACTTTGCTTTGCTTAACGGCAATAATTGATTTATTTTTGTAGGTTAAGGAAATAATGGACAAGCAGGAGGTCAAGCAAGAAAAGTAAGTTATCAGTTGATGGATTTTCATTGCTGCAAACACACAGTAAACCAATATTATATAGGACCTACATTATGAACTTCTATTAGTTCATTAATAACTGTAGTACATGGCACTAGAGGTCAGTGCATTAGAACATTTTGTTTAATTTAGCACCTGAATGAATTGTTAGTGAAACAGTCAAACAAAATTTTAATAGGTGAAAATCTAGTCTGAATAATAAACAACACATCCAGCAATGTAAAAGTTTGATTTGTTGTGTATCTTTCCTTAACAAAAACAGCAAAGAAACAACACAAAAATGTAATATATTTCAAAATTATAAAGAAACTGAATGGCACAGGAAAAACTCATGGTGAAAATGGCTGAGGAAAAAATGGCACAAATGGAAAAGTAGGTAAAAATGGCACAGGGAAACCATTTTTACCTGTGCCATTCTTTCTTGTGCCATTTTTTCTTGTACCATTCTTACAGTGCCATTTTTCCTGTGGCTTTTTTACCTGTGCTATTTTTACTGTGCACCAAAGTAAGTTTCCACATAAAATTTGACAACTAAAATTTAAATTCTATAGGTTTCACATGTCAAATGTAGACCTATGTTAACTCAAATGCAGATTTAGGTAATTCAAATATGTCTTGGTAATTCAAATGTAGACTTAGGTAGTTCAAATGTGTTAACAATGATTTGTAACACATTCGAAATTCCTATGTCTACTTTTGACTTGCCTAAGTCACATTTGAGTTATTAAAACACAGAAATTCTTATATCTACATTTGACTTACCTAAGTCGCATTTGAACTTTCCTGTGTCTTCATTTGACGTGCAAAACCTATATTGGAACATTGTCTTTGTTTTAATCAGTTATTTTGCATTATTGTTATTGTTTTTTGCATTCTATTTTAAGTTCTAAGATTCACTCTATTCATTTTTTATTTAACTGATGTTGGACAGTGTGTTCGTTTTGAATAAGTTTACAATTCCTCACTCAGTTTAAGTACCCTCTACCCCTAATCCTAATATTAACCCTAATTTGGCCTTTGAAATATGTGTTATGTTTTCGTGTTGTTTAATTACAATTTTTGTTAACTACTAAATTAAGATTCAAAGTTTTAGATGGTTGTGTTGTTTATTATTCAAACAAGATTTTCACCTCACAAAAGTTTATTTGGCTGTTTTACAATTCATCTAGGTAAAGATTTAATGTACTAACCTTTATTGCCACGTACTACTGTTACTACTGAACTAATATAAGTTCATAATGTAGTTTCACGTTTGTTAATCATTAAAGTAAAAATTTACTTTGCATTGTTTCACAATAATATGTAAATGCAACTCATCAATTTACACAGGTGTGCTTTACCAAATTAAAATGAAACTAGGTTTAAAATTCTTGGAAAATTGCTAGACGAATGCCACCATTGTCTTTTTATTGTTGTTTGTGTTGTTTGTTGAAAAAGCCAGTTTTAATCACTGTCAAAAGCATTCTGTTTTGTAAAGTAATCTTAATTTTAATTTTAATTTCCTTCCTAACTGTATTATGTAGGTATGAATTAACAGAGATTATCAGGAAATTGAGTTTGAGTCGACATCCTGTTGAAAATGGTTATTGGAAATTGGGTTACGATCCTTCTGCAAAATCGGATCCTGACACTGCCTCAAGTGGAAAATTTTCTAGTATGTGGTACCGTGTGTTATTATCTTAATAAAGGGTTAGAAACGGGTTGGCGAACAAACCATAAGGTTATTTAGTCTAGCCACCTCTATAATTTGACTAATTATACATTAGTGACAGTGGTGAAAGGGCAAAAGAGTTAAAATAGGTAAAAAATATAAGTAAATTGAAGAAACAAAAAATACAAACAATTAAAGAACATAGGGAAAGGCAATAGTATATATACAGTAATATACACAAGTTAGTATGAAATTATGAAATCACAATTATCATCTAGAATAACGAAGAATGAAAAATAGCTGCCAGGCTACATTAATTAAGAAGGTTTTATTGTTGTTTCTCAGGCTTCATTTTCAGGCCATGTGACACTTCTGTGTCTTCATTCAAGTTGTTTAAACTACATATGCTTGTTTGTTGGTATCATTTATAACAAAATTCCTAGCATGGTTTTAAATACATTGATCAAAATGTTAGCAGATTGTTTATTGTAATGTTGGTAAAAAATTATACATTTGGCAGAGGCCCTGGAAAAACATGCTAGACATTCTACACAGTTTTGTGTTTACAGCACATATTAAGTACTAACTGCTATCTTGCTGTTGAAAAATCTCCAGAAATAAAGAAATAGTAAATTGCCATTTGCCTTTGTTTTTTTAAAATAATCCTTCGTTAAAGTACAGTGCTATTGTGCAACATTCACTGTGATATGCAAAAACTCGTCAAATTTTAAGTTTAAAATTCAAACTTCAAGTTTACCTCTGTGCTAACACATGACATCTCGAATGCGTGCACCACATCACAAGTGAACACCTCTGTATAGTGCCTGTTTTCTTATGCAGTGCATTTCCAAGATTACCGTTTCCGAGATTTCTGCTAAACTACGTTTCTTTGGTAATAATTCTTTCACATAAACCATTTTTGAAGAAATAGTGTGTCCCTTTCAATATTTTATATGGTAGATTGTTTTGAGCTATGCTTTAAGATGAGGTCCTGGAAGGCTGGGAAGGTTCTTTGTATTTGAACATATATGCAACACTGTGAAAAATTGTGTTTGGTACTACTTTAAAACATAAGTCGCCACCCTGACTCCCCGATTTTCTGAAAATTAAATCTTTGTTTCAAATTTCTTTGTATTTGATCAATTTTGCTGCCTAGGGCTCCCAGTCAATACATGCAGCACAGCGTAAACTAATATTTTCTTTAAAATTTCAGCTATCTACTATCTACTTGAAAAAGGTGACTTTTGTCCTTGGCATAGAATGAAGACTTCCCATGAGCTTTGGACTCATCATAAGGGTGGCACTATGATGGTAAGCCTTGTAATTGATCTGGCTACATACAAAATGTACAGCAAATTGTACTGCTTCAAACTGATTGTGTGATCATATATATCAGTCACATATGCTACTTGGTCCTCTGGGTGCATTGTGGCATTGTTTAAGTTAGCATATACGAGTACACGAGTACTGATTCCAGTTTGTTTGTTTGTGGGCGTGTCCTTTTACGTACACAATAGCTTCTTGAAAATTCAATTTTTCCCTCTGGCTTCTTTTGTGTAATTTTTCGACCGGAAAGTTGTTTCACTTGGTCATGAAAAAGACGAATTATATTTCTCTGCACATATATTTATATTATCATCTTTCTCCGCAATTATACCCCTTATCTTGAGTGCGGCCATTGGCCATTATTTCTTACTTGGAGCATTTGGAAGTCCCGAGCGAGACCCTTGTGAGTCTCAATTTAATTCGACTTACTATATGTAATTGCCTGCTAGGGTGGGGAAGGTCTGTGGTCAGTTTGACCTTACACCATGACTTGTAAACAAAATGTCTCCCTGAGAGCTTTTGACTGAATGGTTGAAGAAATTGTATGTTTGTCTGCTCAGACTTGTATCCCTCTGTAAGACAAACATTGGAAAGTGTTCTAGAGTAGGAAGTGTCATATACTCCCAATACGATGTTTTTGTGTTCAATGTTCAAATTTCAATGGCAAAAGAACCAAGTGTATATTTTAGTAGTATGTAATTTTCAGTCAATGTTGGACATATTGATATTTTTAGTACATTACTGGAATTTCCGTTTAGTTAAAATTATACATATTGAATACTTCGAATGAGCATATCACAAACTCAAATCAAACATGAATTGTATGAAAATGAATGTTTCAAACTAGAATTGGTGCTCATCTCTGTTTGCATTTAGATACACAAACTGTTAGACAATGGAAGGTACTCAATGGCAGAGTTAGGGGACCCACTTCTTGACCCCAAGGCATCTCTTCAGTCTGTGATAGAGCCGAACACTTGGTTTGCACTTGAGATAAAAAGTGGTGTTTATACATTAGCTACAAGTGCCTGCATACCCAGTAAATGACTTTTTAACTCTAGAAAAATCGCTTTATTGTATGTTTTACAAACACTTGCTTCATTCACTTGTAGAAATGGAGCCTTTTTTGTGTTTGACAGGATGCAGCTAGTTTGCAAATTGTTTGTTTGGAACTGGAACACTGCTTAAAGAAAATTGCTGAACCAACTTTAATTGTTGTAGAATTGAGTATAGGTCTTGTGTCTTCATAGCAATCAGTGGAGGCAAATTTAAAGGTGTGTTATATGCTGGCTGTTCATGGTAACTAGTGCATTCTGTGTGGTTGTAATCTTCACATTGTAATTCTCAATCATTTTATGTTGTTATCTACAAGTAGTTTGTGATCATAAAAAAAAAATATTTTTAAATTTTGAATTGCTCTGACTCTTCCACAGCTTGCACGTATTTTTATTTTTACAAAAATGCGAAACTCTTTTTGTCATTTCAGCGTTTGATCTTGAGGACATGGAAATGTTATCCAGACGTAAGATGATAAACTTGTTTCCTCATCATAAAGTATTGATAGAAAGGTTCACCAGTGATGCAACGTAGCGTGACTTGAGCGCACTCACGTTCAGGTTACACCTGTTCAGGGTGTAAGACTGTGATTTGCTTGACTAACGTACCATTACCACGCCGTAACTTCATGTGCTACACTGGAATACTAAAACTTTAGAACAACATTCTTTCTAGCATAGTATAAGCGGTGTGTTAGCAGTATAAGTGGTGCATTGGATAGTTTGCAAAGTGGAATTGCTGAAGTGCTTGCCATAATTATGTGTGTTATTTCAACAGTGGTTAACTGAAAGACTTAACCTGTGGCGTTTACCTAACTGAAAAGACAGTGAAACATTCCAGATTTTTATGCAACTTCGTAAACATCCAAAAACAAAAAATTTTCCCGACGCAAAATGTCTAACATTTGCAGATTAGTCTAATAAAAACTGTCGTCTTTCATTTCTCGAGAGATTTTTTTCATTTTCCTACGTATGTGTATCTTAAATTGACTTGTCTAATGCCTTTAAATTGATAGTGATTATGTGGAATGCTTTCTCGTGTTAATAAGCCTTCGAATTGACAAATTTTCCATGTTTTTAGATGAATTTTACCAGGCAAAAAGGTTAATGGGTTTTCTCACTGCCATTGCAAAAAATGTAAGTTCATGCAAGCTGTCTGATTGTTTTGCAGGTTTTAGAAGAAAGAAACCCAAATTATAATGGAAAACATAATGAAAAAAATAACACCATTTTAACAAAATACTAAGCCTTATTGAAAATTTTAAATTTTTATTAACCTATAGACTACATGAAAAGGTAAAAAAATAACAAATTACAAAAATTCAAATAATATGCATGATACAAAAACATTATATAAAATAAACTCTATAACAGTAAGTGGGGACTGATCGATTTTTCATTGCATTTTATGCTAAATTAAAGCTGAGATTTTTTAAATCACGTTCATGATGGCAAAATAGGCAAGTAATTTATGTTTGCACTACATTTGAGCGTCAAAAGTATTTTTTATTGCACAACATTAACTTTCATTTAGGAATCGTTTCCGCTAAAAAGTAACATCTGATTAAGTAGTAGAATCAGAATGTGAATTACATTTGTAATGTTTTTTTATTGGAAATCAATTCCTTGATTTATCTTTCAAAAATACGTCAAATAATAACTAGACGTGTACGCAGCAACTTTTCTTAGATATGAAATTTTTGAACTGGTAATGGTAATATAGAGTTCAAAAGCATAAGTACCAACTAGTATTTGAGTTACTTACTGAAAGTAGTGCTTTAATAGATTATTTCACAGTTATTCTACAATTACAATTGTAGTTTTGAGCGATGATGCATTTTTGTGGGCGGTGGCATTGGATAGAAGTGTCTGGCATCAACAGGTAGAGCCTGCCGTGAATTAGCATGTAAAGACACACAAACGACAATGACAACAAATTATGGATTTCCACAAAAGTTAAACCCATATAACTACTAATTAATAGTAATAGTAACACGTGATTTCAATATCAACTTTGTTTTACAGAAGTTCAAAATAAGTGACTCGAAAAATTTTTATCACAAAGGTAAATATAAATATTAGTGCTAAATACATTCAATCATTGAAATGATTGTCTAAGATTTACCATTCTGATGTAGACAATCTGCATAAATTGAATGTTCTGACACTTCTATTCTCAACAAAACTGAAGTTTAACGACTCGATAAAAGCTTAATTTTAATGATAATCATTTAACTAAATCCTACACATGTAATAACAATTTTTCACAGCAATGTAGGATAAAGTTGAGAGTATACATCAGTAGATAGGTCTATACTAGACTAGTAGTCGAATAAGTTACAGAGATCAGACAAAACCATGAGATTACAAAATTGACACAAAACTTGCAAATGTTTCTAAAATAACTACAAAGAATTTAGAAAAATGTTTTTCAAGAACTTCAGAACTTCTATCTTTCTACACAGTCAAAATACATTTTAAATTTACAGAGCATCTCAACGAAAGTTCACGAGTTAAATAAATGACCACTCAATTTATATGTACATGTACATGATTAACATTGTATAAAATTGTAAGAAAAGTCATTGAAATTGAAAAAAATAATTCCAACAAAGCATGGAAGACTGGAAAAGAGCATTGCAAGATGTGCTTATAAATTAGGAATACACTTCAGGCAGCAAAGGAAATATTCTTCAAAACGTAGGATTTTAGACAGTTTTCACGTTATTTTCACCGCAAATTTCACTAAGTGATCATAATGTTAACAACACTGCAAGGGAACATATAGTATATACTATATATATTGACTGTACTGCTGTCAATTCTACATGTTTGCTGTTGAACATGAGTCGAATTGTTCGGATTTTCAATAGCAACATGTTTGAAAAGCAAATGATTATTAAGAAGTGCGTAAAGTATGGTCACATATTTACAAGTCTCCCTCTACTTCATTAGGAGGAAAATTCCAGAAGATTGCTCTTGTAATCCGGGCACTCAGTAGACAAAAATTGCTTCTCGTGTCAATATCCGAATCCAAATCGCATGAAGCTTTTAAACAGTATGTAGTAGCAACGGCAGTATCACCTAACTAAGTTCAATGTGAACAATAAATCAATGCATTTACCTCTATTTTACATCTACTGGGTAATAGAAAGTGGAAAAGTGACGAAAAAGCTGCTGCTAGCCAGGGCCTATTTCAGCTTAAGTGAGGCCCGGGGAAGTGGGGCGTGTGAGGCCCTCTTGGGGGGGGCACCACGGTTGGCGCTCAGAAAATTTTTGAACTGCTAGAATGCTGGAGAAGCATTTTCGAACAGAAAATATTGAGTTATACAGTTGTTAAAGGAAAGAACAATTGAAAGAAAAACTGTTTTATTCTCAAGACCAGTCCTTAATACTTGTCAAATAGCAATCGGGTAATCGTCTGGTGTTAGAAATTCCGAAATTGAAAACAGCTGAACATTGCACCGAGCCGCACAAGGCAAACGGCGCGCGTGCGGCAAGAGGGAGAGAGGAGGCAGTATGTTCGCATAAAGCAAAAAAACGTCGTGAGGCCCCCCTGGAGGGTGAGGCCCCGGGGAAGTATCCCCACTTCCCCCCTGAAATAGGCCCTGCTGCTAGCTACCGGACAATTAAACATTTGATAAATGTTTGCGATTTTTTGAAATAGAAGGAAGTAAATTTTCTCAGGTCTCCAACATTCATAAAAAAAGTGCTGACCACATTTCATTTGGTAATTCATTCAACAAATAGCAACTTAGTGAGGCTATTTTTCATAAATAGAGTAAATTTTGCACCAAGGTGCCACGAGTAATTAAAAGAAGAGATATAATTTTGTCACACTGTAGACAGTTAGGCAAGACGTTTGCACTAAGACATTACAGGAAACTGAGTTTTGTTATCATGGCGTATACTACCAAAAGCAAGAAAATGTACAAAATTCATTTCAATAGTAACAAAAACATATTTATAAACTGACATGGATTTTCTTATTTTACAGTAAAAAGTAGTACGTGGGCAGTAGTTTTCATTAAAAAAGACAAAAAACACGTAAATATCTTTTTGATATTTGTAGATATCCAATTTGTAGATAAAAGTGTATTCCTGATTTATGGCAGACTTCACATATAACTAGTACACTCACTACTAATTTACAAAAATAGAAAAGTCAAGAATAACCTTTAAAGACCAACTCAGTAGCTGCAATTGGGTACATTGACTTTGCTTGCTGTATGCAAAAAAATAAAAAAAGATGAAACTGTGACGTGACAGTTAGAACCTCAAAGAGTAAAACCCACTAACTAGAGTTTTTCTGTGACTGGTTGAGCGGTTCTATGTCATCACAGTCTCCAAATTTTTTCTGATCAACACAAAATAGGTTAACAACACTTTTTCATATGTTTGTTAATCTAATAATAAACTAAAAACATCGATATTCTATTTGTTACTCTAAATGAATCATTGTGTATGGCAAAACTTTTTGCAGCTACTTAGTTAACCTTTAAAATTGTTAAAAAACCACCAGGATAAAGTCATTATGCACTACACAAGGTTGCCTATCGTAAACAATGAACCCTGAAAATGAGGTATGAAAGACGAGATTATCAAAATCGGTTGAGAACTCCCAGCTATTGCAAGAAAATGTGCCCTATGAATGTTGCAGAGAGACCCAATAGTGTAACCCACAGTGCACCATTACCTAAAGAAGAAAAACCAGTAAGTTATTTAGCCACCATACATCAGTTTGCATTGTAGCTTAGATAATGAAAATCTTGTGTAGAAATGCAGCAATTCTGAGGACAAGAACAACAGCTGACAAGGTATTCCTTTCCTGCTCTCAGCTTATTTCAAAATCAATTAGAAATTTCTTGTATAAATTTCACATAATTTTAAATATCACATTTAAAGGTCAAATTTAACCTGAAAACAAGTTTTTTTAAAGAGGTGACCGTAATTTAAAATTTGACACTAATTTTATTAAATTTCGTGGCTTCGTTTCTAATGAAATCAGGCTTGGAAGTTGCATTTGTCCACAAAACGTTTTATGCAGTTTTACTAACAAAACTTCGGAAAAATGCAGGCTAACAGACTCTGCTAGCGACAGGTTCTTGGATACCGCGTCGTTTTGAATTTGTAAACAATGCTACACAGCGAAATGTGACACATGGTAACTAAACACAATCGCTGCCATAACAAAGGCACACATTTTGCTAGTGAGCTGAACACGCAAAATCAAGTCCCAGAT
This sequence comes from Tubiluchus corallicola, assembly GCA_030141605.1. Lineage (NCBI taxonomy): Eukaryota > Metazoa > Priapulida > Priapulimorpha > Priapulimorphida > Tubiluchidae > Tubiluchus > Tubiluchus corallicola. The sequence goes on from JAQGDQ010000115.1 coordinate 193,709, forward strand.
TTTCTTTGGAAATGACACATTCACACCAGATTTCTTCTTATACTAGGTGCTTGCATTGCATAAATAAATCACGGGCAGCTTTTACTTTACTTTTATTTCTCAGTTGGCAAATTGCGTACACTAAAAAATCGCGACATTTGAAATTGAATGCTGAATTCTTGTTTGTTAAGGTAGCTATGGAAACAAATAAACAATTGAACAGCAATAAGATAGGAAACAATCATCTAATGGAAAAACTAGATAGTAATTAATCAATACTTAAAAAACAGCTAAAAATGCTAAAAATTGATAGTTTTCAAATTTTGCTTAAAAATAAAATTGGTTTAAACCAGATCACCATTATTTGATGCAGAAGAAAACACCAGGATTAAATATAAATATCTAACCAAAGCACATTTATAAACTTGCAATCAATGAAAAGTACGAAGAAGCCCGAAATTTTGCCTGACACTTCAAAAACGTGTCTGTAGTCCTCTGGGCCGATATTATTACTTGTTCTTTTGTGCTGGGAGTAGAAAAATGACAAACAACGTCAACTTTTTGGACTTAAGTGAAAACATAACACTTCTTTTTAATGACTGTGTGGTGCACAAAAAGACTGACTTAAACAAATCACAAAAGTGAAGTAATGAAGCATGCAATATCACAATACGAAACTGAAACAAAACATTTCATAAGCTTTGGTGGTAATATGTAGTTTTAACTTTTACTAGTTAAAACATAAAACATTTTTTGTTAAAAACTTAACTACGATATCAAAAAAAAAACAGCCAACATGCCTCTGGCAAAAGTGAAGATTATCTGATGAAGACATTTATGGTTAAGATATTTGTGAATTATTTTTTGCCATTGGTAAAGGAAAAATGTGCTACTGTGTGTGTTGATTTTCAAGATCTTACCTATTATAACAGTAACTATCAATACAAGTTCCTGAAACACAAATTCCATGGTTAAAACAGAGACAAAAGCTTCTTATCAGCTATTGAGTGGTACTTTCAGTTTACTTGATAAATTATTAGGAGCTCAAGACTAACTTGCCACTGAAATAGTTTTCATGACAGTTTTCATTCAAGGATGTAACTGTTAGCCATAGTATAAATTTTACATACTATCTATACATCAATTGAGTGACAATATATCCACAGTTTTGCTATTTATAATTATGCAAATACCAACAAAATATATACAAATATCACTGGATCTTCAGTGGCACTGCGAAACACAAGAAGACTCACTATTAGTCAATAGTGTTGCATATACCAGAGAACTTCACTAATAGTGAGAGCACTGCAAACACAAAAAACCTTACTATTAGTTACCTCCAAAACTTGTGGTACGAGAAGGTACTGCACACTGATATTGTTCCAAAAGTTCGTCTAGTCGTCGTGCTGTTTTCATAGCTGCATTTGTCATATTAGCTGTAAAAACAAATATGAGAATAAAATAAGATAAAGAAAACAAAAATAAGAGAATATTCAAAACATCCATTTTCAAGCAACACTGCAAACCAGAACTGTGACTAAGCCCCTCCGTACTCCCCATAGACCTTGAGGGCCCAAGTTTCCTACAAAGATGTAATGTCTCCAGATATGTTTGGGCTAGGCTGTGTTAGAAGCATAATTTTTGTGCTAGGCTGGCTCGGTTCTTTTCAGTTACTAGTCAAATAAATCTTATCAATTTAATCAGTAAATTAATAGACCAACAAATCAATAAAACTGGTCAAAACTACTGTGAGTATATGGAAATCCGAATGACATCAAAACAGTAAATTCAATATTACTTTTTAAAAACAACATAAAATCTTATTTAATTGAATCTGCAAGTCTCTGAAAAGACAATTATGCTTGGTAATGTTCTTGTACTGTTATATTTTAGTAATGCTGTATTCATACATGTGCTGTACTGTAAGTGCTTTTTCTTCCTAGGTATAGACAAGTACCACAAGAGAAATAGAGAGAAATAGTCTGTTTTAATGTAACAGACTATTTTTTATTAAGTTATTAAATTAAGTAAAACAGACCCATTTATTAAGTTAACACTGCACAAGTTTTCTTGTAGTGTTGACTTGATGTGTCTTCATGTGCTGATGATTTACAAACTTTATATATTACATATTCTTCTGTATGTACATGTATACATTGGCATTGTATATAATGAATCTAATCTAACCTAAATCTAAACTACTTTCTACTTTCTTGTGTTATCCTAGACTTGGCTACAATGTCTTTTTTGTTTTTCAAGGAATCCGTTTTTAAGCCAAGTGAATTGCACTTGATTATTATCTTCAAAATTTAGAACTTAAGACAAAGTTATACTCACACATAAAAACTACTTGCAGTGGGTAGCATTCACCCGAAGCAATCAGATTATTTGTAGCCAGTGGCTTTACATACAACAACCAAGGCTCAATCTGTAGTTCTGTTATGAGCATATTAGCAAATTCTAACCTGTAATGAAAAAGGCGAGATTTAGTGTAAGCAAACAGCAGCATGTAAGAGTTTATTTAGAAACTTCTTTTAATTGTACAAAGATGTTTAATGATTAATACCATTGAGGATTATTACTTTTTATTTTCTGTTGAACAGACAGTTATTTCTGTTTCAACACTGAATTCGTTCTGTACCTAAAATGATGTTATAGTAATCGCTTACTAGCACCAACATGTCTCCGCAAAAATTGTGAATCGTTAAATGATGTATGTGATTATGAATATAGTTCTGTTTACAATGATTTCCCAGATTGGGTTTTTGGGGGCATGTCATGACCTGAATTTTACTAAAAGTTGGTTTTTCTTTGTCGGTGCAGATTGACGCAATTCTCCTGCGTTTTATAGGAGATGCATGTTGTTCCAGTCTTAGATTGGGATTACAGCCTAAATGTGATAAAGTCAGAGAATGTAAGAATTGAATGCAAAGTTTAAAACTTATAATATCTTTTTTCTTGTTTCACCTTAGTATATTACCTTAATGACAGCTTAAAAGCAATTAAAATAAAGTCACTCTAGACGAAAAGCTTAAAAAGTCAACATATACCTGCTCATGTTTTTGTGAGTGAACAGAGACTTTTGAATGGTCTCTTCTGGTTTTATGTCGGTACAAGCTATCCTAGCTGGACCTCGATTTGCTTCGTGAATGACAATAGATCGATTGGAAACTAAAAAATGCAAATATTACGCGATCACAATTCTCGATTTTTGACTAACAAATGGCTTTATATACAACAATCATATGCAAAAAATACAAACAGGAAACTGTATACTAACTTGAAAATTGCCCAAACAGTGATACCGTACTATCTGTGTATACATGCATGGCACTGATGTTGTATGGCTGAAGCTTGCTTGACAAATCACCAACTTCACATCTTTTAGGATTTAGATTATTGCACACTTGACTGTACTCTGGTTCCTGTGAAATATTAACAGTGATAACAATTTAGTATCATCATAATTAAGCAAGTGTTATCGGTCTGTGCGTTTGCTTACTTATGTACATTTTTACAGTAGCGTGACACTATAAGAATGATAATATAGTGTACTCCCACTTAGCAGATGTACATTGGTGCAAAGCTAAATGGATTTATTAAGTGGTTGGATTTATAAACCATTCTATGTTAATACAGTGCATAGTATTTATTTATGAAGTCAATTCTCTTAACACTCAGTAAACTGCTTGCAAAAAGTTTTTAAGTAAAGTGCAATAATTTATTAGCGTTTGTATGATTAAAGTATTTCGCGTTAAGTTAGTATGCATTGTTTATCTGTGATGCCATTACCATGATAAACTGCTTGCCAAGTTAAAAGAATGCAATATATATGTCACTTTAATATCGCGCACAATGGTTTATCAATCAGAATCAGCGTTTTGGTTAAACCTAATTACGTACACAAAACAAGTATGCAATATAGCACGCAGATAAGTTTAAAGCCGAAACATGTTTAGTGCGGTCTGTTTTAGTGGGAAAGTTTTTCGAAGATGCGTTTGAATGTCTTGCTTGAGTTCGCTGAAGTGTTGCATATTTGAATAGTCACTGTTCTGCAGTCCACGATGCAGTTTTCAGTGCATGTCACATTTCAGCAGCTGACACAGTAAAATTTCTGCTTTGTCGTCGTTGTCACCGCAGTCATGCAAAGTCATAAAAAATTCTTAAAACTAAGATGCTGATTTAGCTCAAGTTAAAATGCAGGTGAATATGTGTGGTCCTACATCACAATTTTGTTTCTTCACAGAGCGCAAGGTAGATTTATAAAGCAAAGATTGGATTTAATAAATGGTGGACTTTACTAGATTAATGTATGTAATACATTACACAGTTCCAGTCCAGCAATAGTGGCCACAATAAGAGGTTGGATTTATTATTCGTGGATTTATTAAGCGGATTCTATACTGTAGTAATAAATAAGCTGCTTCGATTAATAGTTTGAACTGGCTGTTAACTCGTTTATGCGTTTCACATTTGACTGTTTGATCCTTCAAAGACCTTAATAACCACAACCTCCCATCATCACATTATGATATAATCGTGTTTCTAAATCTCTTTCATTTATATATAACTACATAAATCAAACAAATGTTTGCCGGGAAGAGACACAATATTATACTTTAAAAGAACTTATTTTGCCTATCTTTCTTTCAGAATGCCTTGGAAGGACAAAGATTTAACTAGCGTGCAAAAGCAACATTTATACTTACAGTAACATCAGCATGGAATGGATTGTAATGTGGACCAGCACTCTGACATCTGTCATTGTTTGTTAGCGCATCGTTGCCGATCTTGTTTTTATGTACATGCCAGTTATGATTAAAACTCTGAAACACATTAGTAATGTAAACATCACATGAAAAGTAATAAGCAAATGTGTTACAGCTTCCTAAGAAAGAGGCTAGAAAGTCCTTTTTAAGGTGGTATACAGCTCAAATAAATTCAGACATGAGCTGCATTCAAACCTAGAATCTCTAGATCAGCAGGCAGGTGATGCAATCACTTGGACACTGCACCTTCTCACAAACACAGGATCACAAAAAACGTGCTATAACATCAAAATGAATACTGAAAACTCGATCAGGCAATTATAAGCACAATGTATAACTTACAGCTGGCGACACATCAGCACTTGGAAACAAGTTGATTTCCACAGTCGTGTCAGATGGTTCATACTCTGGACCAACAAGTTTGCTTTGTTTCTGTAAAAAAAACTGCCATCTACTTCCGAACTATTATAATACACACAGATTACTTAACACGTCAGAATTATGAGGTAGTCAGTTAACGACATAGACATAGACATTTTTATTTATCTTCTCATTTACACCTGTATACAAATTAACTATTATGTTTTTTAGTTATTGATTAAAAAGGATAAATTAAGCATAAAGGAAAGAGTTAAGGGGGTGCAGGAGAAAGGGTAGCGAAAGACCAATTGGTCATCTAGTCAGCTACCCTTCTCAGGTTAGTGAAAATTGTGAAAAATTTGTGGTGCTGCTGTTAACATGAATTTATGGGGGGATACATTAAACATGAAAGTGAAATAACTAAGTAAGCTATGCAACAAAGAAATAAAATGAAAAATATGAAATGATGATTAACAAAATATGTAAAGCATTTAACTAACCGAATAAAACAAAAAACTAGAAAAAGTCAAACCAAAAAAAAACATAAATAATAAATTAGTGAATGAAACAAAATATGTATAATAAACTCAAACAAAGAAATGCAATCGTGTTAAATTAAGCGTAATGATAAAATGCTATGCAACGCAAGAACTAGTGCAGAACTAGCGACAGACTGTAATAGCAAACATATGGACAATCCGACTCCAAGTCAATGGGCACTAGCACCCATATCACTACTGAGGTGCTACTGCATGTGTTTTTGGAGCTAAACATAGACGAAAGGCTTCATCTAATCAGAGGCATAAGCCCTTTCTTTAAAGGAGATTATGTACATAGTTAAAAAACCTTGTTAATCTAGTTAGATGAAAAAATACCCTCTAGTGCAGCACTGCTTTATCATAGCTATTGTAGGCTTATATCTCAGGCATTGCAAGCAAAAGGCATGACAATTTCATAATTTAGGCAAATCGTACATTTTAAAAAGCATTTTCTTACACAGTTGCAGCACATGACTCTACATGCTGCCGCTTGATTCACACATCTTCAGGAATGTTCACACCCCATAGATTTTCAGCTATTACTAAATTAAATACGTGTGTATTTTACAAACTTCAGCTTTATGCATGAAAAATCTTTGCCATACTTCAGTTCACATTTTTGGCACAACTATTATTCCATTTTACAGTGACATATGACATTTGATCTCTGACTCATCAATTTGTTCTGAACTAAAATAACAAAAAAATCAACAAAAAATGCTTCAACTTACAAAACGGATGTAGCCAATGAGTTCTCCATCAGTGAAAGAAGCTACGGCGGAACGCTGTTCTCTGAAACCTTGATAAGGTCCGTCCTGTATATCAGCACACGCCCATCGGGCATTCTGCTCCTGTTTGTGTACAACCACCGACCGCCCCATAATGCTGGTGCCATCCCGCATGGGAAAATTATTGTCCACATACTCTTCTTCCAGCGATTTAAGATTGTTTAGCATCCCAAACTTTCCACTAATGTCACCTAAATGAAATCATCTTTAGTAGTTTATTGGCGTGATAAAGGAAAACATATCTGAAACAATTTTGAAGCACATTAAAAGGCATACATTTTAATACCTATAAGAATGCCAAAGCATTTCTAATAATTTCATAATAGGCTAAAAACTTAATTAATAGTGGGTGAGCCTAACTACTGATGACATCACAAGGGAAGATAATTTTCAACAGCATAAACATTCCACGAGCATATTGCATTTGCGAAATCAGAAATTGAAGTAAAGTGCTAGCGTACAACATTCAGCGTGACATACAAAAATTTGGCAAGTTTTACGTTTATAATTCAAATTTCAAGTTTACTGTTTTGCTTATACATGCGCTCTTGAAAGTGTGTACTATGCTGCAACTGAATACCTCTGAATAAAAAGATACAGCAACTGTTTTTTATGCATTGCGTTTCAGAGGATGCGGTCACCAGTGTCCATTTAACTAGGAAGTGGCGAAATGCATGTACCAATGAAGAATTAACTGTGCAAATGCGAAATTACATTTCTGCGGCAATAATTCTTTTACGTATAACATTATTGAAAAATAATGTTCCTTTTTAATATTTTGTAGGGTAAATTATTTTGAGCTATAGCTTAAGACTGGGTACAGTTTTCCTTTAATGATTTTACTAATGCAAAGTAATCTAGATGAACAGGCCTGCCAAGGATAAGACCAGTAATTTGTTGCATTACACAAAAAATATTTTTTAATATAATTATAATACCTACAATTTAAAAATAATCAGAAAGAAAATACTAATGAACTAAATAAAAATGCGGCAAACCTGAAAATGTCAAGCTCTAAACAACAACATACAAATACTGAGTAGTTTTGAAAACTTATTTTCTCAGATAAGCTAAAATATTACTACTGTTATCAATTAATCACAATTACACACATGAAATATAACATCATACATCATCTGAAGTTGTAAGAACATGTAAAGTAAGGTACCAATTTCATAAAGATCATTTGTCCCGCTGCCAGGTGGTGGACTTTGTGTTACATTAACTTGCAAAGGATTCCAGTGACCGGCAACAGAATCCACAGAACACAAATCTTCTTTCCAGAAGTCTAGCGGCAACTCGTGAATGTGGTAACCACCTGCTAGGTTTTGTAAACCCATCAGGTCCACCTGCAATTCACACTTTGGGACACATCAACAGGCAAGGTAATAAAAAAGCAAATGCTAAATGACTTAGACTAACAGGCAAAGCAGAATCATGTAAAAGAAACCATCAAAGCTTCCTCAGTGCGAACAATGAACAGTTTATAATAGCATGTGCCATTAAAGTAAAAGTGTATACAAATGGAAATCTAGCACAACATTTTTTCACACCCATCTAGCAACTCGTACATGTACTAACATAAGTCTGTATTTTTTCTTGGTATGCTAGTGGAAGATAATAATTTCCATAACTTTAGCACTCCACCAGTAAAAACAACAAAGGACAACACAAACAGAAAGAGAAATCAGCTATTACCCGAAGATTGCAAATGACGTATATAGTTAACATGGCTAAAAAAAATCATTGAGGCTAACCATGTTCGAACAGGGTTCCCACAGAATTTTAAAATAAATTTTCCTGACTTTTCCCTGACCAAATACTAATTTTCCATGACCAAGATAAGCAGAAATTGCATTACCAGTATACATATTTAAACATTTTTGTGCACCGACATTCACACATTTACTGATATATAATGTGTCAGCACAGTTGCAGTAGTGCTAATGAAATTACACTAATCACATTAAATAAACTTTCTTAATCCAACAAAAATCGAAACTGGGAACCTGTCATAGCAAAATTTTATTTGAACACGACTCGCTTAAAAATATGTTTGGAAAAATATCGATTCACGGTGATTATTTTTGCAACCCTTTCCAATTTCCCCGACTTTCGCCCCATTTTCATCATTTTCTGGACTTTTAATAAAATTATCTTTTTCCCTGACTTTTCCGTGACATTCGAAGATAACCTGTATTTTCAAGGATTTTTCAGGATTTTCCCTGACCGTGGGAACCATGTTCGAATAGCAGAAGATCATGAACTATATTGAACTAAATCAGAAAACTTTAAATTTCAAATAGCTTAACCCAAGTACTGAGTTTATTTTTTATGCAAGGAATGTTTTTTACAAGTTTCCTACAAAAGTAGTGCAGTTAAAGCCTTAGGCTCCTTCAAAAGCATCTTTTGATTATCGATAACATTTATTATGATCATATGGCACCATAGTTAACTCTTCATCAGCTAATGAAAAGTTCTGACATTTGCCATAAAAGCAAAGTGACCTTCACAAGGAGAAAAGATGGGATTACAAGTGCTTTAACCAGGCTCATTTCAGTAACTTAACATTACTTGAACAGCAAGTGTACCAGATTTCCTAATGGAGAAAACATCATAAAAATATAAGTGTTTTGGCACTAGAAATACCTCATAGCAAATTGTGAGCAATTAATAAATTGAGGTACAAAATTTATTTTTTAATACCTACCTTAAGTGTGGAATCGTCAAACTGTGTTACTTGGGAAAACTCCAGCATGCCGTAAACGGGAGCCCCAATTCCAGCAAATTCCACGGAAGCCACAACTTCAGGCACAATGAGAACATCGGCACAGGACAACCGCGCACCGTCTCCGTTAGGCCCGTGCACGACAATAGAACGACTTGTCACCGAATTCGGTCCAGAAAGAGGCAACTGTAGATCAGTGAAAAAAGCCTTTCTTCTGACCCCAACTGGTGGAATACTGAGCGGTTCATGCTTTCCCACCAAGTCGCCGAGTTCGCATCGAAGCTGATTATCTGAACTGCACTCCGACATGTAATTTCCCTCCAGTTCAACAGCGTAGGGGTTGTAATGACCGAGGACAACCTTACACCGATCTGGCAAATCAGCATCAAAGTCACTGCCTACTCGATCAGTGTGGATGTGCCAGTCGTGACCTGCCGTATCTTCCTGTGTAGTGTGCATTAAATCAACATAAATGGTTGTTTCGTCCAGGGGATTATCCTTCGACTGCCGTAAAATAATCTCTCCCAGAATGGGATAGACGAACTGCGCTCTGACGGTGGTCACAGGTTCTGGGTAACTAATTCTAGCACAAACCCATCTTGTGTAGTCAGTCCTATGAATATCAACGGTTCTTCCTATTATGCTATTCACACCAAATAGTTGCAGATTGAGATCTAGGAATTCTTTATTGAAAGTTGTCAGACCATCCAATGTCCCGTATTTACCACTCAGATCACCCACTCGGTACTGGTCATTGGTTCCCATTCCTGGTTCGGGACTTAGCTCAATGTCGATCCCAAAAGGGTTCAGGTGGCTTCCTGTGTGTTCCCGTTCACATATTTTGTCCCCTGGCTCTTGTGCAGGAGTGAACGGGTACTGATGAATGTGGTACGTGCTCACGTCTGATAAACCAGTAAGATGAATGTGCACACTAGTTGGATTAAACGGCGACTGTTGAGAAAAAGTGAAGCTACCCTTTGCTCCATTTTGATTGAACTTTGCCGTTACCGTCCTTGGTTTCAGTTCAATGATGCTGGCGCAAGCAATGATTTCATTAGAATCATAGATGGCCAAAGAGTGACCAATGATGCTTTCTCTACCAGACAATGACAGGGTCTCATCTACAAAGAAAGTTTTGCTTGTTCCCTTAGTAACACCTGCAAAAAGGAATAAAATTGAGTAAATGATCTACAGCATAAAATGCAAGTAAAATTACATGACAAGTGACTTCTAAATAGCAAACATTACAACTCTAGCAATGCACACTGGTTTAGCAAACATTATCTATGCATACATACCAACTCTCAAATTGTCACTGCTAAAAAAAGCTTGAAAAACAGAGCCTAAATCCTCGCACCGACGATCAATCGTAGCTCTCTTCGTTAAATCTGCTGCTACTTGGTTCATTCTAATGTCCCACCTGTTCGAGCTGCTCGGTTTATTAGCTGCCAGGTAAAACAGATCAGAATAAACAGTAACCGCCGAGTCATCCTTGGCTTGTAGGAAGTAAACCGTTCCACCGACTATTTGCGGGAATGAGGCTTTTGCAATTTTTGTTAAAAAAGCAGTTTTTGTTCCAGATGGATAAAGTACCGTAGCACAAGCAGATTTTTTCAGAGCTTCATTGCGAAGCAAAAGTGAACGACCAAAAATGCTATTTGGACCCGTCAAAGAGATTTCCTCGTCTGTGTAATGGGTAATGCGACCGTGTCTTTGAGATAAATCTCCAATATCTGGAAGCCTAAAAAGTAATTTTGATAAAAATAAACTAGTGATCTGCACAAAATTCTTGGCTGATTGTTAGTATTGGTATTACAGGTATGCTCAAAAGACAAAGACAAAATTTATTTACTGTCACTCATTTAACAGACAACATTAGCACTAATGGCTATTTAGTGACATACAACAATACATGTAAGGCGCAACACACAAATAACGAATAACATGTAGGTTATATGTCGTGGCATTAGCACCGCTAGTATCAAACTCGGGACTGCGTGGCTGCAGTCCGAAATCTAAACCACTCATCGACACAACCCAGGACGAATAAACATGTGGAGCAGATAAAAAGATGAAAAGAAGAAAGAAAAATACATTGGCTGTTACGTACACTCCACCTATTTTAGAAATTTCACAAGGAGATGCGGAATCCAGATCCACAGGAAACTCGTGCAGTGACCAGTCAAATTCCTCCAAACCTAAGCCATCCAGATCTTCCTAAATGTACCAAAATGCTAATGAAATACAGATGGCTTCGTAAAGCATTACAAATTGCAAGCACAGAAATTAACCTGTGCGTGATGCTTTGTTTTTATCAAGCAAAGCACTGGCTGCAGTTTAGCTGTTAGGTGAACGAGAACTGAATAGAGAACATGTATCAGTATAGTTATCTAGGTTTATTTAAAGTCAGAACTGTAGAAAGTTTTATTTTATGCACTGCAGAACTATCAAGACAGCTGAAAGGAAGACAGGATGATTTTTCATATACTACCCCATTTTCGTCTCCAATAAGATGTATACATTTTAACACAATTAATACAGCAAAAGCATTTATGATAACTAAATAATAGATTAAAATCTTAATTAACGGCGGGTGAGCCCAATTACTGATGACATCAAAAACTAACATAATTTTCATCAACAAAGCATCTTGCATGTGTTTGTGAAAGTAAAAATTGAAGTACAGTGCTACTGTGAGATATTCAGTGTGTTGTACTAAAACTAGGCAAGTTTTAAGATAAAAATTCACATTTCAAATTTATCGCTGTGGTCATGCATGAGCTATTGAACTTGTGTAGTTCGTCAGAAACGAACACATCTGAACCGAGATGTGCAGCACCTGTTTTTCGCGCAATGTACTTTCGGCATGCAGGCGCTAGAGCCCGTCTAACTAGCGAATGGCGGGATGCATGTAGCAGCAAAAAACTAGCGGCGAGAACAAGAAATTGTTTGTGTGGTAATAATTCTTTCACATAAGTCTTTTTGGAAAAAATAGTATGTTTCCTTTCAATATTTTAAAGAGTAGATTATTTTGACCTACAGTTTAAGATTGAGTCCGGTTTTGCTTTTACATTCCGTAGGATGGAATCAAACAAATTATAACGGATAAGCTTGCAAGTTTAAAAGTTTACTGTCATATAAAATATAGAAGTACAAACCAAAATATTATTTACAAGTACACTAAAATAAAGTATAGCATGTAAAGCAAAAGTGTTAAAAAAACATTAAGCCTACAGTTTGGGCATATTTTTTCGTCTACATCACAGCATATTTTTATAACGCGAAGATGTTGAAGTCCACAGACTTATTTAGTCGTTTATGTTGCATTGAATAAAGTCGACATATTTATCTTTTGTTAGTTGACTGATAAAAACGCTAATGAGCAGCCTGGCTAAAATGCATTATTTACAAGTATTAATATACAAACTAAAATGATAAAAATAAAAAGCATATACAGCATTTTACAATATAATACAATAATCAAGCTACAATCTCCCTCTCTTAAAGAAAGAAATAGCCAGAGGCAGCATGGCGAATGAAATTACCAAGAAAGAGTATTGAACATAGAGATTGCCCATCCATACACTGAAAAAACTGCTTAGCTTCAAAAGCCAAATACTAATAGCAAACCATTTAGCTATTAAATACTAGTTATTATTAAATGTATCTATGAATACGTCCAGTATAACTGAAACATATACTGTCAGCTTATGCAACATCTGTAAAACATACCGTAATCTTTGTTGGTGCATTAGGCTTGGTTTGCTCAAATGTAACAAAACCTTTGATGCCGTTCATGCTAAACTGAGCGACTAGGTTTACTCCAAGTTGCTGTCCACAGACACTGGTCACTGAAATAATTGAAAATGTAGCACTAAACAGAATTGAGGCAATCTTTTTAAATACAGAGGAGAAAAAGAAAACAGAGGAGAAAAGAACAGAGAATATGAATAAGCAGCTAAAAGACAGCAAAAATAATGGAGTGACACCTAGAGGGTATTAAAAATAAAAAAAGGTTAAATGAATAAGCAAACCAGTTATAAGCTAATTAGACAGCTTGCTCAAATTGGGCTCCGCGTCAAGAGGGGGCCCCAAGCACATGCTCGAGCAGAAGATGCTATGATGAAATAATGAGTGTCCAGCATGCACAAAGTTTCTTCGACTGTGAACGCATTCTTGTATATCTATGTTTCAATGTTTTTTGCTGATTGTTTATTTATTTGTTTTGTAGTTTCAGTTTTTTGTCATCACTTACCTACTTTTTTCAAAAAAAGTAACTGGTGAGCCATATATGTGCATCACTTAGATCGTCGTTGGATTTTAATTTTTACTAATTTATGGACAATAATCAAACCCTCAAACACAGAGTAAAACAAACCCACGGTCAACAATTTCACAAGAGAGACTAAATAATATGGCAACGCTATCTATAGAAAATGACATTACAAAAACCATTGACTTTGATTTGATTTTGAAAGGTTTCTCCGATAAGAAAGCCAGAAAAGTCTGTTTTAAAAGGCTTATGCACAAACAGTGTCAGTAATTATCTTCACTTGTAATAAAACATTAAAACTTTCAAATGGGCTTTTAGTATTTTTTTTAGTATGGGCTTCAAATTTTTAGTATAGCATTGTGGCTGATGGTGACGCTCAAGCTCTCAACACATCTTGGATTGAATTGGCATACTGCACGAAGCATAAAAAATCAATCTTCATTCTTGTAGGCTAGAGGGCCCAATTAACAATTTCCTAGTTGGGCCCCGTACTTAGTAGTGCCCAGCCCTGTGAACAAACAGAAACTAAACAAGTGAATAAAGGAAGAAATGAGTAGATTAAAGAAACAGAATAATTAATTCAATTCAAGAATAATTAAAATAATACCACCCAGTTTACTGTGAATGGAGTAGCACAGATGAGTGGCCAGTCAAAGGGATTTCTTTTTATTGAATAAAGAGATAATCAGCATGATTAAATAAGCCATTAAACATCACAAGATAACTCACTAAATAAATAAATAAACAAGTTAACAAGTTATTCAATAAATGAGTGAAAAAACAGACAAAAAATAGTGAAGCAAGTAGAAAAATAAACGAGCATTTGTTTCTTTGTTTCAGAAATATGAGAAGACTAAATAAGTAATTATCAATAATGCGAATGTGTACAAATCAACTAACACAAGATTAAAAGAACAGAACAGAGAAACTGTGTCAGATATTGCAATGAAAATGATGTGACCTGCAGTCTAGTTTACAGTGAAAATGACGGATACATAGAGCATTTGTTGTAAATGTTAACAATAGTGACACAAAGTTTTTACCGGCATTTATTTTTTTAACTTGTTGTTTTAAAACTTCTGTGACTTTGGAAAAATGTAAAGGAATTATTTAAAACTTCTCTTGTTTATATAAAAGCGCTTGTAACATCAGTGCGACATTTATCAATTAATTCTGTTATTTTCTCGCGCTACCTGATATATAACAAGAGTGTGTTAGTGCACTTAAATAAAAGAAGCATCAATACATAATAATAATATACCAAGGGAAATTAACGTAATGGTGCAATACCAAATGACCACTTTTAAGCTATTTGTTCATCGTTATATAAAGCATTAGCAAAACACATTTGCACAAAATAATGCAGGCGTGTAACTACTATAACGAGTGTTTCAACAATTTTGTTTTGCAAATGCTCAATTGATGACCATTATTATACAGTGTACACAAACATATATTGACATAGACTCTGTAATGACCTGCCAAAATAGGATAACATGCGTGTAGTAAGTTTTCAGTGTCAACCATATAGCTTACAGCGTACAGCAATTTATAGTAATCTTTCTGACTGGAATGTGAGCATTAAGTGGCACAGATACCAGGTCAACCAGAACTAATTTGCAAACACAAAAATTACATATTTATCTCTTCTCTTTTTACTGAAAAAATATTATGGTCACTGATTTGAGATATAAACTTGCACAGTTCTTGAAAAAATAAAGTATATGCATATACAAATCTTGAAAACTGCTCACACTATAAACTGCGTAACCTGTAATAAAGGCTTGTTCTGAAACTGTCATTTTTCAGTTTACATGCTTAAAACATAGATGTGTTTTTGTCTAGCACACAGTTCATTCTTAGATGGAGTAGAACCAATGATTAGGTCTATGCCTTTAAACACATACAATGTTAAAAATACCATATACAGAAACTGGTAAGAAGTGCAAAAACTATCTTTCATGTTCATCTGGGATATTCAACCTCCATATGATGTGTTTTGTACAGTAAAGGATGATGTTTTACAGGTTTGGTTCTTAATAAGTACTAACAATACTTGTCTACAGTGGGAGTGTTTTCTTTACGAGTAAATTCACGTTCAACTATATATTTGTAATTTTTATGCATGAGCTCAGTATGACTGATGTAGCAAATATTGGGAGAAAGCATCGCTTTTCTTAGAACACTAATCTGATGCGAAAAAATAACAAATGAAAAAACGATGCTGCATTTTGAAAAATTTTCAAAAAAAATCTCAAATTAATGTAAAAGTATTCCACTTTCATACCTAACAATATGCCAGTGATAACAATATGTACAATTCCATGCATTTTGCCTGTACAGTTGCACTTCAGTAGTGGAATGCTATTAATAATTTGTGACCCTTCTTTGATTCGCCTCTTCAACTTGCCAGTATTAGAGCTACTCCAATGATTCTGAAAAACAGGTTTTATTCAATAAAGAAAATATCCGTTTCATAAACGACTTACTATACACAATATTTTATTAACTTTTTATTAATGAAACACCAGTAAGAATCACCTTAAAGGAAGCCTTAAAACCTCGCAAAAAATACCTAATAAACCAGAAGCAACATGGATAGCTAAGATAAATAAAGATGTTCAGTAACTTCAACCAAATCTAGCTTTGGGCGCAGAACTTATGCTGTTAGCTGCAGATCTATAGTAGGGCGAATCTAAGAAATGTTAACGCCACAATGTCTGCATCAGACAGAATGAGACTTTATTATTATACACAACGAATTATTAGGTTAACTTTTTATTAGAGAAAATAAGTTAATAAAAATATCATATAGTTGTTGTTTATGAAATGGCTTATTCAGTCTTTATTCTTTCACTTGACCAGAAGAAGCTAAGCAATTAATCAGACATGAAAACTAATAATCTGCAAGAATGGATGAACTTTGGTAAAGAAATGGATGACCTTAAGTGTGTAGTTGAATTTAAATGAAAGTTTGCTCAAAAATCTTATGCTCCCTCTCCTTACTTCTTAAAGTTTGAACTCAGGGCTTGGGGATTTATTATTTAGTTCTGTTAATCTAGAATAGGGAAGTTTTAGAGCTGCAAGTGAAACTTTGACAAACTTTTAAAAATGCGGTCTAAAATTTGCTAAGCTCAAGTACTACATTATTTATTTTGGCAGAAAGATCTGTTCAGACAAAATGGAATATAAAAACATTTACAAATTACATGTATGTTGAACATATGAAGAATATGACAGACTTTCTTTTTGCTCCAAGACCAACGCTGAGCTCAGACAAAACAGCAAAATTGTTTGTTGGTCTCACTACGTTAAATTTTTGAGAAACTAGAAAACAATGAAAACATTAGGACTGAACTCTAATATTTCATAACTGCTATTCTTGGCCTATTCTAACCTTACAAGCCACAGAATAGCAGTTATGAAATATTACAGTCTTAATTGCCCTAACATACTAATGGTAGCTTATCACTGTACCATATCATTATAATTATGAAATTTATGTTGATACTGTTAGCCTCCCCCTATTAGTATCAGAATGGGCAAGCAAAAGCTTGGTAGGCCTCTTCACACAGTTATTCAAAAATCTTCTCTTCGTAACATGAAAATCTTCTGCTGATCCAGCTTAATTTTCCTCACATTATCCTTGAGGGATTGCTTTTCCCAGAAGCTTTGTGTGTGTTCCGTATTATTTTCCTTTTAATACTTTTTCCCTTTTGTCTTTTCTTTTGGAGAATAACTATGTTGTGGTCACAGTCAGTGTTACATTTGTCCTATCACACCAACCAACACCCAGTAAAGTTATTACTGGCAATTAATGGATATTTTGCTCCAGTTTCTACCAGGCAACAGTAAAAAATATAATATTAATAATATAATTATAACATACGACTCAAAAGCTCAATAATTAGTCTGTATGTACATTGTTCAATTTGGCATTTTCATAAATGACTTTATAGCTTTCATTTTTACAGTTAATCTCCTTGCAGTTCTCTACGTAAAGTTTTGAAATAATTTAAACCCAAAATGAAAGAAATGACTTTCAAATTACAAAAAGCACTAAATATACTAGAAAAAAGATTACTGACCGATTTCAAAAAGCATAATTCATTTGCACTTTCTGAATCTTACCAACGCTATTCGTTGCGGGTTTTTAAACTTCTAAAGACCAAAACATTCACAGAAACTACGACTGCGATGGAGTGTGACCACGCTCACACTATGGCACAGAAAAACAAGACAAGCAGTCCAGCGAAATACAGTACCGATACTAGGCGACTACCCAGTAGCCTAGGCCTTTGGCCTAGTCCTGAACCGTCTGTATGAATTACGTACAAAACGAAGATTTCTTGTCTTGTACTACTTCACGTGCATGTTTTTTGGCTAGTTTTTGGTATTTTTATTATTTATTTTGTAAATTATTATTGCTGTTTGTGCACTGGTTTTATTTTGTAAAATAAAAAGTGGAGCAAAAATCCTCTAACATTTATTTCTTGGTTATTATTATTCTATTTTTATTCTAATTAATTTACTCATACTTACTGATTTTGTACAATGTATATGATCTTATATTACCTAAAAAGTAAAAAAAAAACATTGTTAATATTAATTAATGTGGTCAACTGTTGGACCATTTGTAATCTTAACTCGTCACGTTATAACTCGTTATTATTGTTTGCTTGATTTGACTCGATCTCAATTTTTGTATGAACATCAGCAGCTAAAGCAAGAGCATTCCAGTGCACCTGATAAGTGTATACTCGTGAGTCACGCAAATTGATCGTGCTTATGATTTTTTTCCAGTTTGAAGGGTGTGCCCTTGAAAGAGGCTGCCTACTTGCATTTCTTAGATTTGCAGACTGATTTTGCTATGCCTATTGGAGTATTGATGTGAATAGGTTTTGGCATGTTGTTCAACTCAATATCTGTAGGTTTTTTACGACCTTAATATCGTATGAAATCTACTTGACTCTCATCTTGTAATAAAACATACACAATGGGCCAATTAAGGGCTATAACATTATTGTATAACTGCACATGCCCTGATGACTGTTTGATGTGTATTATTCAGTTAATGTATGCACAAAATGTTATCTTATATGTTTGGCTTTTTTGTCAGTTACAGTACTTCACCAATTATTCTTGAAACTGCTTTATGTTCACGATACCTTTGAGTTAAATGTCAGACAGGCATCTGTTTTTCTGAAATCTCAGAAATCAAATTACAGTCAAACCTATTTATACTGCCAGCTCTGGGATGGGAAAAAGTTGGCATTATAACGTGGTGTGTTAAATTTTGTTGTAGACGAAACACAAAAAACTCAGATAAGTGTGCACAATAATACCACAGCTATGAATCCTTTACTATTGTGATTGTACGATGTACAGTACAGCTTGCAAACAATCAAAACATGCCAGTAACATGCATTATTATACACGACACGTGACGTCTGGTCAGTGTCAGTGATTCAGCGGAGTGTATAGCAGCTTCGTACAGCTGGCATGATGTCAAGCCCACTACCATGGCTGGCAGTATTTCTCCATTGAACACATATATCAATTTGCCTGGTGGATGGTGGGTAATGGGTTATTTCTATATACATTTGAATACAACTGTTTCGTTCCTGGCCATTTTGCAGGCAGTAAACTAGTTTGGCGGTATAACGAGGTATGGCTGTACCTGTCCATAACCGGGAAGATAAGCTCAGATAGATTAACAAAAACTGTAAAAAGGATAGCCTTCATAATGACTCATATGTACAGTATGAGTACAGCTGTACAGTACAGCTTGCAAACAATCAAAACATGCCAGTAACATGCATTATTATACACGACACGTGACGTCTGGTCAGTGTCAATGATTCAGTGGAGCGTATAGCAGCTTCGTACAGCTGGCATGATGTCAAGCCCACTACCATGGCTGGCAGTATTTCTCCATTGAACACATATATTAATTTGCCTGGTGGATGGTGGGTAATGGGTTATTTCTATATACATTTGAATACAACTGTTTCGTTCCTGGCCATTTTGCAGGCAGTAAACTAGTTTGGCGGTATAACAAGGTATGGCTGTACCTGTCCATAACCGGGAAGATAAGCTCAGATAGATTAACAAAAACTGTAAGAAGGATGGCCTTCATAATGACTCATATTCAAAGTAATTAATAGTATGCAGGTAAAACTGCAGCAAATTTGCAGTAATTCAGAAATGTGCTAACAGAATGTAAAATTTCATCAGTGATTAATAAACAGTGATAACCATAACTTAGCATGCTTTTGAATTTTGTTTAGAAGTAACCAAACTGGTCTGACGTGATCACAAAATGGCTGAAGCGGCCCAAGCGCGTGTTCAAGAAAACATATCAAAAATGTTTGAAGAGCTGGACAAATCCCACCTTCGAAAAATGCAAGTGAGTCGATATGCACATATATAAAATATATATATACAAATATGGAAATGTGTGCACTTTTCTAGATGTCAGAGAGGCAATAACTTGCAAAACTGCTTTCCAGCTGGCATCCATGCAGGCTATGACAGCTTTACCATGCCTAATAACAAGGGTCCAACCAAGTTCAAGTACTGGTAACAAATGTATGTCAAAGTCACGCAATTTTGCTTCAGTGGCAGAGCATGCCTTTTTCTCGTTTCCTTACTTTCTTGCCCCCCTTTTTTCATTTGTTTCATTCTCCCCTTATCTCTTTCATTCTTTTTCTCTCCTTCTGCACCTCTTCTCTCTCTCTTGCTCTCACTTTCTTTCCCACCCTCTCTTTCAGAATTACCATACTATATTATACCATATAATTTATTTTATACTGATAATGTGAGGAGAACTTTCACTGAGATTTCAGCAGAACGACACTATTCATGTTAAGCTACCTGCTTTATCATCTGCTTCATTGAATTTTACAGGGTGACATGTACCGATGCAGTGCAAGATGTACAGAGCAAATGGAAATTGGCATGGATCAGGTTCAACGATGCGTGGAAAAATGTTCGAAGCCAATTACCGACGCTCAAAAATTTATAGAGGATGAATTAAAGAATTATCAAGTTGGTATAATTTTTTTGTAAATAATGGCATCATTAGGTAATATGTAGCTTTGACTCTTCCGTATACAATCTGCCATTGTTACACTCACTAGTTTAAAATACTATGCATATGTAATTTCTAAATGGCTCAATTTCTAGAACATTTTACACTATGTGAAAAGTGTAGTGGCTTTCCGACATTAGCCCATTAGCTCACAATAAACTAGAAGTGAATTCAATTAAGCTTATTAATACTTTCCAGGATAGGTTACATCGGTGTGCTTTGCAATGCCAGGATAATGCCCGAGACAAGGTCTCCCCTAACACTACCGAGGTGGAGGTGGCCGGACTAAAGAAAGAAGTGGAAGCGTGTGTAGTCAAATGTGCAGAGGAGCACATAAAACTGGTGCCTAATCTGATGAGACGAATTAAGGAAACTATATCACAGACTCAGTCAAGTAGTAAAGTATGATAAGAATGGAAATTAAGTTAGACTAAGTAGGAATGCTAGTAGGGAATTCATTTTTATTTTAATAAGGTTACTGTTTTGTAGTGTCCAATGAAAGAACATTTGTAAGAAGTTTTGAAATCCTCAAGACTGTTTGTTACCCATCTGCTTCCCACTGCCACTGGTAATTATTGTTGTTTTAAGTCAACAATAACTTAGTTTTTAAGCTATGATTAAATTTTGGTGAAGTTTTTTTTCTTCCAAACATTTGCCAAAATCATGCATAAATTAGGTCTAAACAAAGTTTCATTTCCTTTGTTTTGTCCATCTTTTAAACATGATCATGTTTGCTAAATTTGACAACCAGACAAAAATTTCAGAAAATGTTCTTTTCTGTAGTAAAATCTCTTTTTTTGTTAATTTTCTTTCGGTCTTATATAGTTACTTAATTATTTCATTTATTAAGCAATTTATTATTTAATAAAAATCATGTAAACAACAATTACCATATACAATATCAATTTATATCAACTTAATTTCTTATCCAATGTATTCAGTATAAGCAGCATATCACATGTAGCAGTTAAATGATAGATATAGACCTAGTGCTGATAATTATGTTAATATAGTAATTACACCAAATACAATTAATAACATTTTATACAATGTAAATTTAAAATATTAAATCAAAAAGCACCATAAATGTCCTTCACAGCAACTTTTATCAGCTCTTAGAATTTGGTGTTGTAACACTCATTTTTTATATTATTATTTATTATTCGCTCTGAGACGAGCATACAACACGATACTTTAGCTGTCAGATTCAATAAGACTACTAAAAGTTTCTGTGGTGGTAAGTTAAAGCGATGACACATTCAATCAGTTTCAAAAGCTTTACTCAGTTGATGTTAGAAGCTTGCATATAAAAAGAAAGTATAAAGATCTACTCAACTCTTATACCGGGTAATCTTTTTAAAAGCAATTTGTACGGCTCATTAGACTAGTCAAGCTAATTGTTTTAAACTCCATAATATTTCATGCTGGCCCAGTTTAACATTTTTAACTACAAATGGCACTAAAGTTGGTGCAACGGACTAAGTTACACTCTCACTGTGTCGTTGATAATTTCTTTCAGTTTGTACAAACGGCTGTTCAGTTGGTGCATCTCTGCTGCTGGTTGACTTCGATGTAACAGACTTAAGGCATTTATATATTCCAGCTCTGTAAACTTTGGTCCCTGGTCCATAATGTTTTCCAAGATAGTCTGAAAAAGTTGAAAAGTTGCACTAGTTAACGAATTACTGAGGACCAATCATTTATCTAGATTAATAAGCATTTTAGATTCTCTATTACTTAGGAATGATTAAAGATTTTTGTAAAGGATTTCAGCCAAGTGGCGCTGTGAGGTGGAATTCATTTGTAAACCGGTGCAAGTCTCTATCAGTGCAAGAGATTCTCAACAAGACTGGTAGAGAGGGCAGTTTTCCACTGTTTATAAAAATTTCTACTAACAAACAAAACACAGAGATGAATCTCGATCAAATGAATTACGGCATTGAGATCATCGATCAAAATGAGATATGGGAAGCAATGGAAGCGAAACTGCTTAATGAGCATTTAGTCTTCAAAAATTATGGCAGGTTAAAAGTATGCAAAAAAGAAAAAACTGAATCGTGCTGCCATCTGTGGTATATTTGAATAAGAATTTGGCATTCTTGGCTAAATACCTTGAGTAATTTTTCTTTGACGTGGCAAAAAAGCCAAAATGATCTTATGTTGATGTTCTTAAATAAAACTTTTTTGTAAATCTGAATAACATTCTACATTACGATGATTGGACTTAATTGGATTAACTTAAACTGAAATGAACTTACATCGGGACTGGAATACAGCAGCTCATAGTACAGTCTTGCTTCAATAAGATCTGACTCCCTCTGCATGGTTATGTTATTCAGATTTTGCTGGATTGCAAACACATCTCTACACCTGGTGAGTAAAAAGAGAAACTATAACAGACACTAATGCATCTGTAACACCTGATGAGTAACAACAGAAATTGCAACAGACACCAACGCATCTGTACACCTGATGAGTAACAACAGAAACTAACACATCTGTACACCTAATGAGTAACAACAGAAACTGGAACAGGCACCAACGGATCTGTATACCTGGTGACTAACAAGAGAAACTGTAATAGGTACTACCGCACCTCTACACCTGGTGAATAATAAGTGAAACTAACAGCTACTAATGCATCTGTACACCTGGTGAGTAACAACAGAAACTGTAACAGGCACCAACGCACCTGTATACCTGGTGACTAACAAGAGAAACTGTAATAGGTACTACCGCATCTCTACACCTGGTGAATAATAAGTGAAACTAACAGCTACTAATGCATCTGTACACCTGGTGAGTAACAAAGGAAACTAACAGCTACTATAAAAATAATTTTTAACTGAGTTGTCTTCTCTCTCACTGCGTTACAATCAAACTGCAGCTGCTAGTAGAACTGGTCTACCCTGACTAAGCAAAATCGTATAAATAAGTAAAATGAATTTTAGAGACTTTTACGTTAAATACATTCAAAAGATAATGTCATATACAAAAAGCTAACAGTCACCAGGACTGAGGTTGCCTGAAACTTGATCACGCATGAGAACTGCTGATAATCACTTGCCTTTTCACAGGGACACCTGAAGATACGAGTGAATTGTCACCTACATTCAGTAACAGGAAATTTCACTTACATTTTCTTAATTCCATTTTCGTTGATTCTCTGAATATATTCTGCACTGTTTATCAAAACTGAAGCAATGAGGTGTCCCAAGCCTTCAAATATGTACCTAAATAAGACAAATGTGCATGATTATGCCTAAAACCAATGTCCAATAACGTTCATTGCAAAAATTACAGTTTAATTTTCTACTAAAGCTCTGCAATAGTAAATGTTTTACTTGAACTTGCAAACTTGCAGGCTAGTAGACATGGCTTCGTCAATTGCAGATATGTTTTTATTCAACCGTACAACTTCCACATCTGTCTCCACGTCATCTGGTCCACAGAAAAAATCCTCCTACAATATTAAGTTAGAGAACGAATAGAAATTTGACAAAATGATGTATACATAGATGTATACTAATATAGGCATATATTAGGCATATAATATAGGCATCTTAGTAGCACGTGCATTAGTGCACACTTTATATATCATTTTTCTTGGAATTAAGCAGCAGGACAACTCTTTAAAATACATAAGTAGCCTAAATATATAAGTTTTGTAACTAGAAAGGTTTTAAAATAAAACATCTTTATTATGCCCACTTGGTTTTCTTGACAATTTTAAATATTTCTAGAAAATGCCGAAACACACAAGAACTGATACGAAAAATATAGACTAAGAAATGCCTAGGAGCTGCATGTAATTGTTTACACTTAACTGCATGTAACTCTGTAGAATCTCCTTAATAAATCCACAGATAATAAATGCAGCTGCTGATTATGGCTGGAACGGAACTGTATAATACTTTAACCTAGTAAAATCTGAAGTTTATTAAATCCAAACTTCACTTTATAAATCCACCTTGTGCGCTGTGAAGCCAACAAAATTACGACATAAGACTACATGTTTTAACTAGATCGGTATTTTTCTTTAAAGCACATTTTACAACTTATGCAGTTTTTTATTTAATAACCCTCAATAACAAGACAGTAGTGACAATGACTATGAGCCAGAAATTACTGTATCGGCTGCTGAAATATGACATGCGTTGGAAACACTGCACCGTGGGCAGTAGAACAGTGACTATTCAAAGATGCGACACTTCACTGAACTCAAGCAAGACGTTCAAATTCATCTCCGAAAAAAATTCCACTGAAACAGACCACATCGGATATGTTTCGACTTTAACTTATCTGCACTCTATATAATGATCTTGCTTACTCGTTTTGCATACGTAACTCGGCAACACGCTAATTCTTGCCGATAAACAGTTGTGTGCGAAAATGTTAATTACTCAAATAAATAAATGCTGAATCTCGCTGATATTTTAGTTACACGTATTGCATTTCTTTAACTTAACAAGCAGCTTATCACATATGTAAAGGATAATACATCCAACATCATAGATAACACTACATATTTTACGCGAGATGCTTTAGTCATATGAATGCTAATAAGTTTTTGCATTTTACTTGAAGTCTTTTAGTAGGTAGTTTACTAGCGTTAAGAGTCTTGGCTTCACACAATACACAAAAAAGCAATACACACAGTAATTACATAGAAAACACTACTTAATAGGTCTCTTTGATTTATAAATCCAGCTGCTTAATAAATCCATTTAGCTTTGCACCAATCTAGATTTATTAAGCGGATGCACTGTATTAAGTAAATTAAAGTCAAATACTCTAATACACAAAGCCTTGATAAACATTATGAAATATCCATAACCGATTATTAACAACTTAACATTTCATTGAAATAATATTTAGACTGTAATAAAATTGACACACCTGGTGAGCTAGAGGTATGAGGTAATAAAAGCAGTGAACACGCACTTCCAGATGTAACACCAGCAGACAGAGTTCCGCCAATTCCTCAAATTCACGTGAAATGGCAATCAGTGACCTTGAGAAAGACGAGAAGCACATGACTTTTGCAAAGTGTTCCAAAATGAAACTACGTTCATAACACAGTCATTAATATCACTGATAGTAAAAAGAAAACCCAGAAATGGCTCACTTATCATTGTAATAGCACTAGGTCAACCTGTGATCACGTAGCTATATTTAAATTGACAAAATTTGAAAGCTAGTATGCATGTTATCTTCAGCATCGGTTTGTCACTTAACTTCATTTAGTCTTAAAGAAAAGATCAAAAAAAATTTGCCAAAAAACTTTTTCTGCAAATCACTGGACCTGCCGTGACGTGAATTGAAATAAAAAATAATGTGAATTTAAAATGCAAACTACGGCTTCCAGCCTTCGTTCTCATTAAGAACTAGTCTCAACAAATGTATAATTTGCATGTGTTAACTACAATCATGGTCGAGCAAAAATGGTTAGAATTTTTGGCTCCCTGCTAATTCTAGTCATATGAATCATGTGCCAACATTTAAAAGACAGATATTTAAATTAAGTTTAAAGATCTATGCTAAAAACAAAAGAATTACATATGTAATATTGTAAAAACACTACACGTGCATGTAACATGTCTCCCCCCCCCCCCTAGCGGTGCCTCCTATGCTCCTAACTGAATGCAAGTAACTCTATGAGACAATTCCAGATGACAGATTACGTTTAAACCAACACTACAAAAAAGAAAGACGTAAAGTAGTCTAACTCACTGTATTATGTTTTCGGCCACAGGTGGTATTTCCTACAAATGAGCAGAAATCAAAAGTTAGTAAGAGCATTTTTAATAAAATTGCAAATTTTAATGCAATTCAGTGATAGACACTAATAACAATTTTAGTATATTCAGATTAGCATACTACTTCTAAAATTCAGGCAATTGAATGAAAGACAGATTAAACTATCATGAGCAAGCTTTTAAATAACCCCATTTGACTAAAGAAAAATAAAAATTTGCTTAAAATATCATGAAAGTAAATCTATCATGGCTTCGTTTAGATTGTAACAGTCGAACATACCATCAAACTTTCAGAAAGGCTTTCCGTTTGAACTGATACTGTAGGTAAGCAGGTTGCCATGTAGTAGGTTCTCTCAGCTAACCAACTCTATATATGTACAAGAAATGCAATTAGTAAAGAAAAAACTTCGAGGAACATTTCATACACAAGTAAAAATTTATTTATGAGTGTGGACAACGGTGAGTATTGATTCCTTACCTCTAACATGCCATAGTAATTAGAATAACGAAAATATTAGTAATAATAATGACATCTATTTTATTATCTTCGCCGTAAACGAAGTTAATTCCAGCAGACGAACAGGTGACAGATTCAAAGCAAAAATGCCTCACTAGTTTATTAGCTCATGATAAACATACTTGCTTACAAACAAAATGGTACTTGACACGATTGTCTCTACATATATTGTAGTGGACAAAAGTGAAAAAAAATGTCATAAAAGCAGTAAAAGCTCTTTGGGCACACACAAGTGTCTTATTTTAAGTACTTGAAGGAAAATATTGAGTCAATTACGCAGAGTTATTGAGTCAGTTGTCGGCAGTTATTATACCAGATGTTTTTTAATCAATTAGGCGATTGATTCTATTAACCGTGAGTCTAATAAACAGCACCTATTGTAGTAAAATCTTTTTGATCACACATAAGGGTCTTACGTTACATACTCGAAGCAAAAAATATTAAGTAAATTATGCAGTATTATTTGAATCAATTTGAGTTTTTACATACACTTGAATAGCAGTTGTCTGTACCAAAAGTTTTTTAACCAATTAAGTGGCCGATTCTATTAACCATGAGTTTAATAAATGAAGCCCATTATAACATTTTGTACCAGGCTTTCCTGCAGATTCCCCAGAGTCCTCATTTGATTGGGATCGGAGAGGATCTCGTGTTTTGGAATGCTCTGGTCCCCAACCATCTGGATTAACGTTTCCGATTCTTTCATATTCCGTGCCCGGATGTCTTCTGGCGTTTCTTCGTGATCCACCAGCTTGTTGTCCTGTTGCTGTAGGAGATTCTGCCAGTTTGGCAAGCCCCTGCAGAAAGGTAAGCAAAACGATAAAACAATTCCTCTGCCTCTTCAAAAAGCCCAAAAGAATTCCCCTGCCTCTTCAAACAAAGAGCTCATTATGTCTAATAAAATTAAATAAGGCTTTACACAGTTTCAGCGACTGACGATGATCATGAAAATGTCAAAGATTAAGTGAACCTAACAACATTATCTGAACCAAACAAAGCATTTGTTTACACTTGGTAACGCTTCACAGCTCATGCTATTGTAATAGTAACAATTCTGCTGCTATTTTGCTAGCTGTTTTCGGATAAAAATAACAGGTTAGTTTAAAACTATACACGTGTAGCATAATAACAAATGATGGTTGTAGTTATGTAAGATGTGCTGGCTTCAGTTAACCTTTAACCTACAGCAACTGCGTGTGGGCACAGCGAAACCGTGAAAAGCTTTATTCAGGTCTAAAGATTTACACTAGGAAAATATTCATAAAAAATTACTGTGCCAACAGTTGCGCTCAGATGACCCAATAAAGCTAAGAAAATGATACTCTTCCCCTCATTGCAACGCATTTTACTTATGTCTGCAAAGTATTGCACAGCACTGTGCCAAACCCATGTTAACCATACAAGCAATCTCAACAGCTGAAAATGTACACTGGTTGATCGTGTGCACTGCATGCTGTTGTCGTCAGTTTCATTTGAAGCTTTAATTGTGAAAGGTTAAAACAAAGAAGTTTGCTAATTAGAGTTCGTTAAGTTCACCTGAGGAAACGATTCAGGTCTTCGTCTTTTGCCCAGTTAGCGCTGATGATGCGCTTGTCCTCAGAATCTGGCTGCACTATGTCTGGCATGAAAAAAACAAACACAAATAAAAAATAAACGAATCGGTTATAATAGTGACATAAAATATGAAGGGCGAGTGAAAAAATTTTAATATTCAAACTCTGACTATATTTATTAAAATTAAAAGTCAAGCACCCCTGCACAGGTGGTTGTGTATTTTGCAGTTTGTGTACATGTGACTTTCAGCATGGCTGTATTTAACACAAGAAGGACATGGTGCATTTTATATTTGTATAGGAATGAAAACTATGATCGTGTTAACTGATGCATACTAGTGTTTCTAGGTACAGTAAACTTTTCCGGTCCTTCTAGTGTTAAAGTTACAAAGTCTGTATAGTATACCAACCTGTATCCAGTACTCAACGGCTGGTCTGTTCAATAAACAGATAATTGTGGCAGAACCAAAACCTAGCTCACGAACAATCATCTAAGGTGAGACACTGACTCAGCTGGTACATCTTAGTTACATTCAAATGTACATGTATGAGGTGAACAATAAAAAAGTAACCCCTTTTGAAGAACTCAGTAAAAATTCATTTTCTCTTCATAATACCAAGTTTTAAATCAAAAACTCAAAATTTGGAGATTTTAACACGGCTTAAATAAAAAGAAGTTCAAATTTTCTAAACAAACAAAGAAATATAATTTATACACTAAATTTCGTTTTTACCTTCATTAAAAAACTGTTCAATAAAGTGGATCCGATCAAAAAAGATACAATTGCCAAATCTCTACACACAAACTTCTACATTGAAAACCTATGTTAAATTCTATGCTAAACGGCAAATTTTAAAATAAGTTTGAAATGGACAGGTCTCTTGACGTGTACAGCTCGGGTGAGAAACACTAGAAATCAGACACCAAAAAACGATATTAAATATCTGTCATGATATAGTGGATTACAGGATAGGCACCAGTTTACCAACTTATATCATCCCATCACTCAAGGATAACAGCAAATTCACTCAACCGGCAGCAAGAGTCAACATTTACTTAAACTCCAGCTACCCCAGGGCAATACACTTTTGAAAAAAAAACCTCCCACCAGACATCAGAGACATCACTTTCCTACAGACCACTTCAGAGCACTAGAACCCTCAGCTGTTGCTACCATGAGTGTGCCACCCCACCTTTCTGTAAATCTAACAATGTTTTTAGCTTGCACCCACAACATGTTTGAATTCCCTTGTTTCACCTCTAATCACAACCTCTAATTACCATCACTAATTGTTTTTCGCAGAATTTATACTAATCATAGTATAAGTTTGCACTCCAAACTTATAATGTGCTGTTAAAGACTTCTAGAAGTATATTGTTCAAGACTTCAAGCTACGACATACAAAGCTCACAGGTTTACATTCAGTTGAAGTGCACAGTTTAGTATTATACATATATTAACACTCACCCCTGTAGACAGCTTGACAAGTTTCCTTGTAATCTTTAAGCATTACAACAGTCATGGTAAGAAATTGTTCCGCATACAGTGGCATGTTCTGTGCTAACTCAGCCAATTCTTCCACACACTTGTGTATGCTAACTGTGCTCTGCGGAAGGTAAATAGAATAGAAAGGTAATAATAGAAAGTAAATTATACAATACGAATGCATGTCTGTTAGTAAAACAGTCAAGTATACAACGTTACCAAATCAAAGACATCAAAAATAATTCTTTGCTGAAAGAAAATTTTAACGTATGAACAAAAAAGCAATATCACTTTTTAATAAACTTAAATGTAAAAATCACTTTACATCGAAGTGTTTGGCTAATTTACTAAATAATTATTAGAATGATAGAAAACTTGCAATCACAGTTTTTTACATTTATGAAAAACCAATTTTTACATAAATTTGAAATTAATACACAATTCATAAGCCAATCTAAACTGCTTGCTTCCATAGTAACTTCACTGAAAAGGCACATTTCATACAAGTATCTGATTTTAAATGATTTTGCCGGCAAACTGCTACAACAAATCTGAAGCATAGATCAGCAATTTAAGAAATGCTCAGAATCGAATGCAAGAACAACTGCTACTTAAAGATTAGGGCATTTTAAAGAAGCCAGAAAAGGTGTACATACTTGTAGGACTGGTCGCTGAAGATTCAATGATTTGAGGGTTTCATGATCTGTAATCGATTTTAAAGTGTCCATACCTAAAACACAGAATCTTAAAATTCTTAAAGTTAAAGTACACTGTTTCAAACAAAATATTGTATAATATATCAGATGCTTAATAGCAGCTTCTACTCACTTTGCTACAAGACCAAAACCTAGCTCATCATCAAGGAACCTAGCTTATCATCAAGGAACCTAGCTCACCATCAAGGAATTTAGCTCATTATCAAGCAGTCTACCTCATCATCAATGAACCTAGCTCATCATCAACAAACCTGGCTCATCATCAATGAACCTAGCTCATCATCAAAGAACCTGTCTCATCAACAAGGAACCTAGCTCAGCATCAAGAACCTAGCTCATCACCAAGGTACCCAGCTCATCATCAAGGAACCCAGCTCATCATCAAGGAACCTAGCTCATCATCAAGGAACCCAGCTCATCATCAAGGAACCTAGCTCATCATCAAAAAATCCAGCTCACCATCAAGGAACCTAGCTCATCATCAAGGTACCCAGCTCACCATCAAGGAACCCAGCTCATCATCAAGGAACCTGTCTCATCAACAAGGAACCTAGCTCATCATCAAGGAACCTAGCTCAGCATCAAGAACCCAGCTCATCATGAAGGAAACTAGCTCACCATCAAGGAACCTAGCTCATCATCAAGGAACCCAGCTCATCATCAAGGAACCCAGCTCATCATGAAGGAAACTAGCTCACCATCAAGGTACCCAGCTCATCATCAAGGAACCCAGCTTATCATCAAGGAACCCAGCTCATCATCAAGGAACCCAGCTCACCATCAAGGAACCCAGCTCATCATTAAGAACCTAGCTCATCATCAAGGAACCTAGCTCATCATCAAGGAACCCAGCTCATCATCAAGGAACCCAGCTCATCATCAAGGAACCCAGCTCATCATCAAGGAACCTGTCTCATCAACAAGGAACCTAGCTCATCATCAAGGAACCTAGCTCAGCATCAAGAACCTAGCTCATCATCAAGGAACCCAGCTCACCATCAAGGAACTCAGCTCATCATCAAGGAACCCAGCTCAGCATCAAGGAACCCAGCTCACCATCAAGGAACCTAGCTCATCATCAAGGAACCCAGCTCAGCATCAAGAACCTAGCTCATCATCAAGGAACCCAGCTCATCATCAAGGAACCCAGCTCAGCACCAAGAACGTAGCTCATCATCAAGGAACCCAGCTCACCATCAAGGAACCCAGCTCATCATCAAGGAACCCAGCTCATCATCAAGGAACCCAGCTCACCATCAAGGAACCCAGCTCACCATCAAGGAACCCAGCTCATCATCAAGGAACCCAGCTCACCATCAAGGAACCCAGCTCATCATCAAGGAACCCAGCTCACCATCAAGGAACCCAGCTCATCATCAAGGAACCCAGCTCACCGTCAAGGAACTCAGCTCATCATCAAGGAACCTAGCTCATCATCAATAAACCTAGCTCATCACCAAGAAGTCTAGCTTCCAGCAATTATCGATGTATTCATTGATCATGACTTCGCATTGGCGAACTTCGGTTATTAAGCATACACTGTGACCACTCAGATATTTTTCTCATCCTAAGTTAAACAGCCAAAATCCAAATACATTTCAAGGTTTCAAAAGATTATAACAAATCTTTCATTGAAGACAGACTTGACAATGTACAGTTCAATCAGTGAATCATCAGAAAAGCAATATGAACAGCACTTTGAAAACACAAACAAAAATGAATAAAACCCGCAAATACAAACTTTTAAGTAATAAACTCATACAGAGAGAAAAACTCTTCGATGAAATTTGTTTCGTTTTCGTTTATCAACCATTATATTGTCAAAACAATATATCGTCAATTATACAGACAGACATAATCTCTGTATATAACCTAGAAAATCACAATTTAAACCAGAATTTAAAAACAGATTCTAACAGCAAAATAACGATTTACGTTATTTACATTATCAATTTACGTTAAAAAAGAACTCACAGCGAGTTGCTGAATCGACCCTCGAAGCCATATCAAACTGTATGTTATGCAGGAATACTTGCTTTACGTAATCCGTAACAAATTCGTGCAATGTGCACTGAGTACTGAAATGATAAAAACATTCATCACGAGCTCTTGGTGTTGCAGATATGTTTTACACATTCAAATCATACATACAGCAAAACAAATACAAACGAATATTACAGATAAAAGGTGAAACATAGTTTTAATAAGCCTGGGACAAAGTTTGAACTTTCCAAGCCAAATCTGGAGGGAATCATTAACATACAGGATGTCTCAAAAGTCACCATACACCTTGATTTCTAATTTTCTCTTAATTCCTCCAGTCTCAACAAGCTCTTACGTGAATCAAAAGGGGTCTTTGGCTACATTTTTATTTTTTTGACTTGAACACCACTGCTATGGTGATGACAGTAACATTAGAAATGAGGTCAAAAATCAGCCTGGCCCGAGGACCTTTGATCATCAACTAGAATTCAGTATAAGGACAATGTTAAGCTTTCATTATTAACAATGTAGTTTTTCGACAAGATGCAGCCCTAACTCACTCATGAGGCTGTGAACTACTTTCTCAATGCAAGATACCATACCTTCCATTGGACCGGTTTCTGAGGCTCTTGGGGTAACGGAAGAAGGTAACGAAAATAGCAATGCAGGCCTACTAGTGCTGCAGTTCTTTTCAGATTTTCGTCAGATTTGACAAAGAGTTTGCTTGTGCCAATTTTCAACATTTTGCTTTGTTTGTTGAAAATACAGAAAATGCAGTGTATAGTGACTGGTGGGACACCCTGTGCTCCACCTTGAAAACTAGATTGAATCTGAATCTTTCAGTTTTATTGCAAATTATGACATTGAAATCTGCTTATACATAAAATAAACTCAAATAAATTTATGCCAAGTTAAACGTATTGGTTTTATATAATATTTTCATTACTTACCCGATACCGGACTGTATTTCATCAATGAACTTCAGAAGGGCGCTGAATATTACTGAAATAATGAAATGAGAGGATTAGAAAGTTCAATACTTAAATTGCTTTCTCTAGTAAATATGTAATGTCACAGTGAGTAATAAAAATGAACAACAACATTTCTACAGGATTGCTAGCACTATGGAACTGATTGTAAATCGAAGGCTAAATGATATGTTTAAAGCACAAGAAAACCTTTCATACACATAAAGCTTAAAATATCATCTTGAAATTTTTTGCCACTTACATGCTGTCTTATTGCATGCAGGGCTTGTGTTAGCAGTAACACTGTATAATACTTGTAAATTTAAACTCCCGTAATGAGCGTTTGGTGCAGCCGTTTTGACGATAAATCATTAGATAACATGGCGTAAAGTTTGAAAAAATAATCGGAGTATTTTTAGCACTCGCTTCACTAACTAAGCAAAAGTTTAAATTACTGTCTGTTGTCGATAAGACTAAAACTACGTTTGATAGTGTGTCTGAGGGGCACAGAGAGAGGGTGAGTCAATGACATATTACCAGTTGGCACGAAAATTATAAATTGTGAAGAATTTCCTTTTCTAGTTAAGTAAGTCTTTCTAGCAGGTAACCATAATGCTAAGTAATACAACTTTGCACGGAAAGTTTTTTGTGACATACTTTGAAATTCCCTTTTCTTCCCGTTTAAGAATATATGCACATAAAAATGTGCATAAACATAATAGGATCTATAAAACAGTCTCATTAGTTCACTGAGTGTCCACTGTCCACTCGTTGTTTTTCAAACGTAAAAAATAACCCACCCAGCAGTCATGTCAAGCATTAAAAAGAAAGCAGGTAAAATTAGAAACCTTAACAACGACGGCGGTGGCAGCGGCGGCGGCTGCGACGACAATAATAACTAAATAATTAATTAATTTATGTAAATAGGAAGTATTATTGCACCATTGCCGTCACCTTCTTTTGCATACATACCTGTAATATTCCTCGCGTTTGGAGCACAGACCAGTTCATGTCGATTTTCAATGAAATTGGTGGAGGTGTCATGATCTAACTCATCAACCTAACATTAAAGAACAATTTCTGTTTTACTAATTAATCACAACAAAGCTTCCTGTAATTTAGATTGAACACACACCGCCATAACAATGGTAAATCACGCTAAGATTCCTACTTGTCGACGACTAAATGAAATGCATAAAGTAAAGAAACAGCACATCTGTAAATTGAAAGGTAAATGCGAGTAATTATGATTCAATCATTTCGATCATTGCAACTTCCAAATGCTACAAAATGAACAAATATTCGTTAAATGGCCACAAAATACAAAATACATAATAATAATAATAATAATAATAATAATAATAATAATAATAATAATAATAATAATAATAATAATAATAATAATAATAATAATAATAATAATAATAATGTCATTTGATCGCGCGTTTTTAGAGAATTAATGATAATCGCTTTTGTTACACATCTATGAGCCAAACTCTGCATTGCCCTCTCAGTTTTCAGCTGTGGTCTAGAATATATGCATTTCCTAGCTCTTAGGTTTTTTGTTTTCCTCTAGAAGGAAGAAGCTTAAACAAGAGTTGTGCAATCGAGTGGATTTTTGTAAACATTTCATCATCTTTTATCAAATAATGTTTTAATACTAGGGCCTTATTTTTTTATGCCACACTTCTCCGGATGATCCCAGGTGTTTTGAATTAACCTGTAGGCTTCACCTGCAGCGCAGTTCCACACCTCACTGGCATAAAAAATAACAGTAAACCCTCATTATAATGGACTAATTGGGGAAAACTTTGAGGGTAGTCAACTACGACCGAATGTCAGTTATAACCGCGGGACATAACCACACTATATATTGATGATTCAACAAATGCCAGAATTCTTGCTCGGTAAAATAACTGAGACCAGCAAAGCACTTACCGATCCATATAGACCTTGTCTTTGCTCTCGTAAGTAGCTTGTCATACTAATTGCATGGCTGGAAGATTCAAAGCGGAACAGCGGCTACATAGTTAAAAAACGAAATTAAATTAAAAAACCAGATGTAATCAGAAATTTATGTCAGTGTCTAACAGAAGCTCATAATAGTCGTAAACTCTCTTAGTCCGCAGGCACACATAGTAGCTCCAACTGGATAAAATGAAAGAAGTATGGTTATTCGGGAAAGAGTTTCAGATGAAGATCGTATGAGTGGGGTGTTATTCCAAGACACTGATTGTGGAAGAAAAATGCCGTGAGATAGGAATTGTAAGCTTTGTCTTAGTTCATGTTTTTTTTTATTTTCAGCCGAGTAGCAGTCTTTGACTGCTCACCTTGATACAAAAAAGTTTAGGCACTAAATTGAAGTGAACTGAACTGAGCTTATTTAACTTATTTAAGAATCAATTTAATCCCCGAGATGCAAGTTCTGGGTTCGTCCAGTCACATCAGTTGCATGTAAACAGCAGAAAATGGTCTACATGTACTATGCTGTAGGCTGGTTTAATATCAACAATTTGGCCATTATCCGTAGCAAAAAAAAACGGATGCTTTTTAAATGTGGCAAAGATGAAATTATTATTTTACCTGCGCAAACGAATAGGAGGCTATTGAGCAGGTTAGCTGCACTAAATTATTGAGAGTTGTGGTTCAAGATAATTTAAAACGGAACACTCACGTTAATGGTATTTACAAAAATTTACAAAGCGACTGTATTATTTGCCATAATTAAACGGCATAGGACTGAATCCTTACTGTAATCTAAGGAAACTCTGCATCTTACACCTCAAGAAGACAGCAAGAAAAAGAATGTGTGTGTGTGTGTGTGTGTGTGAGAGAGAGAGAGAGAGAGAGAGAGAGAGAGAGAGAGAGAGAGAGAGAGAGAGAGAGAGAGAGAGAGAGAGAGAGCGCAAGGAAAGAAAAGAAAAGGGGTTTCATTCTAGCTGCGAGCATTGTAATTAAGATACAAAAATGTCACAACAACGCCCTCTCTGGACAGTTTACTGGTATAAATGTAACAAATGGTTATTAGTTTACCTTTTTGTTCAATATCTTTGCTGGTCTTTTCTTAGCAAAATAAGCATTGATATTCCTACAAAAAGGCAAAAAATGACAGTACTAGAGTTGTCAAGCTAGTAATAATGAGGTACATAAACAATTAGTAATTCAGCATATTTAAAACAGATGTACTGCTTGTTACTCATTACAATACGGTAACATACGCAGAATACATTTTTAAAAGAAAACATTTTGTAGGGTTGAATTTACTACTTAAAGCAAAAACAATCAATCGGGTCAGATTTTTATTATAAATGCAAAGTAAGGGCTAGTTGCCAAAAATATTTATAAGAACTGTTCAACATTGTAGCTGGTTTAACAAGCATCGCTAACTTTGGTGCACAGTTGTCTT
Source organism: Tubiluchus corallicola (assembly GCA_030141605.1). Classification (NCBI taxonomy): domain Eukaryota; kingdom Metazoa; phylum Priapulida; class Priapulimorpha; order Priapulimorphida; family Tubiluchidae; genus Tubiluchus; species Tubiluchus corallicola. Next base: position 230,630 of record JAQGDQ010000115.1, read on the forward strand.
CTTCAGCTACATCATCAACTGCTTTTTTCAAGCGAAGACATTTTCTTTACTGCAGGACTTGCAATGGCAAGTTCGTGATATTTGCACATGCCAACAGTGTACCATATGTTCTCTAATTTTGGCAGATTAGATATCACTTGCTCGAGATTATGTGGCTACTACGATCGCAATAGCTTATACACAAGTAATATGAAAACAATAAAACAGGTAAGTTTAGAGACGTGCATTTCAGGTTAAACTGACGTTTTTATAGAAGTAAAAAATTCCACAAAAATTGATTAACAGTGACTGCAATGCAAAACTTAAAATGCGCAGCACCCAATGAAAAGCACATTGAGACTTGTCATTGCATGTTACATTGCACTGTCAGTTAGATATTAGTAAACTGAGGAAGAATTATTGTTTCGTATTTGACACTTACATTATGTTAACAAATGGTCTATTGAAATTTTAAGCAACAGTTTCACAGCAAATTTTTGTTTATTAGGAAGATACCTTTTGTGGTTCATGATCAAATCTGGAATTCCTATGGCCGACATTCCGACCAATCTCCATATCTAATCAGATACAGCGAGTACAAACAGTAAGATTACGTACTACAGACACTGCACACTAAAGCGAGGACATCACTTTGGTTTTCAAATTATGGCACTGCTGGATTAACAAAGCCAATCATTGTCAGTCAGCAGTGGTAAACTTATCTGCTAAGTTTTATAACTTACTATTTTAGTAAAAAATGCCATTGTACTTACTCTGCTACTGTATTCGCATCAGCGAACTTTGGCGTAGATCCTTGAGGTTGATTAGAAGTTGTCGTGTTTTGTATGTCCAAGTATTCTCTCAACACTTCTTGCAGCTGCAACATTTAATGAAATCAGTATTATTACTTACTTTGAATTAAGTGGCTAATGGCAATAAGGATTGCACTTTTTTCAGCTAACTGCAAAAATTCTGGATCTAAAAAGATCAAGGAAATTTGAAGAATAATTAATGATATAATCAGCGCATTTTAGCGAAATAATCAACACATTTTAGTGCAATAGTATGCAGTAAAAGTATATACACAACATGCATATTATTCATAAAACCAGTGATGGCACAGTTACAGTTACATTATTGAAAATTTGTAAGTTACAAGCTACATTTACAAGCTACACCATCAAAAAGGAACTAGTCACAGTTACAGTTCTTTTTCCACCAAGAGAAAAAGTAACTAGTTATAGTTTAAGTTCCTTTAAAAAACAATTGTTACATGAAGTTATCATGTCTGATACGGCTATGAGGTCATCAAAATTCATGCTAGAATGAAGTAGCATTGTTGACTTGCACAGCAGAAACTACTATATAACAACAATCAACTATGCAGTACTGAAGAAGAATGTAAGAGGCAAAGTACAATATCTATACGACGTGCAGTTAATAAGATTCTGGTTTGATTATAGACAAATGCTACGTTAAAAGTAACTGTTATTTCCGTTACAAGTTACAACAAAACAGGAACTAGATACAGTTACTAGTTTCTTCTATAAAATATCCAGTTGCACAACTTTAGAATTATTTCTCCGAACTAGTTACACTTGTAATGCTTTACTCCCAACATTGCATACAGCAGACTGATCTCAACTGCAAGCACGACCAGTAACTGTATGGATGACCTGGAAACTGCAACTAAACAGGGCCAACGACCATACTGCCACAGTTATTTATTTCAGTAAAGTATGACATGCACTTGCGCATTGCGCATATGCAGTTAAATCAAAATTTAGCCAAGGCAGTTTAGCATCAGGTCTCAGAAATATCAGACAAGTTCCAACCATGCAACAATTATTTATGTTAAATAGGCCCTGCAAATGAGTGTCAGACTCTCAGTTAGCCAAACAGTACAAAAACATCTTGACAATGTATGATCCAGGAATAAGTTTAAGTTCAACTTTATTGCACAAGAATAAAAGCTGACATTTAATAAAAACTGACAATTTGCAACAGAATACTAGCTCTAAAAGACTTGAAATTGGTATGGTAAACTGTTACTAGTAAAACTGAGACATATTAAAATTCGTGTAAAATAAAGTTACAGATCACTTGTAATTTTAAATAAATGGGCTTCAAGCAGTGAGTCAAAGGCTGTAAAAGACGTTTCAGATATTAAAAACCTCATAACACAAAAACTCGTCAAAAAATACCATAGAACTGTCATTTTGCGCACAATTAATTTAAAATCGCTATTAGAAAAATAATAACACCATTAAAATTCCTAAGAATTTCAAGGAAAATTTGAGCTGGCTTTCACTATTTTTCCACAAACATAGTAAAGATAAACATGTTTGCTGTCGACTGCATTAATTAACGAAATATGTGTTAACTTGCATGAGATTTTTACATGCACCTTCTGTAGACGCATATTTTACTTTTTTTATTGACTGTCCATATTTTCATTGTAAAAAGTTTTATTGTATGTTTTTTAACTTTTACGTGTGCCATGTAATTTTTGTATTCATGTACGAATAAAGACGATTATATATACTCTTGCACAACGATTGACTTTATTGAAGCAACACTAACCACGCCCTGGATTCTAGACCAAACTTCAGCATTTGTGTACAAGTGCAATTCACCATGAACCTGTGATGAGGAATCCTATAAAGAAAATATTATACAACATAAAAAATATCTGAGAATGCCAAGAATGATCACAATAGCTTAAATTATTTATACAGAGAAATGTACCAGTATCATACAATAATAGCAAATAACGTTTTCAATTCTTTGGTGTCCTATTTTAAAATTTTGGTTGCTTACATGATTGCTATTAGTAGAATTTAATAACTAAAGCAAATATTCTTCCAAAACATGTCAGCACAAGGAAATTAAGATGTCCCCCCCATCACAAATTGAGAATAAACTAAAAGACCTTTTAACACATACCCATATTATACTCTATAGGCTAGCATAAGCTGTAGCCTAGGGCCCCTCAAGCTGGGGGGGGGGCAATACTTTGCATTGCTGACTTTAAAAAAGCTAGGCTAGGATGTCTCAAATGAAATTTTAAAGTGACTCTTCATCTGAGATAAAGGATCCCTGTTTGAGGCCCTTTATTTGAAATATGGAGCCGACAGCTATGCAACTGTTGTTAAAATATATCACAAGTAAAAATACTAGAGGAAAGTGCGAGCAAATTAGAGACTGGCTCCGTCTGAGAGGGCCCTTTAATTTCATTTGCCTAGGGGTCCCAAAAGGTCATAATCCGGCCTTGCATGCAGGAGTGTGATTTCTTTTCTTTAATATGCATGATGCGAGTACGAACCATGTTTAACAAGTAAAAAGAAAGTAATATTTACCGATATTCGCTTCAGGTTTTTGAGCACACACTCATGAGCTTGTGCGACACATCGGAACTGTGCGAACACAAGCTGCATCAAATCAAGTAGTAACCGGGGATTATTCTGCTGTGACTGGTCGTGTAGGAAGGCAGAATCGATCACCTGCTGGGCGGCACGGCGAACGATCGCGAACATTTCCGTCTCTAACCGTACTTTAATTTCCTGTAAGGAAGCATTTTACTTGACCTCATATTAAACCAAATTTAAAGTGGTCATCCATTAAATTATCGTTAAATCAACTTCATTTTGAAAAAGTTATCAAGCCAATTATAGCTTTGATCATTACCTACTATTCCCATGAGTTTGAAATTTAATCACGTTAATAATCATTTTATTAATCTTTGTTGATTCGATAATTTTAATCCACTTTATAATTATTGCTACACGTAAAAATTAATGCATCAACTTTGTGATTTTTAGCTTCGAATTATTGACCTTAAAATTATCTCTTCTTGATATATATTGTGAACTAATTGATTAACAGACAGAGGACAAATTTATTTTAAGCCAAGGGAAACAACAAGTTATAAAAATGAGATATTTACAAAAAATAAGCTATAAGTGAGGTGACCACACTGTTTTGATTTACCATTTAGAAAGACAAAGACAAGATTCATCAGACAGACTATCCTGTAATGTATCATCACTGATTAAAAATGTATTGATTATAGGCAACAGAACTTGCAGGTGGCTACTAACTATTTAGCAAGTTAACTTATTCCTATTGCACTTATACAAACATGAACAAAACCACTGAAGTATGGTCCAGATTTATTAAAATATTTTTGCAGTCATCACTTAATTTAAATTCAATAAGCCTTTTCACAGTTTCGTTGTGTGCACGCGCAGTTGCTGCAGGTAAAAGGTTAAGTGCACCATAGCAATCTGTCTTAACTACAACCGTCACTTGACATGTGGTAACTTCAGTTGTTTTACATGAACTTTACTTAATTATGCAATAGTCTGTGCGATGAGTAATTTAATAACAGGATTTTGCTTGTGAACAAGAAAAAATGAACTAGGTAAGGTTCTAACTACCTGTTAAAACTGTTACTATTACAAAAACTTGGGCTACAAGGCATTGTCAAGCATACACAAATGCGTTGCTTGCACACTTACTTAACCGTTGACCTTTTCATGATCATCATCAGTTGCTGGAACTGTGAAAAGGCTTATTATAAACGGAAGCGATTAAACGTTCGTACTTCAACTGCATCAGGTAATTTTCCCAGTATATTCAGTGACTCTATCAGTATTGCCATGTAGTGATAGCTGTTTTCTTCTGGATTTTCAACCGTAAGATCTTCAAAAACTTCCTTCTCAAAGCCCGTGTATGACGGAGCAGCAGGAACAGAGAGTTTTGCTCCTAGAAGAAAATAATGTTGAAAAGAATAATGATGTGTAAAAGAGTAATGAATGCATGATTTTATTTTGCTGTAAAAAGAACATCATCGAAACCTTCCCGTAAAACCATTCACTTGATGATAAATTCTGCCAAGGAGTGAGAAATAAATTATAGCAGTTTTCTAAATCAGAATTTTTTACCCTTGCACAGTAAGACAAAGCTGCATATGGTCTACCAGGTACAGTATAATGACTGCCAAACAAAAAAAGGTGCTAGCAAGGGCCTTATTGTGACATTTTGGGGCCCCAAGATTAATGCGATAGCAGAGGCCACCTCAGGCGGAGCCACCATCTAACTCACCTGCACCCGTCTTGAATATTTTTTACTCATGATACATTTTACCTTCATTAACACAACTACAGTCTACATTAACACTAGAATAGCTACCTGTCAGTGAAAATATTCTTTGAGAAATACCACTATTTTACTATTTGTTGCAAACCAAATTAGCACGTAATTCAACACAACTGTAGTGAAAAAACAGTTTCTTACCAAACGCTACCAAAGCTTGAGAGGCTCTAGGTTATAGGATAATCCGGCTCTGCTGCTAACCTAATCTGACTAGTGGTTTTGACTATTAAACTCCTTTCTGAATGTCACCATGATCAGTTTTCAATTGTGTCAATATAAATAAACTCAGTTTCTGTTTAACATAAACATTCAGTAAGCAATCAGTCATTACGTGATCTATCTTGCTGCCAAGGAGAACGTCCCAAGCCACTCAGGTCCATCTTAGATGGGGTGCCCATTATGGAAATGGACAAGGCACCTCCCCGAAGATTGGACATGCTGGCTTGCTTCTGCCTGTCTGAACCGTGACGGTTGAAACTGAAGCGTTCTGAACCTTGACGACGGAAGCTGCGCATAGCATCACTCGTGCTTCTGATGTACAGATGCTTGTGTAGCTCTTCGACCAGTTCCTTGCGAAGTTTCTGAAATGAAGGAACACCAACTTCTATATTATCTGATACTTACAAGCATGGAAATTCGAAAGTGGGCTGTTATGAAATATTCATTTGATCTAAAATGCTAAATGTTGTAAAAAGCAGCAACACAGAAGCAGCAGTAGTGCTTACAATATAAGCAAGATGTCGAATGCCATTCAGTCAAATGTCACAGAAACTGTACATGAACAACTGCAATGTAGATTATTATGGCTTTAGCACATTTTGAGCTTTCATACACAGTTGGGTAATGTAACTTTCATGATTTATTATTTATTTATTTATTCCACAAATTTGTACAGCACCATTAACTACAAATAGTATTCTATGGTGCCTAACAACAGAATCAGCATTATAGTTGAAATCCAAACAGACTACTTTAAAGACCAGTGAATTTAAACTAGATAAAGTAGACACTGTACTGTGCAGATACAAAACGAAATTGTACAATAGTTGTAACAAACTTAGCTCAAAAAGGCTAAAATGAACAGACGAGTCATGCGTTTTTTCAGGAAGACATCAAATTTAGTGCAACAATGCAAATCAAGTGGGAGCTTGTTTCATGGGCACAGCTACGGAAAAAGATCTTCTGTGAAAATTATACAATTATTAAAGGGTACATCTTGAGCGATGTTGTGTTCAGCCTGAGCACTGCAGCCAGTCTGAACAGAGAAAGCTTTTACTTTAAGAAGATTAGATAGATAACCTGGAGCCATATTGTGTAAACATTCGTACACCAAGCATAAAATTTTAAATGTGATTCTGTATCTGATAGGCAGCCAGTGTAAAGTAATGCTGATGTTTAAATTAAACTAGTGGTACATACCTCTTTCTTCTCTTGCAATTCTGTGCGCAAATCTCTCAAACCTTCGACACCATTAAGATCCCCTTCCAATCTCACCACTGTAATTGAACAAACATAAAAAAAACCAAAAGAGAATCTGGAGTTTTATAGTTTTCAATGAGAAAAGGTAAATGAATGGTCTTAATTTAGTAGTTTTATATAAATTGATAATAACAAAACAAAGCTGTGACTCCTCGATGCAAACATAACTAATATCTTCATGTACAACAGTGAAATGTGGGGTTAGACTGCAACTCAGGAAACAGAAACAGATGTGTGTTCCACAGAAATCTACTCAGAAAAATCTTAAGAATAAAATGGCTGTATATCACTTCAAATGAGCAGCAGTATGACAGAATAAAAGAGGATCCCTGGAGCACCTAAAATCAGAATCTGAAGCTAAGATGGGTTGGTCATGTAATAAGCTTGCCAGAAACAACACAGTTAGATTAACATTAAACGAGGTTTTGAAACCTACTAAACGACCTTCAAGCAAAGCAAAATAGACTTGTATGTCAAGAATTAATAAAGATTTACAACAGTTGAGTCCAAACTTAACAATAACATTACTAAAGTCGAAAATTTTAACTGCAGACAGGAAACAGTGGGGTGCTCTATTAAAGGACATATGTTCAATATCTACAATAGATGTTTAGAGCTTAAAGAAGAAAAAAAGAACTTAAATTGGTTTCACAAGTTGCTTCTTACTGTCACAGCACCACAATAAGCATTGTTCACAACCATACCCAAGACTGCTTGCTAGAAGTTACAGTAACGTAAAAAATTTACTTACATGCATTTACCAACTCTTCGCTAGCATGTAGGTAATGTTTCTTCGACATGTAAGTTTGCAGTTTTTGCGGGACCTCCTTGACTTTCTCTCTATCAAAAAACAATGGTATCATACAAGGAAAAAATGTGATTCCTCAAAATGTCCAAAGAGTAATTCTCCTTTTCATCAGGAATTTTGTAACACGAAAGAAAAGAACATTGTTCCATTTTTGTGAGGATTCCTCACATAATTTATATTAAAATTTAACTTCTTTCTTGTTTAGCAAACAACAATTAACATATTCCAATTAATAATTATCAAAAAAAAATCTTATAAATGATTTTTGTCTTATCAACAGATTTACGACTGGTGAAAATACAATGAGCTTGGATAGATGAATTAGAATTTTTCGCAAATTTTAAAAATCCATTATGCAACAAATACATGCACAGAAGTTGAATTGCTGCCAGTTTTGAGCTACCTGGAGTCAGCTGACAACAATTAAATCCAGTTTTTTTGAAAATGTCAGCCAGCCTGACAGACAGCCAGGGTGTCTGTCTGGATATGCATAAACAATGTAATTAGCCTGCTAGAGATTAAACACCTTGTGATTTCAAATGCTTTGACTCACTGTAATGATTGTTACATATCTACAGTATACTCTACAGCTGCAGCTTGAATTACTGCAGATCATTTTTATCAGTTAACGGTGAAGCCCGCGATAATTTGCTGAATATCATTGTCTCAGATTATCATTACACGAGTGAATTTTGATGATATGTATAGCATAATAAAATATATCTTGATACATCAACACATTAATATATCATTATAGGCCTACTGAATGGTAGGGTACTTAAATTAATGTATAAGGTGTTACTGTTTTATCACATGAATGTTTTTTCCAAATGCGGCACTTTGTAAAAATTACGGAAATTCTTATCGGCTTTGGCGAAGTAAACTGGTACTGTTTAGGTAACAACAATCAAGCAGCAAAACCAATTAACATTTTCACAATTGGACGACCAAGCACGAATCTAGTTAAGCCGTGAAACCCAAGAAAATACTGTTGATGACCACTAGCTTTAAGAGAGATGCAAAGAGTCTTTGAATTAAAGCTTTTCCCCTTCAGTTAATGACTTAACATTTGCTTGTTCATTTTAGTTACAAACTTTTGAGTTTAATTTACTCAACCATGAATGGTAGCAGTTAACATACAGAACACATCGTCTAGAACTAATCTTAAACTAACAACAATAAATAAAACATTTTTAATCTAAGTGATTTCAGAACAATTTTTAGACTCGAATGGTACAAAGGTCTATCTTCTTTGTACCATTTACGTAAGCCCTAGACAAGGCAAGAACTGGGGCGTAGCAAAGTTCTAAAGTTAGAGGGAGCAAGCACACATAAAAGGCGTCGTGACCAAACAATTTTCAATGCATTGAATATACATTTTAATTTTGTGTTTAAAATCGAAATACGAGGAAGATACAGTTTTAAAAGAAGTAGTTAACTGTTATTTCTATTTAAAATTAAAGCATAATAAAAAGTTTTTCTCTATGGCATTCCTTACCAAAAAAATATCTATGATGGTACGACTGTTTTCTAACTAATCTTAACAACAGACATGATAGAACAACCTCATAATAAAATGTAAGGACTCTGAAACTTGCCTCTGCAATATATAATTATCAGCAGGCCTTCTGCTAGACAATCGTGTGACAAGATTATATTATAATAATTAGATGTGGACAATTTGATCTTTGGTTCAATGAGTCGACCTTGACAAATGAGTTGCGTAAATGCATGTTCATTTCAAAAACACAGGAAGCAGGTTGATCATATAAAGTCATGACTCCATTGTTGAAAACGTGCCAATTTTGAAACATGTGCTCAGAAGGAAGCAGGTACTCCCCTTGCTCCCCCTGTTAACTACACCACTGAGCAAAAAAACAACAACTAGGAAACAAACATTATTATTGTCGATAAAGTCAAAAAATAAAGAGAAACTTACATTTGTTCAAGCAAAGCCAAAACTTGTTTTTGCTCGATCCCCTCGATGTATAATCGTTTCAGCTCATCTCGTTTGCAGTGAAGCAAAGTCTTGCATGATATTAGCTTGTGCTTAATATCCTTGATCTTTTCACGTGATGCTGACATGAAAGAATCTCTTTGTCATTTTTTATTTACATGGCATACTGATTTTTTTATGTGAAGACTAATTATAATTCTTAGCTATAATTTCTTAATTTATTTATATTATGCAGTTGACTTTGCATATACAGTCGGCACCGCTTAAAATACTCACTTTAGGATGAAAGTGTTTTGACCCAATTAACCGACTGAATCTATTATCCATGGGTGTAGCAAATTACTACTAAAGAAGTATGAGTTATCACTCATCGGCTTAGTATGCTCTGCAAAGGCTTTAAATGTATTTTAAAAATGAATTAATTCCTTTGTCCAATTATTTAAGAATACTAAATTATATAAGTGATTTAATAAAAAAAAGGAAAGAAAAAAATCAAGCAAGCCTGTTTCTTCACACTAAAAATTATAAAAATTTGTGCAGGCTCAAGTTGTTTCATTTCTTCAGGAAGAAGTTAGTTTATAAAGTTCTCATACTGATAAAAACGTTGAAAATCTGTTGTTACATGCCGAGCACTCATTCACGCAAGCGATGCGCTTGACCTGCACTTGGTCATGACCGCATTTCTTCTGTGAAAAGCAGTTGGTGGTGCCCCTGGGAAAAGCAGCGGGAGTATTAAAAGTCTACCACTAGGTAAGTGATTAAGTTTAGCTTCCAAAAATGATGAAGTTAACTGCAGTCAATGAGTGAGTGACAGATTCAAAGCAAAACCACTGTGCTACCGTATTAGTGTATCTGCTTACAAACAATGTTGTACTTAACATGACTTTTTCTATGTATATTATAGAGCACAAAAGATGACATAAAAGTTGTAAAAGCTTTGTGGTCACACAGTGTTTTATTTTAAGTACCAGAAGCAAAAATATTGAGTCAAAGTCATTTAGGTGACTGATGCTATTAACCGTGAGTCTAAAAAACAGCGCGCACTGTAGTAACTTTACTTTGACAATAGAAAAAGTTACTTTAAATAGCTACCCTTTATTTCAAATTAACACAATAACTAGTTTTTCCATCACCTTTTTACTGCAACTGACAAGCAAATTAAAGCTTAATTAGACAGGCAGTCTCAAATATTTGCAAATGATAATCATTCATCATTTATATATAAGAGTAAATAGGAACTATAACAGTCTGCTAATTTATTAAAAAAAGAATTGATGGGAAACGACTGCTTAATACAGTCATCATCAATTGAGTAAAAGAAATGTAGAAACCAGTCAATTTAGGGAAAAGGGAGACAAACTGGAGCATGAGAATTTATTAGTATATATAAAATATAATATGATAATTCTTACTTGTAATCCTAGAATAGATCTTGCTGAATGCTTGGATTAATGAAGTCAAATCATCATGATGAGCTAAGAAAATATAATAAATCAAATGTTTGTTCTTTAAGTTCTACATGAAATCTTTCTTACCAATACCTAGCTAGCATTAACATTAAGGCTCTAGCTATGCAGTTAGCAGTTGGGCACTGTATAGTAAAAGCTAAGCTATTTGGGGAGGCTTTGAGAAAATTTTGACTACACATCTTCCATAAAGTTTGTTCTCTAAAAATGAAATATGGGTCATTAAGTGAGAAAAAAGGTGTCAAATGTTTAGCGTCATTAAAATGAAACGTCACTAAATGTGGAGTGGCTAAGCGAGGACTTACTGTATTTGCTGTTAAATACATTGTCATCATCACCATCGTACATCATGAAAGTTTCAGCTTAAGAAATGCCGGACAATATGCACTGTTACTGTAATTAAAGTAGCTTACTAAGTATAAGTTTGTCCATATTTTGGTCACATTCCTTGAAAGCTTTCTCCAATTCTCGTTTGATATCCTCTCTTTCCTGGGGATTTTCACTGCAAATAATTCACATAGTGAATAAAAATTTTACAATTTTGTCAATGTTTTTAATCTGTAAACACTCCCTTTAAGAATGTAACTCTGGTTCTACGACATTTTGTAGAAGCAATAATTCAATATTTATTCTTTCATACAAAGTTTTCCAAAAGTAAAAAAACAATTTTCAAATCAAAACTTAGTAATTAACTATTAGTAATAGTGGCCTGCTATCAATTAATTAAGCTAACTGACTACTAAAAATGCTCCAACAACTACAACTATAAGATGTAGATAATTAAGACAATCAGTTAAAAGAATCAAACTTTACAGCATCACATTGTACTAAAATTTTACATTACTATGTTCATAATATATGTCCCAAGCAACGTGGAATCTCACTAAGTTCAAATCGTTCATCCTGTTTTATCTATGGCTTTGAACAGTTGCTTGAAGTTAACTGCTACTAAAATCAGATGTGTTTTAAGATTCTGCCAAGCTGTTAGTGTGAATTCCCTAACAACGAACTTTCCAATCTCATGTAAACACTACAAAGGAAAGTTTGCTTGAAATTTGGGTAAGTATGAAATGTTCATCCACACCATATCATAGTTGTTTCCATCTCCTGAATAGTTTCTTTCAATTGATAGCAATGTCTTTAACATATATCACTTAACTTAAAAACAGCACATCATTTAATTACCATGGTACATACCTCTGCGAGAGTGACCTCACTAATGACATTAGTAGTCCAACCTATAATAGATAAAATATTTTAAAAACTATAAAATAGTATTAGATGTATTAACTTTCAAAATACTCTTCTCAATTTCTGATCTTTTCAAATGTTCAATTTTTTTTGAGGGGGGATAAAAATTAAACAACTAATAGAATCAGGCACTTAACCACGAACATGAATTCATTTAAAATCGTTCACATAATTTTCGAGGACGTCTCAATCCCATGGGTTATCATCAACTGTAATAAAATAGAAATTAAAAACACGAAGAGCTGTTACAGTTTACGTGTTAAATTTTAGACGATTTTAAATGAATTATAAATTAAACTTGTAATAAAAAATAAGAGGCCATTACTTACGGAATCCGGATGAACTACAGTTCGCTTTTTTCTCGCCGGTGCAGTGAATGGTGTTGACATTCTGAAGAATAAGTTGTCGCACAAACTCCAAGAAAAACTCTGGCAAAAGAAATCTGCAAACCTTTGGGTGGTCCTCCTTCACTCCCTAATTTAAAAGATAATACCTCTTACTTCAAGCACTCCATTCCTAATTTAGGTTTTTGCACTTGTAGACCATGGACTGATGAAACAAATAAATTCTATATTGATTATTTTACATCGATCACAGTACCATGAAGGTGGCCAAACTAATCTGATTCAAGTTCAGTAAATAAAGTCTAATTTGTGTTGATGGCAGCAAAATTTCTCCACTTAGGATTCACATATTGAAACACTGGTTTCCTGTCTCTGTTCTTAAACTTTATTGCGCTTGCACTACTTTATTGCACCACTCTCATGGTTGTAGGCCATCTCACTAGTTTCATAAACCAGTAGTTGAAATGCAGTTCTTGGCTCTGCAGTCACGGTGTCATACTTCGGCAACCGAAGTTCAGAATGATGCCGAGGCAGGTTAGTTAATGGATGGTTCAAATGCTTTGATTTTTGTTGCTCTGCTTGACTTATTGGTCACACTAATTCTAGCTCGGTAACTATTTACCTCATAGTCAAAGAGAGAGGTTGTACATTGTACATGTATCTAACCATCGATGTCTTTGTTATATATCATCCTCCTGCATCATCTGCTGAAGCAAATTCATCATTTAATAAGCATATGATACAGGTGGAACGTCAGAAGCAATGCATTAAATTATGGAAGACTTCAGCTATCCGGGTATTGATTGGCACACACTCTTGACTACAAATAGTGCAGAAAAAGCCTTCTTGGCTATCATACATACAGAATGCCTTTCTAATTCAACATGTAGACATTACTAAGAAATTATACAATTTTACACGCAGTTTTTTATCCTGAAGAAAGAATGGTAGACAAACTTTGAAGCCATTTTTGAGCGGTGACTATAATATTCTTAAATGGACTCTTTGGATGAAGATGGCGACAGAACCGTTAGTGCCACATCAAACTTTAACAGCAGAATTATTCTGCAATGAGGAAGACATTAGAACTCTATACAAAGAACGAATGGGTACTAAACATCACAAAAAATGCAGAAGTATTTGTGAGTTGGAACTTTTTTCACTATACTTCAATTCATTTCGACAGAAATCTACCCGTCATCTTACAAATTACAATTACAGTGAAATGTGCTGGTGAGAACCCTGGGATCTGAAGTCTTTTCACATCTAGTGTAGGCCAAAAACTAAAGTTAAAATAATGTAGTCGACTTGAAAATTGATAATCGTATTATTCATGATAAGGAGCCGGAAACTTTACATCAGTCTTTTAGCAAAGTATTTATCTGGAAAACAAATGTTCCTAACCCTAGTCTCTCTCAGATGTCACATAAGTTATGGAACTGTGGATGTATGAGAGGAACATGTTTTGAAAAGCCTGAGATTTTTAAATTGCTAAAAAGTCACCAGGGCTAGAGGGCATCCACCTCAAACTTTTTTGTAAGTTGGCTGACTCAGTGGCATGCCTTATCTCATAAATATTTTCACTATCTCTGCAATTCGGATAAGTACCACAATGACTAGAACAGAGCTAGTAGTTAATCTAATAGTTAAGAAAGGAAGAAAAGGCTGTTAATAACAACCGGCCTATATTTCTGACATAACAAGTAATGCAGAGGAGCAAAATTTAATGTAGTACTTATTGTCCTGTACAGTAAATAGCGCTGCCACCACATATAGAACAAGTTATTAGTTTACTGATATTACGGAGTGCACTGTATGGTACCACAACGTTACTGCACATTCAGACCACTCATATCATTCTGGAAAAGTTATCGAATAGATGGTACTACTAAGCAGTCTGGAATAAGCAACAAACTGATTTGCTTATGATGATGATATACAGAAGAACCTCCAAATTATTAAGATAAATGACTTATCACAAACTTCTGTATCAGTGATCAGGGCAAAGCTATAATATCCTTTTAGCCATTGCTGCTAACTTTAATGTTTAACTTTTAATGTTTTAACTTTAAGTTTTAATGTGTTTAGTACTATGTTGTTTGTGTTGCCAATAGAATACAGAATTATATTCAAAATAAATTTGATAAATTTCTAGAGTTGTGTACTGTTTTATGGCATTGCTTTTCATAAACTTCATAAAAAACATTTTATTAAAAAAATAAAATTTATTTTATTAAATTTTCAGTGTTTTTGTTATTTCTTCTTTTTGTCATATTCAATGCACTTTTAACGTAACTTTGGTACCACTGTCTTACATATTCTTGTGAATTAATTTTTTATTAAATTTGATGATCTTTTACTTGAAAGATGCATTTGGATATCATGTAAAATACATTAAAAACATTCAATAAATTAAATTAATAAAGCATCTTTTCGTTTGGGAATGCGTTAATTCAATTCAGCATATTTATTCGTCCTTTGGTACTCTATTAGAATCCAGGTCCCGCTCGATTTTCGCCAAACGATTGCCTATTTCAATAGCGCACTATGACAATAGAATGATTGATCAATGCCTGAGTTTATCAATGGTAGAATAAGTTAATGAAATAACAGAATATAAGTCCAATAAGTTTAGAATTTGTTTTTATAAAAAAAGGAAAATTGATATTTGACCCAAGTTTTTGATGCATAGGATCATATAAAATATATTTTAACCTGAATAAATAATTAAACTGTTACAAGCAGTGTAAAATATTTTTTCGAGAAGTGTATTTATCTGATTTTTGTTGAAATAAACTAAGTAATTTTTCATAACATTATCATTAATAACTAAGCGCGCCAGAGTCACATTTTAATTTCCGCAGCGGTCATGTTAATAACGTTTTTGAATGTATTTTTAAACTCTTCATACCTGATTTTCAATGTTATGCTCCCAGACAAATTTTTTTGAACCTCACGCATTGTGTGGCACAGCAGGTTGTTTACATTAAATTTTAGTTGAGTGGTGAACTGAACGTGCACATAACAAGTAAATTTAGTTAAAATAATTAAATATATCAAGTCATTTTAGGTCATTTAAGCCAACAATTTATTTATTCAGTCACATTTCGACTGAACAAAGCCATGTGTTGGGAGCCGAGTGGACCACTGCGCCAAGTAGACCACTTGATGCGCTAAAAGTAGTGTCCTACATGGGCAGCCCAAGTAGGACACTAGCGATTTTTGTCGAGAATCGGTAATTTTGTCAAATTTTTGAAAATTCTGTGAAAGTTTCTTCATTTTATTATTTACAGAAATAATTGCAAATTTAAAAATAAGACAGATGCTGCTAAGCCTTCACAACACCAAAAAGTAATTTTTAACATTTAAGAAAAGCAAGGATAATTAGTTTTAATATTATCAGTAGTATTGTAACATGTAGGGCACTGTCCTACATGGCTCGCTAGCCCATGTAAAGCACATAGATTGCTAGAACATTTACTTATAAGAAAACAATTATTTGCCCAAGAGGTAGTGAAACGGATCACCTGTTTGTGAAGTGAGACAAAATCAAAAATGATATACCTTAAACAAATTTTGTATTCGCAAAAAAGTGGTTTTTTTTCACTTCAACAACATTAATATCGAAACCAAATTTAATATTGTCCGTTCTACCAGCTCAGAATAAAATTCTTTTATTTTATTAGATGTATAATAAATTATTCAACGTGTACTAACGTTTTTAATTATTATTATTACATAAACAAGCACAACGGACGGTGTCAGTACACTTAACGACTCAATTTCTCGACCTGTCTCTAGTGTCCTACTTGGGCAGCCCATGTAGACCGCGGTCTACTTGGGCTAGCCCAAGTAGACCAATTGGTCTACTTGGCGCAGTGGTCCACTCGGCTCCCAACACCATGTTCAGTATTATTTCTATTATTAAATAAATAACAACGTGTATTTTCACAGAATTCTATACACAAAGTATTGATGAGCAATTGTGAGAGTAGCGTAGATCGTCATAATGCGCCAAGCGAGCATATCGAGTAGATGATCGCTCGGCGAAAATCGACTGGGACCTGGATTCCAACAGAGTGCCCGTCCTTTTATCTTACTAGATTTATCAGTGAATGAGTGCTCTATAGATCAAACAAAACTCTCTATACCACACACAAACATTAATGAGGAATGCTGGTTGAACATAATATTATTTTGTCTAGTGTAAATATCTGTAAGTTTTAATATTGTTAGTCTTAGTTAATTATTAATTTAACTTTTTAGTTTGTTTTCATGTGTTAATTTATTGAAAGTACTCTGTGTAAATAGTTATAATAAATCATAGCCCATTTTCCAATATTATGTTTTTTTCACATATCTGAGCGAATAAACTGAATTTAATTGAATTGAAATCTCTGATGTATTCAAATGTTTAAGAGTTAAGAAATTTTAAACATGCCTGTGTAATAATATATTGCATAAAGTATAGTTTATTCTTTGTTTTTTATTTTATTTTTAATAAGCTCTGTGCTTCACGTATTTATAAGTCTGGATCGTAGTCCACAACAGTTCAAAAAACTAAAATCGGCAACAACTTCTCCGATCTCCACAGAAGAAGAAATCAGCATTATCAGAAATTGGCAGAAAACTATGATCATAAGTTATATAATTCTAGTTTTATAACTCGTTCATTATTATTTTATTCTTGATGAAACAGCTGAAACAAATACTACTCAAGTCATTTTTTCCTTTTCTTTCATTGCGAAAAATACAACATTTAACTGTGATTTTGTATCAGTGTACTTCCATTTAATTAGTTAGCTAACTTATCTATATTAATTACAAATTATACCACAAAGGTTAATTATCATTATTACTAACAATGAAAATAACCTTTTACACAAAGCTTTATATGTATGCACTATTTGACATGTATGTACTGTATTGTATAATTATATAGGTACATTATATTTATAATTATGTACTTGAGCAATAAATTGAATTGAATAAAAAATTGAAGAGTACAAATTAATAAATGAAAATAGAGACGGGGTAACGAAAGACCTAAGCGGCCACCCTAAATGCATCTTACCTAGATATTTTGATATGGCAATCGCAATCAAAGCCAAAATAAAAATAAGCTTTTCATATTTTAAACAATAGTTATAACAGATTTGTTTTAGTGACTTAAAAATTACGACGACGACGGACCACGTGTGTTTGTTGTGCATTTTCAATCCCACAAGGCAAAGTTAATATAACCAGAAAAATGTAAAATACTGTACAGAAGCAGACTAATAAAAGCAGTATCTTTATTTAATTTACCTAAGTTAAAAAAGACAATTTTTGTCTTTTATGTCAGCGTTGTTTTTGGTTTTTCTAAAATTAAATTTCTGCTTTTTTACCCTCAATATAAAGAGCGCATTAGTAGTCAAAATGTCAGCCCCCTTTGACCTTGTTGTTAAATATGCTGGAAAACAGTACACTATTGCGAATCTAAAAGAGGGTGATACTATTGGTTCTCTTAAATCTTGTATTCAAGAGTGCACTGGCGTTTTGCCGGAGAGACAGAAATTACTGGGACTAAAACACAATGGTCAGTTACCGTTTGAGTTTTACTGATGTTTCACTTTGGTTAACTAGACTAAGAGATTGTATTATTGAATTATGGAAGATTAGTTTACCAGAAAAATATGTCAGTTATGTATATAAAATGAATAAGCAAACGTGTATAAGGGTAATAAGGTGTCACCAGCAAATTTCAAATTGGAGAAACTGTTAAGCAAGGTACGGTTTAGGGACCGGTGATGTGCAGTTTAAGTACAGACAAGTGTACCATATACTAGAGAGTAGCGGAAAGGAAACTCGTGATGTTTGATGATAACGTTCATATAGATTTGAGAGTCTATGTGGATGATATTCCAGGATTTGGAAGCGAGGGAGTGGTCAAACAGATTGTTAATAATTGTAGATCCATGGAAAAGATAAAAAAGATAACATTTAATACAGATAAATCACAATGTATATAGACTGCATTTAAAAAGAAAACTAGGACTGAGGTTGTAAAATTTTTAGTAATAAATGATGCTGTGGAAAGGGTGAGTCATTATGAAAATCTGGGTGATCATATAACTGAAAATGGAGGACATGGAATGAGTATTGAAAAAAGGAGTGGAATTAAGCTTATTAATATTATTGTATCTGTCATATTACTCTGTATCCTGTTTAAAACAGAAACATGGGCTGAGTTAAACAAAACACAGTGGAAGCAAATTGAAAATTGGCAGAAAGATATACTATGTCTGCAAAGTCTCAAGGACTAACACTATGGCTGCTGAGATGGTAAATGGTACTAACTATGTGTGTTCCCTGGTACAAGCATCCCTTTACTTATGGATGATCTTAAGCCCTATCGGCCAATGTGGGCGACTTAGATCAACTTATTTTACAAAATGATTTCAATGAAACTGAAAAATGGTGCAATGAATAGCTGATGCAACTTAAGAGAAGCAAATGTTGCATATTACATGATAAATTTCAAATGCCATATTATATCAGTGATGGAGTTATAGAAGAGAAATCTGTTATACGTGATTTAGGCATCTACATATCCAATGACCTAAAGTGGAACACCCATGTTAATCATATAATTGCTCAGGCTAATAGCCGAGTTGGTATGAACAAACTTTGTATCATTTCAAGACCTGCTAATGTAGTTCCTCTATAAAAAGTGGTTGCTCGTCCTATTTTAGAATTTGTATCAGTAGTGTGGTCACCACAGTATTTAACTCTGAAAGATGCATTGGAGAAAACCCAAGACAAATGTATGAGGTTAGTCCACGATGCAGATCCTGCAGTGATGTCCACTTTCAAACAATGTCGACATACTGTTTATATTGTCAGTTTTGCAAGAGCAAGACTTCTTTTCAATACCACACAGAGAACTACGAGGCCTTAATTCCAAATTTTTCATTGAATATAGTCGAACTAATATGCGTTCCTTTTTTTTTTTGCTTCTCGAGTAACCTATCCATGAAACTCACTGTGAAGTGATACTGTTATGCACTAGCTTTCGATAAATTTAAAATGAATCTGAGAAGGTACTATGCATGAGTTGAACTCTAGGTCCCGATTTCATTGTAAATAAGATTGCACTAACTGTGTGTCACACTCATAGTCTGAGTTACTTAAATCATTGGTGATCTTCATAGTAAATGTGTGTAGCCCTGATAATGGAATGTTAACGAGTAGCACTCTTCAGGTTTTTTAGCACTTTTGGTTGATTTTTTTTGGCTTCTCCACCATTGTTGAGTTTCATTCGATTCCATTGATTTTGTTGTCACTTGCTTTTATGTTGGCTAGACTTCAGCTTGTGTATAATTTGTTTACATTCGATACGACATAATTATTTTGCGGATACATGTGAATCGATACTCGATTTCTATTTCAATACTTGAATTGTATCTATGATTTTGAAGAATTTATGCATAAAACAGAACTAATATGTAAAAAGCAAAAAGGAATGTGAAACTTATTATGCTGTACATACATAACGGCTTGTTAATAGTGACTTGGTAATATTTTTAGCTTGCATTATATACAAAAACGTGTAATCATGCACATTGTATATTTTGTTTGATATTACAACTACTCGTTATCGTGGAAATTTTTTCTCTCTCGTACTACTATACATTTTATAAAAGGTAGCAATTAATTTTATTTGTGATCACTAGTGTGCTGCTTTTTATTTCATTTGATTTTGCCCAGTTTGCTTTTACTGCTCATTTATAAGCATCGACAGTATTAGCTTTAACTTGACTGAATAATGGTGAACCTGCAAGTGACGGAAAAGGATCTAACTCCATCTTGTAAATTTTTCTTGAGAATTCTGTGCAGTAATTGCCAGCAAGAGTGGTTGCATTACTCTGGCACTTGCTCTGACACTTAAAAAACTTTTTTGACATAAACTGCAATGACTGTCATCTGATATTTTTACAAAATAGTTTTTTTATGTGCCAGAATTTACAGATTGACAACTTATGTTCCGAGTGTCGCACCTGCTATCTGCTGAGTTTTACTAAATTTTATTATGAAATTGCCCACAAATGTCAAAAATTCGGAGCAATCAGGAGTTTTCAGAGTGAAATTGCATTGCAGCATATTAAAAATTTGGTCGAAATTGGCATCAGTACAATATCGTACACTTAAAGAGAAAAATAATTCTTTTGCATGTTTCCATATTTTTCATTTTAGATTATTTGAATTTTATTAGAATTTATCTATTATTATATCTATATCTGTTCAATTTCTTCTTATACATTATGGCAAAACTTACTGGTTGGGCATTTCGAGTTTTCCTGTGACTTATTTCTGCAGCTGTTGTCGTAACAATAGAAAAATTATTGCAGTTTAGCAAGTGCACTTCCATCATAACTATATAGTCCTGCCTGTCCTTCACCTAAGGATAGAGCTAGGATGAACACTTGTTGTTTCTCATTTGCTTTAGTTAGGTAAATCTCTTGCTGAATGTACTGAAGAATATAGCTATAGTATTAATAACAAGTATGATACAAATAAAAAAGTTTGTGTTGGTGTGGTGCAGCCACAAAAGCTAATTGCATTTTTATTTTTAGGTAAGCCTCCAGGAAATGATGTTTGGCTATCAGAACTGAAACTGAAGCCTGGATCAAAAATAATGATGGTTGGTAGCAAAGAAGAAGCAATCGTAAGTCAGGTTACAGTCATATAAAAATGACAGTGTGTTTCAGAAGTCCCTTCCTAATTTGATTTTTTATATTACAGTGGCTGCTCATAGTTAAAATTAGTGGGGCGCTGCTTCAGAAAATTTTTAGTTATTGTTTGAATATTGGGTAAAATGAAACAAACATATTGAAAGAATCCTAAGTCAAAATTTTGTCAAAAAAAAGCGATACATTACACTTGCACAACAGGGTGGGCACTGCATAAGCGACAGTGCTCTCCCTCTACCTGGCGTGCAGCTTCTTATCTCGGACATGTGTACATGGCCACATGCGCACAATAGCCTAACACCACGTTGCTGGAACTGTGAAGCTCACAGTTCCACACAAGGATTTTTGTAATTTTTTCATGAACTTCGGAATGGCTACGAACATTAAGCGTAATGATTATGTAATATACAAGTATAAAGAAAGAATTAAAGAAAAAAGATTCGTTATATTGAATGTTATCGATAATATCGACTGAAAATAGGCGGTGCTGCTGTGCCTAATACACGAGCCACCACTGTTTAATTTTCTTTATAGCTAATCTATGATTCTCATCTTGTGATGAACCATTTCCCTACTCAGTAACTAAGAATTTTTTTCAATTTACTTTTAAAGTTTTGTGTTACTATGCTGACTCTAAAGCAGAGGTGAAAAATCAATGCTTGACTGTAGACATACATAGAAAAAAGCTTATGAAGTGAAAATCTCATGCCATCAAAATTCCCAAGTTCCAGGTATGGTAAAATGCCATGTACCAACTGTATTACACATCTGTCATATACAACTGTAGCAGTATTTTGTATAGCAAGTTTTTTAAATACTTTCTCAACTAGGCAGATGCTCAGGAACTACCTCCACCAGAAGCTGATGATGTTGTCAATGATTTAGATATTGAGGAGGAAGAAATCTCAACGGAAAACAGGTCGAGCTTTTTTATCATAATTTATGTGTGCTGATGGAGTTTGTCACATTCACTTTAACTAACTGCTTTATTTACTAATAGCTATTTAACCAGTTTTTGTACAGTTTAATGACAAGATGTTAATTTATGAAGATTTTGCTTGTTTTTGCTCTAAATTATTCAAACATTAAGGAAAAGGATTAGTCACTCAGTATGTTAGGTTTATTTTACTGTTAAACTTAAACTTAAAAAACATAACAGAGAAATTTGCATGTAACTGTCTATAAAACATAAATTTAAAATATATTACTGCTGAATAGAAATATATATATATGCACTGTGGTTACTGCTATTCACTTGAAAATCAAGACTTAACTGGGAGACTTTGTTACTTTTCATAAGCAAATCGTGGCTTTCTGTAAGTGTGCACTGCTTAAACTGATTCAAACTACTGCAGCTTACCTAATGTTCGCACAAAAAAATTACAATATTTTTTTGTAAAAACTTATCATACTTTTTGACGAAGATTGACAGTGCGCTGATTTTCTTCAGGACTTCATTGGAAGAAGAATGGGTATTAAAAATGGAAGCGCCCAAGCATGAAATGATCGCAACTTTAAGTGATTTTACTAATTATACGAGGCGCTTATTTCAGTTTTATTACTAAATCCTTCTAACATTTTTTGCAAACGTTGAAAACTTCCCAGAAGGCTTGGCCATTCATTTATTGAATATTAAAATCGGTAATCGTAATCTTGAAAAGATACCTAGCATAAAATATTAATAAAACAAATAATTTCAATGCTTGCATTATATAGATTTGTTACATTCTATAAAACTTTCAACTTCAAAGTTTCAAACTTCACTGTTGAGCTACTGGTTAAGCCTTTGAATTTGCTTTTATTCAATTTAAAAATAAATTATGTATTTCCAAAATCAATGAACATCACATATGTTAACATTGTAATTGTGAAAAGTATGCTTTGGTATTGGTAGCTTTGGTATGTTTTGCTTTTTAAACTTATCGACATTGTTTTGCAGAGAGGAATTTCTACAGAAAGTTGCTA
The DNA here is from genome assembly GCA_030141605.1 of Tubiluchus corallicola. Classification (NCBI taxonomy): domain Eukaryota; kingdom Metazoa; phylum Priapulida; class Priapulimorpha; order Priapulimorphida; family Tubiluchidae; genus Tubiluchus; species Tubiluchus corallicola. The sequence continues at coordinate 253,768 of JAQGDQ010000115.1, forward strand.
AAAGGGTTAGTGATATAAAAATCAATGTACTAAATGAACCTCGGCCTGGGTGGAAACTACTAGTTCTAGATATAGATTATACAATTTTTGGTAAGTAAATCTTCTCCAGTTTTTAGTAATTCCTTTTAGTGTGTTGAAGTCCTTAAAGTTCACTGTAGAGCTGATTCTTTCATCTAAACAATACTGGTGCTGGCTAACACCCGAGTGGGTGACAATATTTGTTCCGTGGATGAATTGATTATTTTTGTTTTGAAAATGTGTAAACTTTTTCAAACACCTAGAGATTTCTGCAGAGTTTAAGAGAATCCGCCCATTGACCATATCGTATTAAAATAATGTTTCAGTTTTTGTATACCTAAACCTTAGTAGAAAGTAGTTTTCACTAATTTTTCAACTTTCAGATCATAAATCAACTGCTCAGTCTGGACAGGAGCTGATGCGACCTTATCTTCATGAATTCCTCACATGTGCTTACGAAGACTACGACATCGTGATATGGTGTAAGTGCCGAAGTCACACTTCTTAAGTTTTTATGAGACACAACTAATGTGTGAAAGTTGACAGGTCTGTAATTATGACCTTAAAGGTCAAATTTAACGTGAAATTTTTTTCACCTCGGGTGTTGTCAAACAAAAATGCTGACAAGGGATAAAGAAAAGAAAATTTTACCAGTTAAAAAAATGTTTTCTTTAATTAAAATAAATAAATGTGACTTAAAATTTGACGCTAATTTTGTTAACATTTCATGGCTTCCTTCCTAATGACATCGGGCCTTGAAGTTGCATTTTTCCTCAAAACATTTTGTTCGGTTTTGCTCCCAAATCGCAGGCTAAACAATTTTGGTAACAACTAACAAAGACTTCCTTGGACACTGTGTTGCTTCTGTGATGCTAACTTTGTAAACATTGATACACAGCAAAGTGTGATAATTAAACGTAAATGCTGCTATAACTATGGCCTTAATTTTGCTGTTGTCATCTAATGAGCAAAATCCGTGAAAGTTCCAGAGTCCATTTGGAAATGAAACCTTCACATCCAAGTTCTTCTTATATAAGTGACAAAGAAAAAGTAAAAAACATTAGAAAATCTTAGTTAGAACATTTTCTTTCTATTTTTGTGTAAAACTGAAATTTCCCTAAGTACACTGTATTTGACATTTAAACATCATTAGGGTTCTTTATTGGGTATCAGTTTTTGCATTGCATCCCTAAGACCGCTGAAGCCAAGGCTAGAAAACCTGGCACATGGGTAGTACTAACGGGCAGAAAAATTATTATAGCATTCTGACTTCACTCTCAAACAATTCATTTGCCATTAAATTAATTCACTCTGTGCGCACCCTTAATTAGATAGGGAATTTATTATAGTCGGGTGACTAACTGGTTTTGCCTTTGTTATTTATCCAGTCGTTTAGACCATTTGCTGTACTAACTATAAAGTGAAGTAATTTATTCATCTTTCTACTAATCTGTTTTAGCCGCTACAAGCATGAAGTGGATAGAAGCTAAAATGCAAGAGCTTTCCGTAACTAACAACCAGAATTTCAAGATTTCCTTCATGTTAGACAGTGCAGCCATGATAACTGTTCATACTCAGAAGTACGGTCTTGTGGAGGTGAGGAAAAGCCAGTAGAATCTCGAATTACTTACTTGTGTGTTGATGCCTGATCTCCTAATAACTTTACTTAGCTCTCTCTCTCTCTCTCTCTCTATATATATATATATATATATATATATATATATATATATAAGTAGATTTTAACTTTTGGTTTACCTACAAAGCTACAGACGACGTAACTGTTGGCCAGAGACACAAAAATAATCTCAAAACTGCAATGTATATAATTACTACATTCATTATTTACGACATTAAGTACTACATTATTTACTACAGTGAAATTCATTTTAATATAATAAACCGATCTGCAAATGTCAACTAAAGGAAAGGTCAAGTAATTTAGCATGTTGGGTTTGTTTTACTGCTATCACTTAAACTTATAACAAAAAGAATATAACAAAAGAATTTGCGAAAAAGCTTTTTATTAAACTTAAATTTAATATATATTTTCATTTTAAAGAAATTTTTTGGCACTGTGGTAGCCATTCACTTGAAAAAATTTATGACGTAACTGGTACACTTCTTGACTGTCCCTAATCTCGTCGTGGCTTTCCATAAGTGTGCACTGCTTAAACTAACTCAAACTTCTGCAGCTAGTCAAATGTTCATACAAAAATATCAGAAAATAGATATCTAAATTTTGTAAAAGCTTATTATACTTTTGACAGAAATTAATTCAGTTGATCAGTGTCATCATTGATTGAAAAATGGGCGTTCCAAATTGTGCCCACGCGTGATTTTTTTGCAGTTTGAAGTTTATTTATTCCAAATGCCAATACACAGCACTATCTTATACAAAGGACACAATAATGAGATAACATCAGTCATTATCTTAAATAAGCTATAGCCTAACGATAAATTATAGTGAGCAGTACAATTGATTATTTGCTCAGACCGCAAGATAAACGTATAAGATGTGAGCAAATGTGGTGACTTAAAGCCATTGTACTAATTACACATGGTGCTTGTCGCTCTGTTATTATTAAATCCTAACATTTTTGCAAACATTAAAATAAGCAGGGCCAGAGTATCCTATAGGATAGCATAGGCTGCAGCCGACGGCATCTCAAGCTTTGGTAACACTTGGTAAAATAATCTGTTTTTACTCTACGGTTGTGTTGAAACATGTGCTAATTTGGTTTGTAATAAATAGTAAAATATTGGTATTTCTGAAAGAACATTTATGTTTGCAAACAAAAGACAGCTATTTTACAAAAAAATGCAATACGTTTAAATCAAGCTATGCAAATGAAGCTGAAATATCTCTTAAATAAAAAATATTCAAGATGAGTGCAGGCATTTTAGAGGGTGGTTCCATCTGAGGACGCCCCAAAATTTCATTAGCCTAGGAGCCCAAAATTTATAATCCGGCCTTAGAAACAAGTCTAACTTCCCAGAAGACTTGACCTTTCCTTTAATATAAATTTAAAACCTTCAAGGAGTGTTAAAGCCATCCTAAATTTCATTCCCCGACAGAATTTTATATAGAATTGCTGTAGCAAATCCGCATGTTGTTTTCTTTTAGTTAATGAATCAAGAATTAGTCTCACTGATAAATGAACTTGAAACTGAGAATAAAAGTAATTGATATTATTCTTTCAGTAACAAATTATAGCTACAAATTATTGATCAGTTTTATTCTACTACCACAGTATTGTGTTTACAGGTTAAGCCACTGGGTGTAATTTGGGGAAAGTTTCCACAGTACACCAGCAAAAACACCATCATGTTTGACGATGTGAGGCGTAATTTTCTCATGAATCCGCAAAATGGTCTGAAGGTGAGGTAAAAATGTGTTACAGACTAATGCTGCTTTAACATATGAATAATTTGTGACTTGGAAGCCTTTTACTAAACCTGTCTTCATATTTTTCCTTTCTAACAGTAGCCCATTAGCTTCATCATCCTTCTTTGGGACAATTTTTATCAAAATGTGTAGAAACAAATTTTCAATAAATTATTGATTTGGGATGGTAACAATAATTATCTGTATCAATTATCGCATTGATAGGAAAAATTTGCTTTTATCGTTATCATATTGATATTATTGTAGAAACATCGTTATTGTATCGAATTTGGCATGTATCATTGCTTATCACTTACCTTTGTAAAATCGCTTCACTTTTTTCTATTTATTTACAGTAATTACACAAAGAAGTGGATGAAAAAAATTATTTAAAATTATAAGTTTGTCAGATGTTGAATAATTTTCTTGTAGTTTCGCCTGGCAATAAAGACCCCTTTTTGCACTCTGGTTCTGACGCACGGATGTCAAATACACTGTACTATATTTTTAGTGTCACTTTCCCGTTCATGTGCAGCTTGCATAGATAAATATTTTTATTGCAGTAATATGTTTATCGCAGTTTACTTATTTATGAATCATTACAATAAACAAACTTGCATTTCATAACTAGCAGCCATTTAAGTGTCAGCAATAAATGTTCTGAAGCACTTAATAATTTTAATTATTAATGATACTTTTTCTGTTGTTACATAAATTATCTACTTTCAGTATTGTTTTTATCATTCAAAATGATTTATTGTATCATTAAAAAAAGTATCATATCGTGTCGTTATTGTATTGTGAATTTGCATCGTATAACATCCCTATGTTGATTTTTTTGTTTTGTGATAAATATTACACTTTTTTGCATACTTTGACACACTGCAGGCCCATCACTCATACGCAATTTGTGGCATGACAGAGTCTGCCTTGCTATCAAGGATATCGCTCTAAAATGAGCTACTGAACTGACAGGAGTGGCTCAGCCATGTTCAGATGTATGTACACCCTCTCTCTGCAAAGTGAAAATACTAAACTAACACACACAAACACACACACACACACACGCACCACTTGTCTGTCTGTCAAGCCACAAACACAAATAAGGTAGCAATAAGCACATGAAAAGTCCATTATGACAACCTGAGCCTTTTTGTTCTAAAAATCCAGTAGTAGAAATACGTTAGCAGAATCTTATTAAAGTGTTAAGACTGGAAAATAACACGATTCTCTTCGTGTAGAACCACCTGTGTTTTCTGTAAATTTGATTTTCTCGTAAGACTTTAAAAGTATCAAACTTCATTAAGAAGATGCACAACACTGACATAAGTACATAATTGGACCAGCCAGCCCAGAATCCTTTTACAGAGCAAACCAAAAAGTTTCACTATTATTAATAGTCTGTGAATGTCACTTTGTACGCCTGTGGCAAGATAGTCTGGCAACTTTCTGCGTATAAAAGCAGCAGTCTGTACGGTTTAACATGCTTCCTTTCTAGCTAGTTAATGAAATGGTTTTCTTGGCATCCTGCTTTTAATTTAAAGAGCTGGACTGTTTTTTTGGTATAACTGCAGCCCACACAAACTCACATAGTCCAAACAACATGGCTACTGCTGTTTTGCTGAGTGAAACTCTTGAAGTTACCAAACGAAAAATAAGTGCATCCTAATAGCCGAGGAAGTGCATATTTAAATTGTAATAATTATTTAAAAACTTCAGTTCACGATTACGGTCAAAATGATGGGAGAACTGAACAACATTTCAACAAATACTAGCCTGGTATCTGAAGAAACAGGCATCTTAGAGGAGATCTTGAAATATCGAGAAATAATATGTGTGACTCCTGTTGGTACTCTGACAGTGTTTCTCAATCTGCTTGTGATTCTCTCTGTAATCAAGTTCAAAAACTTGCAGACGTTCACCAACAAATTTCTGGCCTGCTTGGCTGCAACAGACTTGCTGTGGGGTTTTATGTCGCTGGCGTTAGCTTTATCTTTCATGATAAATCAGCATGGAAGTGCATTGCAGTGTTCTATCATCGCCCTGCTGTCCGTGTTTTGTATCCTCTCTGGTCAAGGATTCCTTGTGCTGGTCACTCGCGACAGACATCTGGCAGTAACTCAGGCAGTCAGATACAGAATGCTGATGAACACGATAGGTAATAGTACTACTAATACACCAGAAGTTATAGTCTACTGCGCTTCTTGTATAAACAACCATGAATCTATAATAGAGACGGGTAGGACTATACTGTCAGTCTAGGCCATGTAATGTCTTGATACACCCCTGATTAGATCTAGAATATACAGAATTAGATATATAACATTGGATTCACATTTTAGGCTAATAAGGCTATAGCCTTGGGTCTAAATTTTGATAGGCTGTCAAAGTCCTAAGACCGATGATCATTAAACAGAGAAAATGCTATTTAGTAAACATGATGACAAAATTAATTAAACTGAATAATGCTAGAGACAAGTCTCTTCTTTTTTTTGTGCATTGCCAATTTGCCAGTACGTCTATTGTGCACAAAATATTTCATGTTCAACTATTTGGCCCACATATTTGGGCAAAGGATGCAATGCTTTGCTACAAAGCATTTGGACAGGTATTCTTGGACACATAGGTTGTTTGGACAGAAAAGGCCAAATCAACTCTTAGATTCTTTTGACAAAAGAATTCAACACTCATAATAGAGGACATTTACACATGTTCAGCATATTTCTCTTTGCCCAACGTTTTAGAATCTTCATCAGAGGTAGCCTCAATGACAAACAGTAACACCTCAGTGGCGAGGAGAGAGAGCAAAAGTGTTGGTTATTCCAGGCGAGAAAGCATAATAACCAAAATCATTTCCATTCATCACAAGTAAAGACAAAAGCTGTTGATATGTCTATGCAAAAACTGAAGAAGAGCTCTGCATAGGGTTCCCAGATTAGAAAATTAGAAATATTGGACACACTTAAAATCTCTTTCTGTATGTACAGATATAAATTTATACATGCCTAACGCCCATACCAATATATTATGTAAAAGTAAAGACAAGTTAAAAACATTAAACAAGGATTTTAATGGGTTATGAGGAAAACAAAAAGTAAAATCATTTGAAAATTGTTTAATACAAGCTCAAAAAAGGTCTGTAAAGTGAAGTCATTTGAATATATTTATTTAATACAGACAACAGAGAAATATTATTATTACTTAATCGTTACATATGGGTTATTTTCATCAAGAGAATCTGAGAAAAGGAAGAATAATTGTTCAAAAAGTTACTACTAGGAACATAAGAAGGTAGTAAAAGTACATTTTTATCATGAAATTTGGAAATGAACCAAATACGGGACAATGGATGTCGCGGTCAGTACGGGACGGGGGACAAAATGATCAAATATGGGACATGTCCCGTATATAAGGGACATCTGGCAATCCTAACTCCGTAATAATTGACAGCTTTATAGTTCCCGAGATGTCTGATGGTAATCTGACCCGTGACATGAGTCACTTTGTTCAGGCCTCTTGTTTGTTGTTAGCCTTAGACCAGTGAAACTCTTAATCCGCAAATGTTTTCAGATAGTTGTAGTAAAAATAAACACCAAAATATTCCCAGAGATAAAAAATAAAAATGAGTTTCTTACTTGCCTAGTTAGCAAATGAGTGCTGAAAAATATCTGTTTTTTATATTTGCAGATTCGTCCATTTAGACAAGCTCATCTGAATCGTGATAAAGACAGAGAGTTGGTATACCTTAGCCAATATTTGAAGGACATTTCTGAACTTGATGATTTCTCGCAACTTGATCATGGGCAATGGGAAAAGTATGATTAAAATCTGTTTTCTATTTTTTTTTGTTTAATTAGTGGCAGTTGGCTGGTTTTTTGGGTTATCTGTGCATTTATTAGATCTAGGCATGTCAGTCAGTACTCAAAGTGAGAGAAAGCACTTTTTATTCTCTAAAGCGAATTTTCCGAGGCTCCGGAATGTGTTATTGCATATGCAGCTGCGTATAAACAAAAAATAACATAGAGCTGATAATTTGCTGAAGCTGAAAACACAGAACTGAAAACTATATAAAATGATTTTTATCTATAACACAATAACTCATACACAATAACGCACATGCAGTAACGTGCGACATATTACGGATGTCTGGTAACTGTTGCTTAAGATGATATTATTTCATTCACTAAGACTTGTGTCTTATGACCTGTGTCAGTCTTTGAGGAATTTGCTGAATCAATAAATTTTCTCTTTGACCAAGTGCCTTTGACTAATATTGCTAATAGTTCAGCTTAAAAAATGTTGCTCATTGGTGCCTTGTACTTTCTTTTATCAGTACTGTATATATCAGCCAATTTGGTCATAATGACATTCATGTATTTCCTAGCCAAGCATTTACTAGTATAATTGCTTGTGTAAGGATTATGCGGCCACCTTTATTAGCCTAATGTATTTGTTTGTGTAAGCCTTGCTTCTACAAACATTTACCAGCATCTCTTCATCTTCTTTCGTCCTCGTTGTTTGTGGTTTATTTACAGAAAATTGCTTTTTAAGTCATGTAAAATTTGCTCATGACACTTTTCAACGTATATATTACCATGGACATCCTAGAAGTTGATTAAGCACACGGCACGCTCACTTGTTTTTAATTGATATGTACAGCTAGTTCCATGGGATTCTTAATGCAAAAAACGCAACTGAATTGCCGATGAGAGGCAAATACAGAAGTCCAGCTGCTATGTGCGCCATTGTCAGTCTTCTTGAAGAGCTTCCCTGAAGTGAGTTGAGAGGGTTATTCGGGCTTGGTCTCATGGGCTTCGGAGATGGTTTCAAGTGATACATCACGGATAAAATGGGAGTAAACAAACACTACTGTAAAGAGGCGCTTGTTTTATATAATAATGTCCCCTAACTCTTACAAGTGTCTCAAAGTGGTACCTTATATCTCATTTGGTGAGATCTCAGATTTTACTCACTGTATTCTCCCAGTTTGTCTTTCCTTCTTGTGCACATACATTAAGCTTAGGCCATTTTTGCGTGAACTGGCCTTCACCTTGCAATCTGTTCCTTGTGCATCGTAACACCAAGTGGCATTAATTTATGGCAAAAAACGTCATTGTTATGCACTTTTATTTTTCCAACTATGAAGGTTCAGTGAAAGCACATATGAAACTTGCGGGGTTCTGTACTCCAACATGGTTAAGAACCGTTGCTATAGATTTTTGTCTTTTATTACTGCTTTGTGATTGTTTTTAGCATCTCTACACTGTAGATTAGTGAAGTTTTATGAAAAATGCATGACATCACTGAATAATGTTGTTAAAGCTATTTCGAATGGTCTACAACTCTGGGTTTTAATTTATGTTTAATTCTCAATCCTTGTACTATTATTTTTAATTTAGCAACTGTGACATGTAGTATGATATAAAAGCAATTACCTTCTGTCAATTTATCAGTAGCTAATGAATTACGATTTAATGCTAGTCATTTACCTGGTTTTTAATAATCAGGAAACTAAAAGTATTTTAACTTGCATATTAACGTACTAATTTATCTTTTTTGTAATTATTTTTTTGTAGCTGTGCTAACATGGTCTAACTTTTTGTGCTTTTGTATTGCTTTAATTTTTTTTATAAAATAAGTATTGAACTGTGTTTACGTAATAAGTTGTACTATGTACTTATTATCACATATTAAGTGATATTAACAATAATAATAATAATAATAAATTCTGCTTGCATGTGGATAAGTTGGATAAGATGCATCTTTCATTTTGCAGATACAGACCAAAGAAGAAGAAGAAGAAATCAGAAGATCAGCATGACGAGAACTTTGATGATGACCAAAAAGACGTTTTATCATAGCAGATAGTGGCTAATATTCTAGAAGTCAACTAGAGGTCAGAAAGTTGCATTACGGTTCTGCACAGAGGTTCTCCATAAAAAACTGCTAGTCTTTTCATGAGAGCAGTTACTTACATTACAACTAATGGAGTTGGATGATAGTTTTAACTTAGTGAAGGGAAAAGTGGATTTTTGGAGTTACCCTTACTGACAAACAGGCAGAAGCAAGAGGATTGTATCTTTGGCAAGAGGACAGAAATCTAATGATGGAACGAATCCGCAATCTCGCAATTGAACCAAGAGGAAAGAAGTGTGAAAAGGTCTGGTCGAGTCTAGATTTGAACCAGTTACTTTTGAATTACATGTCCAATGTTTTAGAAGACATTTCTGATCAAGGCATTATTTTAATCCTAATAGCTCACCAGTAAATCCAACATTTTCCAGTGTTACTTTATTTACATTAGGTTAATTGCTAACTAATTAGATTTATTTTTGTAATTAATTCAAATAACTGGTGAAGTTGAGTTGAAAATTTAATAATATTGCTTCAATCTGATGTTCATTGCATTAATAATATTAAATTTGTGACATTTGTAATGCATTAATTATCCATGGACTGTTTTAGGCTCTAAATTAATTACAAAAAAAAACTAATATTATATAATGAATTAGTAATTACGTGAGCATGGGTAAAATAACATTTGGAAATATGGCTAACTAGCTATTATGATTGGCTTGAGAACTGTCTCAGTGTCAAAGAGGCTATGTGGTCTAGTGGTTTAAGATATTCAATTTGTTATTAATTCTAAGACACTTGGTTCAAATCTCAGCTCATTACCAACTGCTTCATTATAATTCTTCCTTTCCACTGAATTTTATAACGGTATTGTCATTCCATCACTAACAGGCTAATTGTGTTTTTTGCAATTAGTTGGTTGTCAGAACTAGTTCTCACTTACGCACATTTACGCAAACATATGTTCACCGAAGCTTTATTGCGCTTTACATAATGTTTAGTGCAGCTGCTCGCAGTTCAGAAGATCTGGGTTCAAGCCCCAGCATAGGTGCAAAAACCCTCTTAATATATATTTTTCAAACCCTCCAAATTTTTCAAAATTATTAATTTATTTAATGTTACATAATCATTTAGTGGTTATTTAATGATTTAAGGGTTAAATTACCTTTAGTATTTTCGCTTGTGCTTTGATACTGTTCACTATGTAAAAAACTTGAGTTATAGTCGCATCGGGTCAAAGGTTCTTAGGGACATCTAATTTATTTTGCTGTTGAATATCTATAACAGATTACTTAAAATAAATGTGACTGCATTTGGACAGGTGTGGCATCAGCGTCAGTTAGCTGTAGGTCAAAAAGTCCTATATTATTTGCTTGCTTTCTTACTGAGGGTATGACTTACTAAGAATATTGGCATTGCTGCCGCTCCCAAAAATGGCTCTCCTTTTAAGATAAACGTTTTAATATAATTGCATAAGCCTGCTGGAAAAGTTTCGACTTGTACAAATGTGTTGTGGATCTGACAACTGTCACTGAAAAGACCGAGTTATTATTCCCAAAATAAATTTGTATAAATTTGTCATGCAAATTACATCATTTGTATATTTTAATCTGGCATTCATAATATTATCATTCTGTGTGACATTTACATTTTGTAGCTGCACTTATCAATGCATCTTGTTAAAATTATCATTAACGTAGACCAGATTTTTTGTATAAGTTGTGTTCAAATTGTCATTAACGTAGAACAGATTTTTTGGATGAGCTGTGAGGATACTTGAGAAAACAATACCTTGCATATCTTCTTTATGGAAACAATTGCAATAGTAAGTTCAAATTAATATATTTTTGCATTGGCTAACTGTACAGTTGTGGTTTATGTTGTTTTTTAAACAGTTTTATTTATGTATTATTAGACATCAAAACGATGAAACATCTAAAACAGATAGCTGTAGCGGTGTTGGGTAAATTACTTTCAAAGTGTTGTAATATAATAATTACCAACTACTTCCTCAAAAATTAATGAATTACTACAATTACTCCAGCAGAATAGTAATCGCATTACAATCACAATTATATTTCCAAAACTGAAAAGTAGCGAGTTATTCACTACAGTTACACCTGTAATAATGGCATCACTAAATATTAGTGAATGACAACTGTTAAATACTATTGTACTGTTAAAGCTCAGCTTTATAGGTTGATGTGCAATATTGTAACAGCATTTTGTATTTGCAAATTTGAGAACTGAGGAAATCCAAATAGCTAACTTGACTCGTGCATTCCTGGTACTGGAAATGGTGAAACTGAAATGCCAATATTGCCAAATAACATTGCCTTTGACCTTGAAAATTAGTAAGGCATTAAATTAGGAACCTCTTGTGTTGTATCTCTGAGGCCCAAGACCTTTAAGGCTTAACCAGCGACTGAGCCTGAAACAAAACTATTCAGAGTCTAGATGTGTATCGGATCATAATGCAATCATTGGCTGGCCTGAGTGACCTTGACCCCAAAAATTGACCTCAATATTCCTAGTGTCAGATTCTTGCATGACATCTTAATGGTAACTTATGCAAAGTCAGTTTAACAGGCATAGCACTATCACGTGAAAGCCTAGTGTAACACAATTGAGTCCTGACCTTGTTTGATTATGAGGCTCACTAGTGTATTAAATTTGGTTGTACTAGTACACAGGCTACATCTACATGTTACTGAGAGCAAATCAATCATATTTGTGCACGAGTAGTATGGCAGGAAAGAAAATAAAAATAAAATAAACTGTGAACTTTGACCTCAGTAATTAATGGAACCTTATTCACGCATTAAACAACTATCCACTCAAAAGTTCTAATCAAAGAAGTATAGAAGTTTACGTGACACTGGCTCTTGATTTGCTCACGAATAATTTAACTCGGGAATTTTACCCCCTTGCCCAGTATGGAATGCAATCTAGCAACAACTACGTCAGAGTCGCATACCACTCACTAGAATACTACTCCGTGAACTTGTAGCAGACTATTCTTTAACTGGTATCAAAGAAAACCAGTTTCATATAACTTCATGGTCACTGACCAGACTAATAATAATACGATGCTGCTATTAACAGCAGTGCAGCGATTCCGTGCATTTAATCTGGTAGACCTAGCTCTTAGTTGACTGTGATATGCTTGTGATAATATCTTCTGTGTGAAAAAGAAATGCTGACAAAAAAGCAAACGGGTGTTATATTTTTGACGTTTTGCATAAGCGTGGCGTCGACATGCCTGCTGGCAGCCGCTTTGGGCACAGGTTTTTGGGTGGTGTCGTCGCCTCGTCGTGAAGTAGAACAGCTGGGAGTGAATGTGAGGAGTTCTGAAAGCGAAGAAAAATTCCGCGGCACCCTGAACTTAGGCTTGTTCCACGGTCGCAAGGTTTTTGACAGCGGATTTGGAACCTCTGGCCGCCCCACAGATATTGACGGTAGGATTTTGTGTAATTTTGTGAAAATTGGAAAAATTCTATTTTTCGTCTTGTGCAAAAATCTTTACGAGGAGGCATTAAAAAATAAAAAAAATAAAATTTTCACTACAATAACAATAAGATGAACTACAATTACTACAACACTAGTACTTACTTCTGCTGCTGTCACTGTTGCTACTACTACTGTTACTACTTCAGGGTGGTTGACTTTGGTAACTTTTAGTTTTTCGCCACCCTTTAACCCATCACTTGATTATCTTTAACTCAGATAATTTGTTCATTTAATAATTTTGTCACTTTATATCATATTATCGTTTCATGCTCTGTGTTTTTCTTGTAAAAAGGTGATTAATAAAAGATACTTATTTACTTACTTACTGCTACTACTGGTTATTGTAATTAAGCTCTGCTCGAAAAATTAATTACCGTTATTCTTCTTCATAAATCTAGCACATTATTAAGTGTAGGGACTAATCCACTAATATGACACACTGAACCAGCAGGGGTGCCATGTTCATGTACATTCCCCTCAATGTCAGAACAGATCATGTACTGATTGTTTTAGTTCATTGTTTGCATGGAACAGTTTAGTTGTAAAGTAAATTTGTTTCTAGTGTATGGCCAGTATTTAAACCAGCCCCCTGCACACATAACAATGAATAAATGATCTTCTGCGGGCACAGCAGTTAGTAAATAAATGGCCATAACCACTAGTAAAGTAAATCTATCATTTACAGATTAAGCCTCGTTTTGATTCAGCTGGCTGAGCCTTATTTGTGGGCAGCTATTCATACTGGATTGGTTGTATGTAGGCGCTGTCTTCTAGGCTTATTAGTGCTCTCACACTGAAACAGTTTGTCTAGCTGTACTGCTTGTTTACTTAGCTTTGTGAGCAGTCTTATTGCCAGTGTTGTGATTTTCCATAACTACTGGTAAACTAAATCAATCGTTTACAGAATAAACTATACTCTTTAGCCATGCTATTTTGAAAAGGCCTTTTATATGGATCGGAATACATTACAATGCCATGTGTAGTTTAGAAAAGCCAATTTTAAAACCCAGAACACCAAGTTATAAACCTATAATTCTGTTCGTGTTGCAAAATAGAAAACAGCATAGGTCAGAAGAAAACGCTGAGGCAGTTACAAAATTTTTGTAGGAGCTCTGGGAAAACTCCTTGAGGTGCTTAAACCAGGTGCTTTATTAGGCTGAATCCCCTAACATCATTGAAAAAGGTACTGTTTGTAAAGTACTACTTGCAACAGTTCCGTGTTGACTTGTACAAATTTAATTAATTTAATTTATTTTTTTAGTCGTAAAAACTTATGCTGAAAAAGGTGTTTTTAACTATGGCCTGTGGATCTGTACAGTGGTGTTCGTTTCGCTTGGCATACTGTGGGGTTTCATATCAGCTGTGTTTTCCATGGTCAACAGTATTGCCAACCCCAAATCAGCTGTGATAGGACCCTTCGGTCTTTACTTATGGAATGGGTTAGCATGTAAGTAGTTACTTTAACGGCAAAGATCTTTGTTAAAGTATGCCTTGAAAATTTCTTAAACAAAGTAAACCGATATCCGACAGCTACTGGTGCTTTCATTTCTTGAAAAGTCCAGTAGCAAAAATTTTTTATTACATATTTAGACAGTTTGTACCAAAGGAAAAAGTTGCCATGATACTGCATTTGTGCACTACCCATTTTTTTGTATATCTTCCATTAAATGTTAGACTTATTGTTAACATTTTTTGTGATTTCATACTTAATTTGCCAAACTTCAGGTATTTCAAAGTACTGTAACTAGAAATGCCACTGCTGGTTGGGCAGCTATAAAGGATGAACTTTGGACTCATTGGGAATTTGGTGGCCTACTGATCTAGGCATCTGTGCTGCGAGCAGTAGGTCCCTAGTACTTATCCAGATTGTATTCCGTCTTTTTTCACATTTTCCTTCTTTCAAGTTCCGTATTGAAATTTAATTGTGGGTGTGAACCATCAGGAATGTCACACTTTAACTTTGTATAACATAAGTTTTGGTATTTACAGGCTTTCTAACCCTTGTGGCCGTGGTAATGTTTGTGGGTTTATATTACAAAGACCTCAAGGAAAATGTGCTTAGTATTAGTGACAGACAAAATCTCTGGACGTCGGTCGATCGTTCCTGGTTCGGAATGTCATTTTGGCTAGCCGTTGCTGCCTGCATCGGTTTTGCACTCAATGTCATCCTCGTAATGATAGCCGGCGTGCAAGTCAAACCCTTCTCCTCAAAGTCTGGCAACATGGCGGAAAAGAACCAGGGAGACACGATCATAATGTATTAATAGCCTAAGAAAGAAATGCAAAGACAGGACCAATAATGTATTGACCCAATTGGGAACGAAAACCAGGAGACCACATGACGTATTTATACCGAGTGTATGCAGAAAAACACCTAGTCGTGGAACAGTAGTAGTTATATTACAATGACTTTGTTGACTACATGCTGAAAACGCCTAGCAAAGAAACAAGTGGGACAATGTGGCGATACATGGATCCAGCTAGTGATGTGCCAGAAAAACGCTAGCGAGTGAATAAGAATTAGCTGTGAAGACAATATCATAACCAGAAAGATTTTACTAACATTTTATTATCCATGAAAATGAGATTTTACTCCAGATTTACAAGCAAAAAACAGACTAAAGAGACCCCTACATGAAAAATAAACAACTAATAGACCTGTACAATTGCAGGTTAAAAAATACATAACACGTATGTTTACAAGGCAATATGAATATCTGCTACAAAAAATAATTGTAAATTGTTTTAGCAAGTGTTTTAGTTTATATGTTACCTGAAGTTCACAGCCACACCACGGGCGTAAAGTAGCATTCGGCTAAGGTTTAGAACTCCCTACACACAAGAAATTAATTTCTGACGAGAATTAGGGTTTGGGTTAGGGGCAGGGCATTTAAATTGTGTGAAGAATTGTAAACTTCTTCCTAGCCATTCATATCAGATTCTGTTTCCGTGAAAATGCTCCGAATTATCAGTTTTTAGAAATCCTGTATGCACATCAGTAAAGAAAATGAACAATTGTTTGCATTTCCAACTCTGCTTAATGCGTGATTCGTGTACCTTGCGTGAAGTGTGCCTTTAGTTATAACACAATCTACTAGAGATCGTAATCATGGGTAAAATGACGATGAAAAACAATTTGTACAAATGATTTAAAGAAGGCCGCCAGTGACAGAGAGCATTTTGTCAATTACACCTCACAGGTACATGATCATTAGACACCGACTGTACTGAGGTCGACTACACGAAGAAACATATCAGTCGTGAACTAATTAAATACATACTGGGTAATTAATTAACAGTAACTATAAACTACCAAATGACTGCTAAAGAACAACTTGGTTTTGCACGATTCGCTCTCCCAAGCTATTACTTTAACAACTTCTAATTATCCAAACCTAAGGATTTATTACATAAAATGTTGGTGCTTGCTAAATTACACGTAAATTACAAAATCGGGAAACAAAAATAAATCGATACGTTCGCTTAACATAGTAACATAGCTGTCACAGTAACTTACAAATGACTAGATAAAAATATTAGAGAAACGGAAACAACCTAGGCAACGTGACGACTAAATTGCAACCGCCTATACCACTGCCAACATATACCAGATGCAGATGGTCAGTCAGAATCTTTAACATATACATACTGCAGAATTAAAGTTTCACATTCTCTGGACCAAGCAATGTCTATAAATACTTCATGTACATACAATAACAGCCTTGTATAAAAATTAATTTCTTGGCCTTGTATGAAAATCTATTTCTCTGCTAATAGATGGCTGAAAGTTCGCATATGTAAAATATGAGCACAACAGCATTCATTCCATTGTATCCAATAATAATGCACAAGACATCCAAAAATGGTACTAAAGTCATCAAGTCCATGAAGAAAAATGCACATTGTTGAAGTTTCTTAAACATTATTTTAGGTGTACAACGAGCCCTTGCTTAACCATGGCAATGGGTTTCAGCATTGTGTAAATCCCCATTTAACAATGGACATTTTACTTAAAAAAACTTAAATTAATGAGTTTTGTTGCTACTAAGCCCTACATATATTTGAGCAAACAGTCTTTTCATAGCAAACTTGGAAATTCAACGAGTGCCATCAGTAGGTCATGTCTTTCAGTCAAATATGGTCATGTCGTATTCGAATCTGGGTGGGCAAGAGGCAAACAAACACATAAGCATGACAGACCTCAACAATACAGGAGAAATAAACTTTTATTCCTTAAGGAGGATAGACAATTTCAATGGTAAAGCAAACTATTTATTGTTAAGTGAGAAGATAAGTCAGAAAAATTCATTGGTGTTGATAGGAACAGCTGCTAAAGCAGGACATATGGTGATGTGTAGAAATCTGGTATTTTATCAATTCACACAGAATTTTTAAGAGATTCAGTAGCTCAAAAAAGCTGATTGGACAATGATCTTAGACGCTTTTAAACCACAATGTAGGCAAATTGTCACCTTCTGATCCACCCGGATTTCCCTGAAGCTAACAAGACCTACATTTCATTCATTACAGAAAGTAACAAACACAAAGGAACGAAGAAATCATACAAACCTCACGTCACACATCACAAAAACTATATTCTGTACAAAATATCTCAGAGTAGACAAATGACCTTGCCCATTGTTCAAAGTTAAACCAGTGAACAATACTTAAAACACAAATCAAATATCTCTCCATAGGTTTCACTGCATCCAATTTTCCAATTTATCATGTCTTTTATTGTACGAGGCCATTGCGGGAGGTGCCACTTAACTAGGTGCTCGTTTTCACTAAAAATTCATATATGATTATCCACAATGTCTGAACTTTCATATATTCATTTTCAGATATATGAGAAAATGAGATCGGTAAAAATCTCCGCCTTCCATTTTGCAATAAAGAATCTTATAATCACAGGGCACACAAAGCTGCTTGAAGTGTCAAGCCCAAAGTCTTCCAGGTCTACACCAAATTGTGATCTGTAAAAGTTTTGTTGCAAGTCCATCTTGCTCCACTTCGCAAACTTTGCGCGGTGTCCGAATTCACAAGTTGATTTGTCATGAAACACGAATTACTATAGCTTCGTTAGCGAAACTACAAACGTGAAATTAATCTATAACATTTTGTTGCACTTGCATGAGATTTCCAGCTTGCCAATGCCGTTTCAGCAAAGGTTTAAAACAAATTGTACAACACAATCAAGTTGCTTCGATATCATCAGTCGGCCTTATTCAGTGGCATGTCGCCGGTCGTCGACGGTGGTGGTGGGGGTGCTTTTCGATCCTGCCCTCCTGGCCACGATCCGGCAGAGGTCATCGGGGAGTTAGAGAAGTCCTCCTGCTCGTCTATACTATTTGGTTCACATTGAGTGTTCTCCAGTCTGGTGATAAGACGCTCGTCCTCATCCCCGAACTCTCCACCCATCAATGAGGGCTCACCCACCACCATAACATCCTGCTGACAAAAAACAGGAAGTTATTAGCCAAAAATCAATTTTACCATCTTTGCACATTTTTTGTCTTACCCCATATGGCAGATCAGCATGTTTCTAGTGCTAACAACAGTAATCATTCTTGAATAAAACTGAATAATATCAAGTATCACTGCATGATATGAGACGTCCACAAAGGAGATGGCTTACTTAAAAGTACTACCATCAGGATTATTGCTACACGCTAAATTCTATGGTTTGACTATCACACAAGCAGCAGATTTAACTATGTACACATTTCACACAATGACTTTTTGCTTAAGGAAAACTAGTCTCTATTGAACTGTTGGGCAACTCCTATTCAGCTGAACTTTTATTTCAAGTGAAATTTTACTTATAATTGTTTTGCCAACCCATATTTAAGCAAAATGAGCGTTAGCAACATGCAGAACAGTTCTTGCTTTCATTCACATCATTTGCATTTAAATATTGCTACATAAAGAAACACATTTTTAAAAAAACAATAAAATCATATAATTTCATAAGATAAAAAATTTATATACAGTGACCTAAAACTACCCAAATATTAACAGATACATTGTACTTGAAAATTAAATTTGAAACACCGAATAAATATATCAAAAAGAACCTGTTATAAATATTAGTATAGTATAATCTATAATAATTATTCCTCAGGCAACCCAATTTTATTTATGGTATTAGGCAAAACAGAAATTTCACAAGCGAAACTTCTGCTCTAAGGCAGGATTGCAGAAAAGCAAAGACAGCCACTACTACCTCTCTATAATGTCCTAGTGAAGGTTAGTAATATGAGTACATTATAACATCTAGTCTACATGGCACAGTCAAGCTTAAACAAACAAAACTGCTCTGAATTTTTTAAGCAAGTTGCTGGCAGTTACTTGTTTTGCATAACACTTCCCATTTCCGCCAAAAGTAATATTAAATCACATTCCACTGCCACCTATATTTTGTTTCTAAAATCACTTGTAACAAAAAGTTTACGAGCAGAAAGAGAATACCAGAACCGTGCCATGAGATGATAGACTTATCCTTGTTAACACTATCAAAAAGCCTTCGAAACACGAAGCACAGAGAAGAGAAGTGTAAAAAAGCAGCAAAGCAGAGCAAAAAGTGCGATGATATGTAAGCAACAATAGACCTGTCAGCTGTGCTTGGGTGGTCTGCCCCTGCCTTTCCTCACATTGCCCTGAAATAAAATTGCTTGCCGAAACGGAAAATGCAGCACCTTCCTTCTTAGTTAAAGTTGTTCAGTTTCATTAATGAAATGAACAACTTAGTGTGAAGGAAGCTTTTGATCTTTTTGCATGCAAAAACCCCAGACTCAGCTGTTTATGAATTGCAAAAAAAACAGACAGTTTAAGGCATGCATGTTGTACTGCATTTAGACAATCAACAGTACCTTTAGTCTACAGTTTTTGTCGCTAGATGTCACATTATTAGTATTTATTACATTGTTTGACAGTGCTATGGTCAACAGTTGCTATTTACTAAAATTATCACTGAACTAATAGAAACTACTCCATTTATAGCGTAATGCAAAAGGCACTGCTTAGCCTAAGTATTGGCATCTCTTAGGTTCCTGAAATACACTGATTAAGTAGACGTATCTCTGCCTGGACAGAGGATAACTTACACAAGAAAATCTTCACTTTTTTTCTGTCCCATGATGCATCTTTTGTTTTTGTACATTACTTACCATAAATTCAATCTTGATTAACAAAAGTTATTAGGTTTTTCTTTAAGAGTTCTGTTTAATAATTGATTCCTACATCCAATGTTTAACAAGAATAACAAATCAGTTCTTCACAAAAATTGCAACTTAATTCAGATGTTATTCATTTCAGCATTTCATGCACTGACTGAACAGAACAAAGTCAATCCAAAGACTTTTTTCAACTGAGAAAGCAAATCTGGTTTAGGCTTGCAGCACTTGCTAAACTTCATCATCCACTCATATTCTGTTTTTAGGAAAGCAGGCTACTCATTCTTTTGACAGCTGTAACAGGACCAGGGTTTAGCTCATCATAAACAATAATCTTCTAAAATGAGACAGTGAAATGAAGGACTGGTCTTAGCCACATTCTGATGCAAGTTACGTCCTCCTTTATAAGGCAGATAGCTGAGGCATTATGACAGATCAAACTACTCAGAAGCCATTTTCCTGGCGGTCACCTATCCTTTCACTAACCACTTCTAGGGTTATTTCATTTTAATCGTTTAGTATATGCCATAATGACTTAAGTTAAATAAAACTGCAAAATATTTTAAAATTAAGAAAACATTTTTGTTATTAGGCAAACATTTGCTTTAACCCTTTTTAATGCTTTGCCATGGCACACACTTTCCATGCATAATCGTCAGTAAAATTTCCATGCACCACAAGCACAGGCAATGCAAGGGAACTTGTTTGGTAAATTTATACTTAAATATTAATGCATTAATCGTTATGAATTTGCGAGTAATATACAAATACATTGAAATACAGTAGAACCCTGACTATTATTATGCATACTAAATGACTTTTCTTGCATTGGGTAGACTGGTAGTGCTGTAAGGCTTGTTAGCAGAGAGTAACTTTGAGTGTCAAAGTAGTGGGAAGGACCTACATAAATCCTACATATCATCTGGTTTAGCATATAAGTTGCTGTGTCACATTTTGCTGCTACATCTATCAATTGAGGATTTCAAATCAAAATTGCACTTTACTAGTCGTCCCTTAATCATAACATCTCACACTAGTTTCTATGAGCCAAACAACTGAAATAAAATTCTCTAATACATAGTAGCAACTTTACTTGTCACTTCTGTATCTTACCTGTGATGATAAAGCAAAGCCTTGTGGACCTGGTGACATATTTTTCTTTTTTCCACCTAGTCCAGTGGCAGATGCTGCTGAATTATTGCCAGTTGACGACTTTCGTTTTCGTCTCTTGCTGGGTGGACGTTGTGACTCTGTAAAGAGGAAGCAAATGTTATACTTGATATTCATATGAGCATTTACTAACATTTCAGTTAACCAGTCAACCAACAACCACAACAAATGCACAGTGGCATAGTGTAGGGTGTGCGGTCAATATTTTCTGTTAATAAAGCCGACAATAAAAATACTTCTTTTTCCGTCAAATTGCCCGGGTGAATTTATTTTATCGCACGCACACCTGGACGAAAATTTTGATAATTATCTTCATTCACAGCTAGCGCAGTCATATAAAAGTGCATTTTTTAATTTAAAACATAAAACACAATAATTATTATAACAACGTTGTTTCGGCAAGGATGCAGTAAAGCAATGTTTCTGGTAACTCTCTGTATATCTCACGAGATTGTCACTCCTTGGGATTCTTGATTTGATTGCAAACTTTATTTTAAACAAATGCATGTGGCTTTGACAGTGCTAGTATCACTATGAGCAACCATACACTAACTAATTAAGCGATTCTCTCTATGGAGAGTATACAGAAGCCCTTGACATTTCCATATTTTTGTTAATAATAAATACTTTACTCTTCATAAGAATAAATATCTTTCATATGTGTTTGTACTGGTCGAAGGTGTGTTACGTTAACAAAGGGGCGATTGATATGGCTACCACACAAGGCGACCAAACCCCATGCTACACCACTGTAAATGCAACATAAACTATAATTCAGAAACAAGTGTTATTAATTCACAGATAATACCATTACAATATGAAGTTAACACAGTGTTAGTACCTTACACAGGCAAACATTATTGAACATTTGAAAGAAATGTTAAGCCTTTGGAATTTGCACAGTCAATTCCAAAGTTTCGTGGATAAAAAACATACAAGCTTCTTTATTGTTTCCAGCTCACGTTATCTGTTTTTTAAAAAACAGCATATTTCTTACGTTGAAGACACAGACAGCAGCAAAGTCATATAATACTTTCTGAAACTAAGAAAATTTCGCGCCATTAAAAAATCACTATTTTGCATAAGAAAGTTACATAAGAAACACTGCAAGAACATCTCTCATCAGGTGTAAGTGTGCTACTCTGCAAATGCAAAATACCAACACAGAAAATATTTTAATACCAATATTCTAGAAATATTTAAAAAAACAGGAAATGCATGAGGTGATTTGTTATAACTAACCTGAATTAGGTAATTATAATAATGTGTGAGTGTGAGATCTGTTAATGATGTTATTATAACCACTATTAGAATACAGCACAGCAAACACACTCAACCCACACAGTGTGAGAGCATACATGACGTACTTGATAGTGTACCTAGTTGTTTTACTTCAACTTCGCGTGCAGCAACACGTATCATGCCTGTTAGGTGATAATCAAATTACATATGTGTATAAATTAGTTATACAACAGCAACAATGTATAACAGCTAGAGATAATTCTATAACAAAACCATGCAAAATACCCAGCAATTTATGATAAAGTATCCTAGAAGTTTCTGGCATTCACAACAAGACATAAAGCTAACAATTTTCCTCCTTGATAAAAGTGAGTATTTTTCAGGACATTTCTTTAAAGACATGCTGCTTGGTTGGCAGTAATTCATTTTTGATAAAGCATAAATTTTGGAAAAAGGCACTAGTTAGGCAATGCTGGCAGAACATCAAAAATCTTGATGACATCACAAAACAATGCTGACGAGATTACAAACATGTTGGTAAGACAACATGGTAAGTTGGCAAGAGTATAGAAAAATGAATATACAATTAATATGTTTACCAGTAAAAGCTTTGTTTTCAAAAATACTCACCAGGTGGTGCAACCATGCGTTGCCACTTTTGAAACAAAGTGGTCTTCAGACAATCCCGTGGATTTAGAGCGTATGCTTTGTGCCGTGACATCAGCTCCTGCATCGGCTCCAATATCACACATAACTGCTTCCAAAATAATAAATGAGACCCAAAATTTAAACCTATCCATATACACACCAAGAATTTGCTAATTTACAGGATTAAGATTAACAGGATTTATCGGGCTGATTACAGCAGCACAGCATACCTTAATAATCAAGACAAATTCTCCGAAACAAAAAAACTTCTGTCTTTCAAGGACAGACTTTTGTGTTGTGCAAACCAATTTTAAGATTCGCATTTTTACCATCCAGTAAAATGAGATTTTGCCAAAGACGAAAAAGCTGCAAGCTTCAATCGACTACAAGTCAATTCGATTAACCCACCGTGCAAAAGACGAAACTTATAAATAATTCACACACCCTGAGGTAGTTGAGAGTGAAGTTTGTTAAACCCTGTCGAGTTATGTTCTTCGATAACTGCTCCAGCATTCCTGGATCCTGTAAGAAAAAAGCACCAGATATGAAAATGCGAAGTTCGAAGTGTCTGAAAATAGTTAATGTGTGACAAAATTAAAAAAATTATTTAAGCTAATTCATTATTTGTTCCAACTTCTAGTCAGATGAGTAAAATGTCTTTTCACCAAGGTTTGTGTGAGATATAAAGCGCTATTGTAAAGAAAACTAAAGCTGCAAAAAATACTTTGTATTATTAATGAAAGGAAAAAGCCAAGCAATACGGCAACAGATTTAATGAAGCACAAAGAAAATGAATCATAATTGGCTTCTTTCAAAGCGAAATATGTCCTAATTTTTTTCATTATACAAAGCCGTAAAATGGACAGTCAAAATATGGTCAAAGTTGTAGTGGTCATCTTATTGTGTAAGCTTGTCAAACCAAAACCTCTAGGACCTCTAATTTGATTTTCCACACCATTCTAAGTATTTCTATTACACTTTAATGACTTTTAAGGCAAAGTTAGATGAAAAGTAGAGAGGAAGCTTATACACTGTACAGGGCACATAGAGTGCAAAATCTGTGTGCAACAACTTTGTCTGAAACATATTTTTTGCTCGTATACAAGCTCGATAACCCATGTTTTGCAAACTTTTTTGCTCACAGAATTTTACTACAAGTTTAATTTGCTCTCAGAAGAAAAATCATGGCAAAACCCGATTAGATCAATGAAAAAAATCACTTCAGGCAAGTGTCATCTAGTAACAGTTTACTGACACAGTTTCGTACAGAAGGTGATGTGCGCAGGAAAATTTTGTTTGAGATAATTTGCATCAGACAATTTGTGGCAGACCAATTTATTACCACGAGCGACTAAGCTTAAATTCATAAATTTGCAGCCTTTGATATGGAATATGAAGAGTAGGCCCTGTAATGTGAATTATATGGTTAAAGATATTTCGGTGTTACTGTTTTGGGGAGTGCAGGCAACGTTGGATTTAAATGAGACAGTTGTGGCAACACGTAAAGGTCAGTAACGTGGCATAGCAAGAACCATAAGTTAACTGACGGTAATTCTATATCATCTTTCCAGATTTCTAGCTACCAGCAGACACCAAAAAAATGTCAGTATTCAATAAATTGTGCATAGAAACTACGAGGCTTTCGCTTTGGCCCTGGATGTATTCTGAACATTGTATTCTGAATTTTGGATACATATCACAGTCAACCACTGTGCCTGAAAATTTCTGTGCAGCATTCTTTTCAATTAACTTTCAGCTTTAAAGATTTTTGCCAGTTTTTTTGTTACATGTTTCTAAGTTTAAGTGATAATGTTCAGTAAAATAAACCCAACAAGCCAAGTGACTTGTCCTTTCCTTTAGAAAAACATCTTACGTGTAGCGCTATGACACTGCGAGGTATGAGTTCCCGAGCCTGTCGAGTAGCAAAATGCCACGATCGTATCCGCATCAGATCATCAAACGTGAACTCTAGAACTAGTCTACCTTCTGTGCAAACCTACATTGATAAAAAAAGCATTATAGTTCATCATTAAGATGACATGTCTGTGTCATACAGAACAACTATTTTGAAAATCGTAATTTAATTTCTCATTTGTTATCAAATGGGCCTTTAAAAGAACGAAATCTTTTTTGGAAGCACGTTTCAAGATACTCAAACTATAGCTATAGCTCATATGGTGTTCAGTAGGGGTGAGCATACCTTGCTAGGAAGCGAACTCGAATCAAACCAAATTTCAAGATTTGGAATCCAAATCAAATCTGAATTCAATTTTTAAATTTTTGAATAAATTTCGAATCATTAATAAAAAGTGATCTCACAAAAATCATGCATATTACTTGATTTTATTATGCAGGAAGACATTAATAACTCAAAGAATTTGCACGATAACGGCAAATGAATTGTGCTGATTGCATAATGTTTTTAATGTTTTAATGATGAAGAATGTATGTAGTTTAAGTGCTGCAATATTTAAATCTATAATTTTACTTTTAAATTAAATGTAAATTCAAACGTTCGATGCACAAACCCAGTGCTAAATTTTCGTAACTTGCACAACTTAGAGACTAACTTTTATGCACCCTTTTTGCATTGCTGCACAGCTTAGAACTATGCTTACGTTGTATTACATAAGCATACATACTTTGCATACTTTCGGGCTGTTCTTACATGGCGTTTTACTAATGCATCTACCTTGCACAGAAGTAAAGAGATTTACAAACTTGAATCGAGAAACTTCCATACACCTTTAATCAACCAATGCTGCAGTTTCTCTACAATCGATTTGACTCTCAAAAGAAACTGGAGAGTAAAATGTCCTCTTGCAAGTCCAGCTGCCAAAGCCATGACAAGTAACAAGGCCTTTAAACAATGTCTCCACAGATATCCTGTATCTCACAAATCAGCAAGAGTTGTAAAACTAGTGCAAAAACAACCAGGACACTGCCAATCTTTGGCTAGAATCCGGTACTTTAGGTGTAGGCTTACCACTAAAGTTGACTGATCATGGAAGAACCAGGACCTAATTATTAAAGATAATCCTGTAAGACAAGACAGAGAACTGATGAAATTGTACAAAAACAGCTTTGCAAGCAGTTATCCATCTAGTTAGTTTAAGCATAGTTCACTTGCTTCATGTTAGACAGTTCCGAACCATCCATAACACTCATATAGTATATAGTTACTAATCAACTCAGTGCTACCTAACATCCGTTGCCAACTTACTAATGACTCAGTGACCACTCTACTCTCCTCTCCCATATAATAGTCTAAAGTTGGGCAAAAATTAGAATTTTTAACCAGGGACATGTTATTTTGACCCTTGCAGTGATAATGGCTTAAGCAAATTCTCTACCTTAGTAAACATAGGCTTTCCGTGGTGCGTCACCATTGTGGCTTGATCACAGTCTAACGTTATTGTGGTGTTGTGAAACGACTCTTTCGGATGCTTCAGCTGAAAGTACAATTCCGTGACTCCGCCCTCAAAAATACTTCGGAAGTATCGAGGAATCAGTGTACGTCCGATTGCTGCAAAACAAAACCCAAGATTGCTGATTATAAAATGCGAACATTAACATAGAAAATTCATGTTAACACAAAACTTATTGAATTTTGTTAAAATAAATTCTGGCCGAAAACCAGAAAAAATTGTTTTGAAATTACAAATTTCGTTAAACTGACACCCTAAGCTACTTTTTTTGAGTACAAGTTGCATATTCCTAATTAAAAGAATATACTCAACTAAGTTAATAAACTAAGCTGGTATAGCTCTTCAGAAGTCTTGCAAGCAGTTCATAATTAACATAATATTACAAACTAGCTAACCTGGAAAATCAAGACAGGACATGAATGAAAGCAGGCCAGCACAAAGATAAAACATGGCAGGATGAGACAGAAAATAATTGTAATGACATCTATATGATAACTACGATAACTCCAACAATACCAAGTTTTCACACTGGTTATCATAAAACACTCACAATCGATTTTGATCATTGATGAGAACAACTACCACCAACGGTAGACAAAAACATGTACTCACTGTAACGTTTAGGCCCGGTGTCCTCAAGACAGAATGTCAACGTTAAAGTGGCATCGTCTTCGAAAAATTCTGTGACGAAAGCATCCCACCACAAATTATCACTCTCCTAAAATTAAACATGAGCTGTTTATAAAATTCTTAAACTTCAGTAAAACAGACAAAACTAAACTGGCCATAAGCTACAAATGTGTATTGACTTCAGTGTTAACACAGTTCAACTGGTTTTATGCAAAAGTTCACACAAGTTTACCATTTTACACTTTTTGGGACAACATTTACAGAAATGTTAATTTTGAAGAATATAAATTGAATGTCCTGGTCACAGCATAAATTTGGCAATGTTAGCATGCCAAAAGAGTGATTATATCTAGACAGAGCTATTAAAAATAGTCAGACACGTATACCTAAAGACCGTGTGAAGCCGTGAAAATGCGCCAAAGTTCGTTAGCAAATCTGCTGGGTTTTACAAACATTGAGCACAAAAAGCAGAAGTAATTTAGGTTCTTAATGTTTTTCTTACCACCCTTACAGAAGCACAAATAGCTATCATAACAAGTAAGATGTTTTTTATACAGTATGACACACTGAAAGTTGGAATCGAGCACATAATAATAGACCTTAGCCTACTTATTACATTGGTGGTTGTGGCAGGACTGAAACCTGACTAATTATCGGGGATAGTCTTCTAGTATGAGACACTGCACCCACAGAAGCATTCATATGTTTGAACATTCTCTGCCAATGAAAAAGTACCTCTTAAAAGGGAAGAAAGGCAATTTTAAAGTATCCACACAAAGCTGTATTACTTAGCATTTTACACACGCAAAATTTGTCACCTTTATGTAATTAAAGAGTTATCTTTAATAGCAGATGACATAATGCTGAGTAGCGAACTTAACAGGATATGCCAGTTAATACAGCTTAACAGCGTTATACAGTATTATATCACTCCTTCTTTGTCCAATAGTATTCAGATGCTATAGAAAAGCTCTCAACATTTTATTATTAAGTGTTAAAGTGCAGTCTTATATGATTGCAGAGTAAAAAAGTTAAATATACAATTTTATAATCTTAAATTTGCATTCTGTAAATTTATTCTGCTTACATAATTGCATTCTGCTTATTTTCCATTATAAAAAAGAGTTAAATATAAAATATTAAAATCACAGCTATAGCCATAGTCATAGTCATAGTCAAAGGATAGAAAGAGCCAAAGGAGGTAAAATAGTAATGACAATAAATAAACAAATAAGTTAGCAAATAAAAAATTAATGTAAAGTCATTTAAAGAACTAGACATTTTACTTCACCTTGCTGTTTACTACCTCCACCATTGGAGACAATATTGGAAATATAAACAGCAGAAAATAGTACATGCCAATTCGAAAAATTAGCATCCGATGAAAGGATGATAATTAAGCTGTTGTAAAATAAGCGGGAGATCAATTAAATAATGCTGTCCCATTAGTACGTATTAGATAAAAGTTGTCTCAAGGTAGAACGCAACAGTAGAAGTGTATTGCAAAAATAAGACCAGTAGCTCAGAAAGTATGTTTCAGACACAGCGGGATAATAAGACTAACACGCTATGATTGTATGAAGGACGACAGGTCGTATGATTCATCTCTTCCACCACCACCACAGTTGGCATGATTGGAAGACAGAAATCACTACTGTAGCAGCCTACTGTACTTACAAGCAAATTATGTGTAATCAGCGCAGCACAGGCTGAACATCTGTCCCTTATACTACTGTATAGGGCAGAGAGTCCCATTTCCATGTATAACTCAATTTTGCATCGTCAGAATTTACTATTGTATTTAACGTATTATATGCAGTGAAGTTCCAGACGCATTGGTATATTTATATGTTTTCTTAATTTTATATTTGATTAATATATGGCAGTTGTGGGATAGTAGTGTGACTAATGACTATGTCAGGATCTGTCAATTCACAAAAAAACTGTGGTACTGTTTTCATGACGACTTCGAAAGTTCTGTTTGTAGATTAACACAGAATAAATGTTAAATTTCCGAAAAAATAGAAAAAAACTTTTGTATCATTGCACAACGGAATAAACAGCATAATAATAATAATCTTTACTTAGTCGGCTTTTAGGATGAACAATTAACATAAGCTCCAAAGAGCTTTTGGACCGACTGTAAATAACAATCAACAACTACATAACAGAGACTATGATTACCCCACTTTGGTAAAGTGTTTGGTATTACCCGGCCGCTGTATCGAACTCACGACCTCCCAGACGGAAAGCGGGCGCGTTAACACTAGGCATCGGATTTGAATACACGATTACATATATGTATATTAAGTACAGTAACAATAGATAATCTGCTTTTAGAATATAATTTAACCACTTTGGGCGACCTATAATTCAAGCCCGGAGGGTTCTATAAATTCAGTACAGTTCGTGGGAAGCCACTATTCACAGCTGTACACTAGCTTGATGACAGACAGGTAATTAAACTTCAGACGTTCAGCTGTGTACATATTTAGCAAATAAAAAGGACTATGATATAAGCTGTCTGGATATTATTTTTAACAACTTGCAGTGTCAGAACATACTAGTATTTCCAACAAGTAAAAGTGATACAGGTTTTAGTTTCTGAATAATATCCAGGGCATTAAAAGACAAAGAAAAGGACCAGATTTATTTACCGTTGCCAATTCAACAGACAACATTAGTACTAAGGTCTATTCAGCTACTAAACACGTTTTTTTAACATTCTTGTACGGCTGTATCTGTAGTTAGCCTCTGTACTCGCGAATACTGCTGCTGTCCATGGCTAAAATGTCAAGAGGCCACAGCCACGGAGACATCCATGTCAGCTGTATTGATCAGATTTTTCTTCAAGGCAAGGTTGTCATAAATATTCATATGGCACAGGTTCTTTTCCATTCGTGTAGAAGGATGGTTGCTGCGGCAGCTCTAATGAAGCGACGCCGATGAATCGGCTTAATTGAAACCCTTTGAGTTTGTCTCCGCACGTAATGGCAAGCGGGTAACCTCTGCGCACAGGCACATAAATGATTCACTAGCTTCTCGTATGTCGCTTGAATTGAAGCTGTTGGCAAACTTGTTTTCATGGAAATTACCTTCGCCGTGCAGAAATTTGTCAAAAGCCAGAATGTGCTTGTTGCATGGCGAGCGCATGCAGCGGTTTCTAATGTGCTACATTAGCACTCATCGAGCAGGGCGACTAGTGAAAATTATCTAAAGAATGAACTCTTGTCACATGGCGGAATGCTATCAATCATGATTATTGTTGCACAGAGAATTCTGAAAATCTCGGAACGTGCTAGGAATTAAATAAAATAAAACTAAACGTGCAAAATAACAACGACACCTGTCGCCATAAAATAGGCATTAAATCATCCAGCTCAGCACGATGTCCAGCGCAACAGCAAAGCTAAACATCCCTCTACTTTTCATTCTTTTGCTCCTCACTTATCAGGTCACCCGAGGAAAAACTAAAATAATTCAAGATTCTCAAAAGCCGACGTTTAAAACATGACTGGATCGATCCCAGAAGTTTTAAACTAAGTAACAGAGTCGATAAATAAAAGAAAAAACTCATATCCCTTCCTGGATGCAATGAAACTAAGCACAGTATAGAACATCCATGCAATAAAAATTGCTCCAGTGACAATTAACCACAGCCAATATGTCAACAATAATACCAGAGACGACTTGAGAGGCAAGGCGTTCAGCTAGTATGTGGTACTAAAGCAAATCGCAGTTTGCTTAGCAGATGGATGGGTACCTGCCAAGAAGTTTGCAAACATGGCCAGTTTGCAAACACTCTTTATAAATGAAGCCTAAGAAAATTCCTCATGAAATTTTATATTACACTTACATATTATCTTATTTCCTACAGGGTTTGCGTTAACTGTGTATTAGCAATAACGCTGTACAAAACTTCTGCGAGGACCATTAGACGTAGTCATTTTAACGGTAAGTCGTTTGACGTCTAAAGCAGTTCAGATAACATTGTGTAAAGTTTGAAAAAATAATAAGAGCATTCGTAGCGCAATCTTGGCTAACTAAGCAAAAGTACACAAGTCTTTCAAACAGGCAAGATAATACGAAGTTTAATAATTTTGTATGTAAAGTTTGTTTTTGGGGACCTATGAATTTTATAAATTTATATTTTTTAACAAGTTCTACAAATTAATAACGAAACTCTTTCAATTAAATGCCAAGAAATTGACTGCTGCTAGGAATGCCAGGCTTGGGTCTCATGTTTGCCATTTCTTTGAGTTGATTTTTTAGAACAAGTGAATTTTAAAACGATAAAATTGCATGTAATGGGTTACCAGTCACCGCTAGGGGTAGTTTCTGATTTATAACAGTGTCTTATAAGGGGTGTCCATTTAACAGGAAGGAAAAGACAAAACGTCTGAGTGTTAAATGGCTCTGCTAACTAGCAACAGGTTTTTGAAACTTGATACTTTGATAATGCTATAGCTTCCTTTAAATGTTCGTTTTTATTTGGAGAAGTTCTGCTTTTTTATATTATATTATGTAAATGTTCGTTTTTATTTGGAGAAGTTCT
The DNA here is from genome assembly GCA_030141605.1 of Tubiluchus corallicola. NCBI lineage: Eukaryota > Metazoa > Priapulida > Priapulimorpha > Priapulimorphida > Tubiluchidae > Tubiluchus > Tubiluchus corallicola. The sequence goes on from JAQGDQ010000115.1 coordinate 285,385, forward strand.
GCTTTTTTATATTATATTATGTAAGCATATTACGTTGTGCATAAAGTGAGCAGTTTAGTGTGAGGCAGATTTTTCATTGTAAAAGATCATCTGCTCCGATAAGTATGTGTATGTGAGACCTGTGCAGATATTTTGATTTTGTACACCCTTGTACAAGTAATTTAAACAATTTGCTGGAGGGATGAGTGAAAAGCAACAAAATCGAAGTTTGGTAAAAAGCAACACAAAATCAAATCACTACATTGCCTCAAATCAGTCATTAATATTCTGATACCGTGTGCACAACTGATTGAAGCAATGAATCCAATTGCCAAGTTGACAATCTAGACGAAAGGTTGCACTTTTTAAATAGCGAGCTGAATATGAATGAAATTAATTCACTTCAACTTGCTCCACCATCAGCGACTGTTATGTTTACTGTCATTTGTTCTTCCAAAATTAATTAAAAGTTAAAACTGACATTTACACATGTATTACACTCGACAAACTTTTTGTAGGTTTAATGTTTAATGTACAGACTTAATTGTGACTCAGGAAATGGCTATAATTTTAACATATATGCAGCGATAGTATAAAACCTTTCTATTGCTAAATCGAGAAAATGAGTTTGAAGATTCTTTTAAATTGCTTCGAGCATGATTAGAATTTTTGGCAAACTGGGTTTACTTTACCAAAACTCCCACAGTTATTTAATTCTAGACAAATAACACAGTATTATTTAATTGCGACAGTGGTTATAAAAACAGTGCTGTGTAGCGCTGATGCGTGGAAAGGTGCGCTGGAGTTTCTAATGTGCAAAAGAAAATTCACAAATGGTGGAACAATTGTCAAGACAGTAGTGATGTTGCAACAGTGCATCTAATAAATGCCACATAATTCAGGGCGCACTTTTGGACTAACACACAGTAAAGGCTGTAAAGCAACGCTTAACTAGTACAAATACTTCAATCGCTCCGTAATACCACCCCTATTTATTAGCAGATGGAAATATTAATGAGAAATTGTTCAGGTGACTTGCTGCCAGTCTGGTTCCCTACCTGCTCACATAACTGCCTTTTTAAAGGCTTTTTTACTAACTGGTTACAGAGTACGGTGGCTGCATGTAACAAGTAAGCATGTGCAAGCATGTGCATATATCTAAAAAGGAAAGAAAAAAATTAAATAAAAAATGATCCTTACATTTACCTCGGTGCGTTGTTGCAACCTTTTATTCAGTTCGTATATCCGATAATCTGGCTGACCTATGTATGGTGTATGACGCCTGAAAATAATAAAACAAACAATAAGAAAATAATAGTACAATCAATAACGACTGTAGTGACAGCTGTTAACAATAATGACAATGGTAAAAAATTGTCAAATTGAATGATTTTTATGTACTCTTGTAATGTGCACTAAACACAGAACTGTGTCCCGGGTCACCGGCCCAATTTTTGACATATTTTGTTTCAGGTGATCGTGTCAGATCCAAATATTTTTTCTAATACCCGTTCAGATTACGGTTTACAACTACAGTCAAATCTTGTACACAAATAAGATCATTTGAATTTTAAAGTAGACTAACTAGTGGCGCAATACCGGCAAGGATAACTCTTTGAACTGCATAAAGTCAAATAAAAGGTCTACCTGAACAAATCCACGACTAAAAAAATAGTACAGATTTTTTTTCTAATGCGCTAGTTCTCCGAAGGACTACTAATAACTGCACTGCATTTTTCAATAGTGTGTAACACGCTAAAGCACCTATTGGAGCAGAGGCAACAGGTTAGGGGAATCTTTAATTGTGTCGCGAGGTTCTTGGTTGCGAGAATTTTGACATATTCCATAGATCGCTGCTATATCCAGGCAAAAAATGAGAATTTTGGTACAACAAAAACTGATCAATATTACTTAGTTACCAAATTATATCCACTCAACAACACAACCAAGTTCTGCAAGTTAGCAACAGTACTCACCTAAAATAAGGAGAGAATGGGGAAGAATAAAACGGGTCGTTTAAGGGGCCTGGCCCCGGTCCTGGACCCGGAATCATGTGGTTCATAATCTTTCAGCTCAATCTATGAGAAATTCTTCTACATCTTACGTTCGCACTATAAAACGCTGTCACAAGTGCATTCTTTCAAGTCACAAAATGATGGAACGCTGGTACGTCGTCGTGTAAGCTAGCAGACTAGCTACCATCGATTTGTTTTAGATTTAGAACATAGCACACACGAGGAAACCCAGCCAGAAAAACAAGCATTGATCCACAGGTCTGGGAGGCAAATCGAGTTGGGGGTTCTCTATTGATCAGAGTTGGAAACTTGGAGCGGAATACTATCTTCTTCAGCACTTTAAACCAGTGGATGCCTATACATGTTGTTAATTAAGAGATAACAAAGCTTGAATAATCCACTAGAGACATTACAGCTCAAGGGTTTTTCAATAATTCAAGTATTCATACACTTCTTTACAGCGAAATCAAAGTTCTTCACAATGTAGTTACAAAAATAGCTTAGAATTTTAAATTAACTTCATTGGATAATGATAGGCCTATTCTTCATTGTGGAAAAAAGATTACTAGTTTTAAACCTATAAGCAGTCGATATTAATCTTTTTATCCATATTTTTCCAATAAGTTTGTTCGCTTTTTGAAAAAGTATTCTTGTAAACAGTCTCACAAAATAAAAAAATTACGAAAAAATTATAAATTTATGGAAAACCACTTTATTACTATCAGATATTTGCTCCTTAAAGTTCTTATTTATTTATTTAATCAACTTAATTTAATTTCACTGTAGCATCAAAGAAGACTTGCAAAAAATAAACCTTATTTTTAGTCCGTTTATGAAATTAAAACATTATTTTACTCTGTTTATGAAAATAATAATTAACTCCGTGTTTAACATTAAGTCTCATTATTCATCAACTAATTAAGGACACTAATTTGATTAAATGATTATTCAATAACATAACAACGCTTTGGCAAATTGTAAAACGGTGAGTTTACGCTAACAAAATATTTCCGCGCATAGTTTATATTGAGCCATCACTTTAAAATTATACATCATTAGGTTGATTGTCAAAAAGAACAGATCAATTGAACTCTGTTAACTGAAGCGAATTTTATTTATCAATTTGCATTATGCAACACGATTATTATATCTACTTAACGCGTGAGCCAATTAATCAAATACTACACGAATTTTTAAGGCGTCAAGAAAGTTTATACAATGCTGGGCAATTGATGCGTCGACTTTTCTGCACAACTTCACATTCGTTAAAACAATTGGGAGATGGCCTTCAAAATTCACCAAAAAGCTGTAAATTCAACACCCGAAGCATGAATGCTTTCCGCTCCTCACAATGCGCGATACTTTTTCGAACTATAATGTTACGTTTGTTTGTAAATAAAACGTTACATGTGACAAGTTGTAAAAGGTTTGCCACGAATGTAGTACAACACTTTTCCTGACAAACATACAACCAGTAGACTCAAAACACGGTACACTGTAGATCACTGTGTAGAATATACAGACACTGCCAGGAGGAATAATTTTAGCATTAGCAAATAGCAAGCCCTCACCCAGTTGGCTTGTCATATGCGACGTAGCTCGTAGTATTTTCGCTGCTTACGAACATATGACTGAGAGGCCCGACAGGATAAGTGGAAACTTAAAACTGTAACAGTTTAAACGAAATATGTGAACAAATTGGTGCTCATACAAACATAAAGCAGGTAAACAAAACTTCAAAGATTTAATAACTAAATTAAGAATCATTGGAGTACACAAAGAATTATATACTCTGCTGTTTATGCTTAAATATATTAACAACTTTAGCAAACCATTTCAAAATAACAGATTTAGCTTCCTTTCCAAATCCTACGGTTGATTTCAGAGCGAGCAGCAAATTAAGAGAAAATATCCACTATGGATTTAAAGCAAACAAAGTTAAAATCATTAATATTAACCAAATATGAAATACCACAAGTATGACAACATACACACCAATTCAGAATTCCTAATCAAGGACTATATTTAACTAATCGAATCATAATTCTTAATTGTGGTAAGACAGTTGTAAATACGTTTTATTTTTATTTTTGATTAATTTTTGTCTCTATTCTTTTCGTTACTACACATTAGTTCAGACTGTACTGACACATTTGCCTAGCAGTAAAAGTTTTTAGTAACTAACGCTGATTGATCCTCTTCTGTAAAATTTGCAGAGATTATCATTATATTTATGTATTTTCATGGGATATAAGACCATACATTTATGTGTATATATACATACAGATTGTATGATCATTATAGACTACTGTGACAGCGTGTATAAGAAAACGTTAAATTGTTGTTAGGATGTTTTGCTAAGCAGTCCCGCTGTTTCGAGTTATACCTTGATTGACCAAAGTATAGTAAAAATTAGCACACGAGTTCGTGTAAGACAGTGTGAACAATGCTTTAGATTTTTTTCTTACTCTCAAGAAATACGATTACCCAAACAACAGGATTTTTAATAATAATAAACAAGAGATTGTACTGTTTTCGATTCCTCACAAAAAAACCATGCCGGCAAATAAAGTTCTTGTGTAAACAAACACGTAGAAAAGCAATACAGGTTAAAGTGAAACAATATAAAAATGGTTCGCATTGTCAATCCAAATGTTTAAAAAAACAAATGGATAAATCTAACGTATAAATTTAACATTTACTCAAATTTACGATGGCTGGGCCCAGCAGAACTGTCCAGGGAGATGGATGCCACGTACTCCCCCCCCCCCACGCATCGTACCACGCTTCTCACCACGTGCTGAACCACGTATTCAATATGGCTTCCAGGACACGTATGCCAAAACCGTCAGCTCCCATGTCTCCAACAAATGCTAATTGACTCCTCCAGACAGTACTGCGCCAGACAGTACTACAGCCTGCGGACAATGACATTCAGCAAATAAACTGAAACTCAGTCTCCTCCATAAGAGGAAGAGTTTAAAGACAAGCATTCAGTCCGGGAACATGTTCTATACTGCATGGTTTCCACTGGCATTACCATCAAGAAACACAATCGGAGATTTCTTGAATAACCAAATTTGCTCCAAAGCCTCTCTAACCAATAACCAAATAGCCCATGAGGTGGCATTTACTTTCGAGGCACAAACACATTTAAAAAACGGAAAAGTGTGCATTCAACAAAAATCAGCTCTTTTTACCTTGAGCTACAAAACCAGATAGACAACAAAACTAGGCCAATACCTGGCCAGGCAGGTAAATTTGATCATGTGACCCAAGGTGAATCAAAGATCAAAGGCGACAACAATCTCAAGTCTAATAAAAAATATTAACAATAATAGCAATCAATGTTATACCAACAATAGCAATAAATTTTGGATTGTCATCAAAAATACATGAATAGAAAATAAGTCAACCAATCATTAGTAGCGCATCACAATAGACAGCTTAGGTCGTCACAACTTCTGTTTCCAAATTTGTTTACCGTATACTGCAATATGGTGGATGTGTTAAAGATAATATGCTACCAGTATTAACAGAATTTCTATAAGTAATTGAGCTGTTTCGGGCACTGACCTGCCCAAATTAATCACTTGTATTTATTTTTCGTTGTGTAATAATCTACCTTGTAATACTGCTTGCCGCAAATAGGGGCTACCAGAATGTATATATATATACATACATACACATTACAATATATATTTTCTAAAAGATCGTTGTCTAACCAATCAGTAGCCATCGGAGTGACGCAACATTGAACTTGTAGTTCAAGTGTCCCAAGAATACCAACTTTCTTCATATAAGATTTCAAAAATTTAATAACGATAAAAATGTACGCCATTATAGGTCATAACAACATTTAAAATTAGACTGATACGATTAAGCATCATTTGTGATAAAGCACTATAATGCACAGTGAAGTCACTACAGTATTTAAGGTTGAATGAACAAAAACAATATTGTAATGAAAGTAATGTACAGAGTAACCCGAGTGAAGACCACACAACTGTAACGCAAGGCAATGTATTTCTTTGCAACTGCGCAGGCTTATAAAATACACGCACGCACGCACGCACGCACGCACACACACACATATACATACATTTATATATATATATATATGTATAATTATTATATATATATATATATATATATATATATATATATATATATATATATATATGTTTTGTTAGCATACAGTTCAGACTGCATTGACGCATTTGCCTTTACCAGTAAAAGTTTTTATTAACTAACACTGATTGATCATATCTGTAAAATTTTTCTTTGCAGCGATTACCATTATATTTATGTATTTTAATGGCAAATAAAGACCATATATATACCATTAAAATACATAACTGTATGGTAACAAAACAGTAGAAATAAAAACAATACATATTTAGAACTGTTTTAAGTTTTATGAACTATCAACCATCGAGAGCAAATATTTTAACTGCCCGCTGACCAACTTACAATGTCCCAACGAGTCACCTTTGCCAGTTTCCATGGCAACGATCACTGCCTTGACTGCATTAGTACAAGGTACAGTGTCACGAGGCATGGCAGCGTGAAAGGCCGCAGTTCTGTTATGTAAAACTATCGATACAGGAAGATGCATTGACCAGAAGCATAAATAGATAATAGAGCCAAGGATAACGCCAACGGGAGAGCTGATGCACTCGCAGTAATAAAAACAGAGGTGGAATACTCAGGGGTTACTCTACGATCTACATAAATGATAGTGAAAACATACAAGAGCTACCACAATAACAATCCTACATGCGAAACCTTAGACAGTCTTTACGAGCATAAGAGAGTCTACATGTAGTTATTTTTGTAGTTCGCTTTGCTATTGTCTAAACTACAAACTTCGAGAGTAACGTATTGAAACATATTTCGTATCTGCACTCTGGAAATGACAGAAGCCAGAGATGAAGCTAGTCATATTTAGTGGCACTCGCAGTTGCTGCCGAAGAATGCCACACTAGCGCCATCTCTTATTAAACATGTACAACAGAGTTAACTCATGCGTAATCAGTCACTGATCACAGTCCAGAGGAGTACGAGAAGACTGTCGATAGATGGCGCCAAAAATATAAAAAGTAGTAACACAAAAGACGTAAGAAAACTAGTGCCAGACTGGCAACCTACAGATTGGGGTACTTGGAATGTGCAAGTTCGTCGCAAGACCTACAGTAAAAAGCAGCACAGTTTTGCTGCCCACCTGTCGGACTTCAATATAAATTTTTATACATATTTTAGGTAGATTGTTGCATCATGTTGCATGACCATGTTAAAGTTGAAATGTTGCAGATGATTGTGTTGGAATAAACAGCAATGTCTTTGCTTAAGTGTGTGCTGGTAGTTATTTTCATTTTAAGAATTCGTTTTTCCCATCACAAACCAAATTATTTTAGGAAGTCCCGTCTGAATACTTTTTAGATTATAGTAGAGTCAATTTGCAGGAAAATTACTTTTAAGGTGTTTTTTGTAGAGTTTGGTCCAGGGAATAACATCAAAAGTATACTGAAATTGGAGTATCACAAAGGGTCTAATTGAGACGTCAAAAAGATGACCAAAATGAACGGGTATTTAGTCGTACCAGAATGGTGAAAAAAATGCTCGCTCATTTTGTCTCAAAAGTGCGAAACTTTGCACAGAGTAGAACCCGTTAAGATGATTAATTCTGATTATAAAGTGAATATAAATTCGTCCAGCACGGCTGCAAGTTTCAAGATGGCTGACAATATGGCTGTTGCTAGCTCGTTGCCCAGGGCTATACCTTAGCTATCATATTAGACAGGAAAATGATTTTTGCGTCTAAATATAGGTTTTCCAGGTCAGACAATACCTGCTTGGACACATTTACATTTGCCACAGTACCCTTCTGCTTGCTGGCAACAACGTTTAATAAGTCGATGACACACCGTTGAAGGCAAAATTCAGTGTGATTTTCTTGTCAGTTCGGTAAAACTTTTCCAGGCCTCAGTCAAATGGTGGTGATAAAGTTTAAGGCAGGGATCAATGCCTGGTCCCAACAGTTCTGCTTGACGCAACCCGTTCAATTACCTCCAACATTTCATCCAGTGAAACTTTTCTTTGTGGACAAGTTTTTACATGTATGCTTTGCCAACTGTCACAGTCATGCATGTGTTAGCATTGGCATACTAATGTGCAGCAAAATGTATGCAGCCAAGCACAAACATGAGGTATGATTATTATGATTATTATTATATGATATATATGTACATATTTTATATGTACAAAACATTGGCTAAGTCAGCTGCTTAGCTCTAGGAATAATGCTTCAAAATGCCAAATTCTTCGGTTACCTCTTCAACACTTACCACGTAGACCAGGCTATCTTTTTCCTCTCCCCGCAAAATATGAAACCTGGTCGCAACCAGTAAAAGTTGACAGAATTGGTGTTTTTCAAATCCTACCGCATTCGCAGTTTCATGAAAAGCTGTATACCTAAGGTATTTGCCTGTTCCAGACATTAAGTAGAGTGCAGCAATGTACCTAACACATCATATAATACTGTACGTGTAATATTCATTCAAGGAACAATACCAGCGGTCACACATAATCTTGCTACGTTATGACAACACCAGCATGTTAGTTGACAACATGTAAACTTTGTTCACAATTCCTAAAAGATATGGCCCTTAGGAACTGACAACAGCCATCATGTCGGCCATCTTGAATGTTGCGGCCATGTTGGATAATTTTTGATTGAGCGCATACTCAAAATTAATTAACTGGATGGGTTTTAGCATTGTGTAAAGTTTCATGCTTTTAAGGCAAAATGAGCAGTTCTGTTACTTTGTGCAAAATTTGCAGCCATCTTAGCTGTCATCTTGAAATGGGGTGATATTTTAGGAGCACTTAAGCATCAGATATGGATTCCTTGACTTTTAAAACCTATATTTATACACCAAAATAATCAGCCTGTCTGCTGATAGCTAAGATATAGCCCTCATAAGCCAGCTATAGCCATACTGTCGACCATCATGAAAATTGCGGCCATATTTGGACTTCAAGACAATAATTAATCACCTTAATCTGTTCTAGCTTCTAAGTCAAAATGAGCAGTTTTTCGCCATTCTGATAGACTAAGTACCCATTGATTTTGGTCAACTAGCGACCATCATAATTAGACCCTTTCCGATGTACTTCAATTTCGGTCTATTTTTGATATGTTATTCCCCGAACCAGATACTATAAGAAAACGCCATTAAACGTTTTCTTGCATTTTTGTGGTTGGACAAATTATATTGTACATTAACTCTATTAGTAACACAAAACCCTTTCTCACTACGAGTGTCAGTGACTGAGCAAGTACTGTTTTGTGTTACATGTCTGAACAATAAAATGAGAATTTAAAACAGTGTGCAAATGATACTGCGCAATTCTCTTCTTCCTTTCCCATATTTACAACTCTTATCTTTACAATGCAGGCGATTATCAATGTTCAGCCAGCACTGCCAAGCCTAGCTTCAGCGCATTCACTGCTGTAAAACCACCCGGAAATTATTCCTTACAGTGCAATTTGCAGAGTGCAACCAAGTTAGAAACCTCAGCCCGCTTCCATTAGGTCTCTCTCGACCTCTGCTGCCACTGTTCGTGGAAGAGGGCGTATGGGGGTGCCTGTCGAGCAGACCAACGAAGAAAGTTTGTTGTTCTAAAACAAATCTACAAAAAGGAATGCAATTTTCACAACACATGTAGGTACTGCTTATTAAAAAGCTTTACTACTTCTAGCCTGACAATTACTCAGAGGTGCATATTGACTGGAAACACTCGAAACCTCTGTCTTCGGCGAGCCTTCTGAGGAGAAAGGCAGTCGTCAATCGGTAATGATGTTATTAAATCCAGCAGCCAGAACGACAACATGTCAGGGGTCGCGCGAAATCGATAGAACAGCCATTAATCCAGACAAAGCTACCCGAGTGGAAATCGCCTTTGACAAAAGCAGACTGCGGATCATCGACTGACTGATTGACTGACCGACCATAAAACCACGCACACAAAATACGCTGAGCATTTATCGTCAAGACGCTTTTATTAGTTTACACACACCTACGGCTACATGTATAAATGCAGCTGCGTTTCTGATGTCTTAGTACAAAGTCCTTCACATTTGACAGTGTACAAACACACTTAGAGAAGCCAATTTTCGTACATCTTTCTCATTTCATTGCCCGCCCAGTGCAAACAATCTGTCGTTACAGATAATTGGGCACTTTTTCCAGACAAGATTAAATCTCAGGACATTATCCCTGCAATAAGACTGAAAACTCAAGCATCACAAATAAGTTTTTAATATCTCTTAACTAACGTGGAATCGCGTTGTACAATTCCACTCGTTTCTTTCCTTTTTCGGGATAAAAGAATAAGAAGCTGTTAAGCACGAAGTTAACAGCATCATTCTCTTATCACCGCTCCCAGTGGCCACCACCACCACCATCATCATCATCATGATCAACATTAACATAGTCATCATCGCCACGATGTGTCGCCATCAGTAAAAAAAACTTTACTATTCCCATTCTAAAATAATATCATCATTATCACTACTTCCACTATCTCCGTATCATCGTCATTATTATTATCATCACCATATCATCATTATCGTCAACATCATTATTATTATCATCACTACTATACCTACACTCTAGATTCGGCTATTTTTTCGGAATTAACAAAATATAGCAGCATAATAATAATAATGCACTGTAATAAACTATGCACACAAAACGCCTGGTTACCATGACGACGCAGTGCAAATCACAAAGTGTCGTCACTCTTCAGTTTGCCCTACTCGCGGTATAATACAGCAATCAAGCACCTAGCTACAGAATGAGGGTTGATTTTATAATGTGAAATCTGCATTGCTTCAGAAGGCAGTCCGGACAGCTATTTTGCATCGACGACAGCATTATTGAACGGGGAAAAGATGAATAATGTATAAGCTGAGCATAATGTTGCATGAAGCATGACGAAGCTGAATAATAATAGAAACTGTAATGTTCAATTCTGAAGTTGAAGAGCTTCTTAAAGAAAAGGACAGTCATTTAGCATTTTGGGTTTTCTTACTGCTTAAACTTCGAAAAATACAACACAGAAATTTGTAAAAAAAACTGTCTATAAGAACATTAAGTTAATTTTCATAAAGTAAATAGTACTGCTGTAACGAAAATTTCAGGTGCGGTGGTAGGTAGCCCTCATTCACTTAAAAACGCAACTGATGGACTTCGTGACTTTTCGTATGCGGATCGTGGTTATTAGTGCAAAAATATCACAAAATTAGCTATATAATTCTTTGTAAAAACTTATTAATAATTTTAGCGGAAATTGATAGTACGCTGCTTTTCTTCAGTCGACGAGTGATATCATTAGTGGAAAAATGGCCGTTCAAAACGGTGAAATGATCACAACTTTAAAGTGATTTTAATAATTGCACGAGACGCTTACTGCACTTTTCTTATTATGATCACCATATCATCAAACGATCACAACTTTAAAGTGATTTTAGTATTTTCGTGGCTTCACATCTATCAGGTACATCTATTGAGCACAACATACCAGACTTGTCAAGCAGTGGAAGCAGCCTTGCTGTTTATTTTATACTGAATCGTGGACAAGTATTACATTAGGAAGTAGGAATCACATTTCGTTTAGCGATACTAACGCAACGCCAGTGTTAATAAATGACCCAACTTCTTTGAATTCCGCCATGAATGTTGTTCGAAAATTCTGCCGAGCACGCGAAACTGCTTTAGTGTTTTTCGATATTTAGAAATAAAGATATAAGCCCAAAATACCGTAGTGGTAAAATAAATAAATGGAGCTTTGCACTGTGCGCATTATTGAGTATTGCTGGGTGGGTAACAATAGTGGTTGAAAGGACACAGACCCTCGAGCCAGACAAAACCTCACTTTCCATAAAAAATACAAACTAGAACAGATTTGATTAAAAATACATGGCATTGTGTTATTTCAACCACTAATGTTACAAACCCAACAACATACTTTCCATGTAGTGTCTACAAAAAAAAACATTTACCAAACTTGGGCAACTGAGCTCTGCCTTAACAGCTGATCAATTACTAGCAGTGCACAACACCAGACTTACTACTTGACAAGCTGACTACAAAACAAAACATTATCAAACATACAACCTGATGCTTGCAGTACAAAGCACAGCAGACTTGGCAAGCTGTCTGTTATAGAAAGAACATTTCCAGACTAGGCAAGATGTCTACATGAGGAACAGCTGCAGACCTGGTAAGCTGTCTATAGGAAGAGCATCTCTAGACCTGACAATCTATCTATAGGAAAAACAGCTTCAGACAAGGTATCTATGGAAGAAAACATTACTAGACTTGGCAAACTGATGTTTGCACGCACAACATTACCTGACCTTATTCTGGGCCCAAACGTTGTTAATTGTCAATGAGCAAAGGAGACCTTTTGATGCTTTCCTCGTGCTGGAAATTATGCTGGAACCGTGCTGCAGGGCTGAATTTATGCTGGAACCTTTGCAAATTTAGAATTATGTAGAAGAAAGTTTTGGGTAGCATATTGTAACTACTATGAAAACAAGGCACATAAAATAGAGGTCCACAGTCTTGCCATATTTTTGACTTGATCTTGACCATTTAATACAAAAGTAATCAGTCGGACCAAATTTACAAAAAATACAAAGTAAGGCTTAGTTACCAAAAACATTTATCAGAACTGTTCAACACTGAAATCGATTTAAACACGTTTTACTAACTTTGATGCTTTGTTGCTGTCTTTAGTTACGTCGCTAGTTGCTCGTTTCCAACACCTAACATTTTCTTTCCTATAGGTGCATACATAACTTTGGCAGCAGGTTACAGCCACCATACGTTATCAAATATCAGCGATCAGATACAGTTTGCTTACGATTATATGACTATATATGACGAACTTTCATAGATTTAGTTATACACAAACAGTACCACAGGCAACTTTAGAGACGCGCATGTAAACTTAAACTGTGATTTTTTTTACAGAAGTAAATAATTTCTCGAAAATTTATTAGCAGCAATTTGCGATGTGATACTAAAAAAATTCAGAGGTGCGTATGGAAGATTAGAACAACCCAGAAGCAATCTTCCTGTGATTATCCATACCAACTAAGCTCAGCGATCGTGTTTCTGTTATCAAACTTGTCGAATAATAATAGGATAAACTGAAGTTACGCACCTAACGTATTCACACTTCACAATATTCAATAAACATTAACTAAACACGTAATGTTAAGTGGTGACAACTGCAACTTTATCAATTATTACTAAATAAGCAGACTTAACCTTTCAATTAGTCCAATTTAGTTGACAGGCTGATGTTCATATTCATAAGTTTGGAAGTTGATGCTTATAGGGCATATCTTAGGGTAGTTTCTCTTAATGCAATATTTTAAGGTTTTGTCTTCACCTTCGTAAACGCATCAAGAATCGGAAAAACATTTACCCTAAATTTTCAGTTTCCATTTGGCATAACCAATATAACAGTAGGATTTTACATTACAGTTTCAACTCAATCATTACCAACGCCTCCAACATTTTCAAAGCTTCAGTACCGCTGTTAATTAGTGCGCTTGACATATCAGCGAACAGTCGTCATTCCCAATCAATAATCATAACAAAACCGACAGGCAGACAGACTGGATACAGCAGCATTATGCGTTAACGTGCACTGGCTTTGCATTGCTTTATTACAATGCTGTGCACTGCAGCCACACTGACGTCAAATTCAATATTCTATATTACGATACTTCACTGACAATAGCGAGTCACCAGTTGGGTGATTTGACGGCGCGAAATCAGAACACATTACTGTTGAAATACAGTTGTACATTGTAATTTCATTTAGACACCAGTCTACAGCTCTAGGTTGGTCAACCCTTCGCTTCATTAATGTGTCAGTACCGTATGGCATCAGTGGCAGTGTCAAACTTGCCTTAAATTCTTCATTCCTACTGATAAATTTATAATAAAATCATAGTCAAATATCAGGCAGGTTTAATATTTTTTCGCTGAGGCTAAAATACAAACAAATAAGCAGTGTAAAATAAACTTTTCAGAGGCACGGATACTGGATAGGAACTATACGCTTGCGCGCTTTTTTTAGAACGCGCAAATTAAGCTACAGATTCACGAATGAAAACGTAGTCTGTGCCGCTGAAAATGTATTATATATATATATATATATGACTGGAAAATTGATATTTTTGCAACTAAGCCATTACTGTAAACTGTGCATCCAATTTAGTTGATATTTAATTACAAAAGCTCCTACAGTAAGTACAGCAGGACTTAGTTTACTATAACGTGTGCCTGCAGATGGCTTAATGTTTTAATGGCACAGTTTAATTTAGTACAGGAGCATCTTGTACAAAAAAAAATCCCATGTGGAATTTAATACACAGTAAGAAAATCAATAATTAATAAATATTTAATTGAATCTTCGTAAGCAGAAAATAAAAGCAATTAAAGAAAGGAATTCAAAAAGTTTTACTAACTTCTGCAACTAATACAAATAACCCACAAATAAGACACCTGAACTGAATCATCTCGAATATAGCATAAGTGCTGTCTTTCCTTGACAATGCTTCCTTCAGTGCAAAATGAAGATAAGCTGCACATGTTTTAAAACAAAGCTGAAGAACCCTATGTGCAAAAATGTGTGCCTGCATCAATAACAGTACGAGTACGTGAATACAATATCAATTCTCAATCTAGCAAGACCTGGCACACAAGTCAGTACTGGTACCTAGGGCTGCGCCAAATATTTGGACCACTCCCTGGACCCCAAATAGATATAAAAATCCAGTCCGGTAAACTTCGGTTGTAATCACTAAAGCTTTGGTGAACCTTCGGTAATTGCAAAGTTACTTTTTTGATAATTATCATATTCAGTGAAAATTATATTAAACTAACCAAACATTTGCCTATAACTTACGAAAATTTATCCGAAAAAACTGATAGTAAACAATGAACATGGCACAGCAGTCAACATTTTGCTTTCTATGCCCGTATGATAACTCAAAAAATGTGATGCCTCATTAGTATCCAACTCTTGTAAATGTACAGCAACATGGCCGCCATCCAATATTCTCTGATATGAAGCAAAATAAATCAATGAAATTCTTCAATGCTATTTCTACTGACTGTACCAAATAGTTTGGAACTGCTTTTGAAAAAACTGGGGCCACGAGCTACTTGTAAAACACTTAATACTTTACTACAATAACCTCCACCAGAAAAAGCTTCGCTCAGTTTCCAACATCAGATGGGATGATTATGTGACCAATAATTCAGTTCTCGAGAGATTCAACACCACTAGTATAGAAGCTATGATTACGAAACATCGGCTAAGGTGGGCAGGTCATGTAGACGTATGGACGAAAACAGACTTCCCCGAAGGATCCTCTTCAGTGAGCTGAGCACTGGGTGGGGTAGGCGCCGCTACAAGGACCAACTAAAAGAAACCCTGCAATCAGCAAGGATCGATCCAGAAACCTGGGAGCAGACAGCGCGGCAGCGAACAAAGTGGAGAAGAGTCATCCAGGAAGGGACTGAGCAGTTTGAAACAACCAGACGAGCAGCAATTGAAGCCAAACGTCAACGAAGGAAAGAGAAGGCCCGTCAACCTCGGGTAACTCCCACCATCCAATGTGACAAATGCACCAGAATGTTTTGAGCAAGGATCGGGCTGTTAAGCCACCAACGTGCCCACCACAGCTAGTAACTTCGACCGAAAGGACAATACTCGGAAACGAGTGAAAGCCGACGACGACAACGACAATAACCTCCATTTTTTTAAATGAAAACACGGATTGCGTAATCAGAACAATTTTACACAGCTCACCAATGTCCACTAACTTAAAACAATTTAAACATGACAAAGTTTATAATTCCCTTCAATTGACATTCGGATTTTGTTCAGTTTCAGTAAAAAATTCTGTTCCGCTTCGGTACGCTATTCCACTTTAACTTGATATTTCATTCGAAATTTGGTTCAGTACAACGTGTGATCATTTTTTTGTGTTTCGGTTCGGTGGTACCCAAGGATAAAAAATACGCTTCGCTTAGGTTGTTGGAAATGTGCTAACTGTACATACCTACTGGCATACATTGTCTATTTCAGCATGCCTTTACTAAATACCAGATAGAACACTTTTAAAATAGTTCACTGACTGGCCAACTAACTTTTTTTGCAAAGTTAGGAAACATGATTTATGTGTATTCGATGGCTGTAGGATAAAAATGTACTTGAAGAGTTTGTGTTAGAATTGTGCTATGCAGATTTTATACAGGATCATAGAAATTCTAATACACAAAGCACAAAACGAAACTTACAGCAGAAACTGAAAGACAATGTTTAGCTCCAACAAAAAAGAATGAGTTTTTCTTCATGAAACTAGTAGTGAAAATTGAGCATTCGAATCAAATTTGAATCCATAATTCGATTTGAACAATTTTTTTAGTTCCAATCTGATTTAACTCAAAAAATATAGATGAGAATAATGCAGCACTTCAACCATAGATACATAATTCAATTCGAACAAGTTTTTTAGTTTGAATCTGATTCGAATCTAAAATTATAGCACTTCAACTACAGATGTTCTTTATCATTAAAAAGTTTGAAACATCTTGCAATCAGCCCAGTTTAGCTGCGATTTCTCTGCATAACAAGGTATGTGTTTTTAGTACAGAACCAAATCAAGTAATGTGCATGATATTTGGGAGACTGCTTTTTATTAGTGATTCAAAAATCTTTAAAACTTAATTCAAATTCGATTTGATTTGATTTGATTTTGAAAGTCACAAATTCGATTCGAATTCACTTTCTGGTAGAGAATGGTCACCCCTACTTGAAAGTGCTTTTGTGACGAAAACAAAAAACGTTACTAACCCATGATCCGGATGCGGAGGCGGCCCATGAGGCATTGGAATCGGTGCTCCTCGTTCCATCCGTTCCAACATGGAAGGGCTATGTGCTGGACCCATTTGCGGTATATGCATGGGACTGTGGCCTGGACCTACTGGACCCATAGGACCAGGAATATGTCCACCAGGAACCATTGGACCACCAGGAGGCATTGGACCACAATTTATTGGATGACCAGGAGGAAGCGGACCGGGCGTATGAGGCCCCGGGGGTGGGCCTACAGGTGAGTAGGCGTTCTCCAGTTTGATAGGGTGATCCAGTGTGGATAACACAATTTTCTATGATGTTCTAGTCAACAATTCAGCTTGAATGGAAATTAACACAAAAGAGAATGCAGATGAAGTAGAAGAACCTGTAAAAACAAAATAAAATCAATTAGCCCTGTGCTTAAGATCACAGTTAGTTGATTAACTAATGGATAAAGGTAATAAATAGATTGCAATGGATAGACAGCAAAGTTAATATTTGCTATAAAAGTCCTGAAAATGTAAATTTTACACAATCAGGGAGGGCATGAAAACTGTCGAAATAAGAACAAAAATGCTATATGAAACAAACTTACACAAAACAAAACAAAACAAAAAGCAATACAGTACAATTAATCATCAAATCAGAATGAAAAGGTACAAATTGTAAGTAAACAATCTAGCCCAGTGTAACTAACTACCAGACTGATAGGCCAATTCACTGCATCCACCTTACTAAATTGTTGTGACTGATGAGGCTTCTTTTCCATTCAGAATACTTCTGACAGAATACTACTAAATGTTAGCATCGTTCACACAAAACAATGAAAGGACATAAATTATTTAACATAAAAAATACTCTAAACGTAAAAACATATAGAACAAGTTCTGTCTTCTACATTAATTATCGTTAATATTAAATAGGTAAACGGCAAAAATAACACCCTCTTATCTATCACTAGGAAGATAATATCCCAAACTCTCAATATACGTGTTAACAGTTTAATGCTTTTTGACTAATTCGTCTTTTAAGTGTTCCCGTACGTTCACTTGAAACCAGAATTTTAAATTCGACCGGTCGTTAAAAACATTTAGATATAAAAAGAACTCGTAAGAAAAAACACAATTTGCAAATACAGCAACAGGAACATGCAGCCAACCAAGCTCCTATGAACACACGCTCAAAGTAAGCATGGGCATGGCCCATCTTCCGCTCTTAACCATGATATAGTAACAAGCCAACAAGACTTTGAAGTTAGCACACCTGTAGGCCGCACCGCCGACAATTGACTCAGTGAGATACTACTTCACGTCAATGCGTACATACTAATTCAAACAGCACTTAGCTCAGCTTTAGTTAGGCACAAAAATTACTATAACACTTACCTTTCTCATACATCACTGCAGCCATTTACATAAATTTTCATTTGCGATGTTCGTGCATCGCCTTTATTTATGCGCGAGGAGGATTATGGGTAAGATTAATCGCAGCTGCCCAGAGGCTCAACAAAGCAACTCATTAAAATGAGCGAATTTATGCGTCGCGCGCCATCTGGTGAGAGAATTGAATTTCTGTCCTCAACTTGTGTTTCCACAACATTTCTCTAACTAAAATTTCATTTTGTGCATTTTAAATAAAAATACACAGTCTACATCCCTAGTTACAATTTACACACATGCCTGTAACATTCATAAGTAGACCTAACCTGTCCAGCTTCTTACATGATAACAGCCGCACTATATAAAATTTTAATCAGTATAATTATATCATATGACTGTTCTATTATGTTGTCTTAAGAAACCTCTGCCCTAGCTTTAATTATGTTCTCATAGATTGCAATAGAGATGCTGATACAAGACTAAAACCAAGCAACTATTTTGCATTTTTGTCTTGGTTACGTTTGAATTTACTTTCACCTCCATAAGACACCAAGTTCCACTATATCATCTTAGGTGCTCCGTTATGCAATATAGCACCACTCATAATTTTATGCCATGTTATCCTATCTGCTGCCACATACCAAGTATTCACGTCACTTAAGTCAAGTGAAGTATTTAATAAGTCTTTCTTTAGAACAATTGATCCTGTTCTTCTAAATATTTGATCAGCGGTCCTCCTCTTGATTTCTTCCCAGGTATTACTACTTGATGTAATGCTATAGTAAGTGAAGAATCCTGTGATAATGTGATGACATGTGCAATCCATCTAAGCCGATGCTTTTGTATGACTTCACTCCATTCTTTGTTAAATCATGTAGATCCTGATTTGAAATTTTCTTTGGCCATTTATACCTAGCATCTTTCTGTACAGACGTCTTTGGAAACCATCTATTTTATTATTCTGAGCAACTTTGGCTCTCCACAATTCAGAATTATACAAGAACACAGGTTCTAATAGTGTAGTTTAGTTTCTGTGGTAAGATTCGGATTTTCAAAATGTTTGTGAACTTCCAGTATAATGCTTTGACCCAAATAATATTGTTTCAAAAATGACCAAAGATGTTTTTCAGTTTAAGCTTAATGTAATTTGCATTCTGCTAAAAATAAAAAAACCAAACAGAATACTTCTGATTTTTAATTTGACATTTTTATTTGAGTATCCATCAATAACCAGAAGCAGAAGTTATGAAACAGAAACCAGAAAGACATAAAACAGGCAGCAAAGTCACAAAAACATCAGCACTGTGATCTTTTGTAAAAATCAAGTAAATTATAAAACTGATCAATGATAACACGAAAATCCATAGATTACACTATGTTCAACTAATACTATATTAGCTAAACGTAATTAATCCACAATAGCAAGCCAACCACAAATGCAAAGTTTAAAAAAAACATGTTACAGACAGTCAAGCATCATTATGACGACCAGCTTCGTAATGCCAACATCATTCAACGCCCAAATTTTTGGCAAAACAAAATGTCTATATTTGCATAGACATGCATGTGTTCATGTATAAAGAGGTTTGACTTAATAAGAAATAAGACAAAAACCACGTTATATGTATTTTTGACAGTAAACCACAAACATATCAACGTTATCATTGGGGTGTTCAAACAAAATTATCAAGATGCATCAATAATTAATAGTTCAAAGAGCAAAGCTGATGACTACAGTCATTCATTAAAAGAATGACAACGCCGAGTTATTTAAATAAATCAACAAATGCTAGAATAATAATTAACATAATGCAAATATGATAATGCACTGTGACCAATTAAACACGTAATAATATAATCACATTGATCACAATAAACACGATCTCGCCCCAGGTGCAGCAGCTCAACAATTTTTGTTCAAAATCATCAAAACAAAAGCATTAAATCGCATAATAACAGCACAGACATTGTCGCACTAAAAAATATACCAAAACCAATTTCCGACCAATTGTTGTACGTGCCATCACCAAAACATTTCATAAAATACCAGTACAAACCTCACATAAATGTTTTTATTAAATAAACCTAAACCCAGCACATGTTGCTAATATTTTTCAAAATATAATGTGAACAATAACACAATTGACAGAATAGTTAAAAGCAAGTTACATGAGAAATCACACTGCAATTACTGATCACCAGCTTCAACGTTGTCATGTCAACATTTTTTTCTGTAGAAACTTCTTCATAACACTGTTAAGCGTTGCCAAACAAAAGTTACCAAAAATTATAACAGGCAATTTTTAAGATTTCATCTATCAGGCTAAGAATTTTGTTAAGGGCAAATGAAAAGAGTGCACACTTAGAGATAATTCACCAGAGCAGTTATTTTAGCCATTTTTGTTTTTTAGAGAATGTTTTTATGTATCTTACAGAAATGAGTAAAATCGTATATGCTAATGCAAAAAGACATGGAAACTTCCATTAACATTTGCACACTGATTGTAAAACTGTATTTATTTTATCATTATTGTAAGATTTAATAAGAAAATACGTGAGCTATTAACCACAGAGATTAACGCTTTACCGTTACCCATCCTTCATCATCATCATCGGCTGCTGCTCCATCATTCTTGTGACCTAAATCAAAATAAAATACAACTTGACTATTTGTCTGTCTGTCTAACTGTCTTTGGTCAAGTGTAATGTAATCCTCAGCCACAGGAAATGGAGTGAAAAACATCTTTATTTAGTTGTCACTTTGCCACAAAGCCGCAACTACTGCTCTTTTTCTGCGCTCAATTGGTATCTGTCTCCTAAAAGCTGATATTATTTGACGTCTTGCATGCCACTTTGTCTATAACGTTGATTACAACACAGTGGGATGTTTTCACCCCACAGCCAGGAATTGCTGTCGTGTTGATTTTCCCCATTATTTTGCACAGGCAAAAACGAAAAAGCAAACAAATTACAAATATTTTTAGTAAGTGTTACTTAGCTTTAAAATTTATCATTATTCAGGGAAAAATAGCCGTTAAGAGACCTTCCTTGGAGGCCTAATTAAGTGATATAATGCAACTCGCTAAATAAAAACATGCCTTCTGACTATTTTATTCTTACAGTTTTTCATGTCCAAAACTTAATGCGGTTTTTCCTAATACAGGAGAATAGTCAAAGACATGACAGACATAGGTTTTGTGGTCAATGGAAGTTGTGCAGTATTGTTTCTTCTATATTCATCCATGGGGTGCAATTACACCCCATTGACAGTATTATCGTGACCATGAAATAATTCTGGTAGCCAATGGTTCATATTACTGAAGTTCAGCAAAGCACTAAAGAATGGATGACTTGTTTTTTTTGAAGTTGCACAAGAGTGAACAAGGATATTAATAGCTGATAAGTTACACTGTAAAATTGATTTAACTTTGTTCATTCTTAGCAATATGGAAGATCACTTGACGGCTCCCTTGTTAGATTTGCAATACTGTCATAATTTTAGTGACATTTATTATTATAAACGAAATCCGGCACAATTAAAGTGTGCTTCGGGTGACAAATGATCTATTAGCATCGAATAATCAAGAGAATTAGTTTGTAAATTTCTTACCAGCATCTTCAAATTTGCCACCCGAATCTCTCCCAACATCTCTGGGTGGGGCTGAAAATGTCAATAAAATTATCAAATCATAAAAATATCGTACAACACATCCACATACAACAATATCAAGTTTAGGGTAGGATGGTGGCAGGAGACGTGATAACGCGATTAAGATAGGTAGGTTATTTAGTCATTACATTGTTATTTGACATTATTTCACGCTTTTTTAATGTTAATATTCCACCAATGACAAATGCCACTAAACATTCAATTGTGCATTTTGGACAGATAAATGCATAAAATTTCATTGCATTACTGGGCATGTTAAATGTTACAAAATGAATGAGCAAGTGCATAAGCAATTATGAGTAATAACGTGCATGTGCATGTATGTGGTTGGTCCACAGTTCTTCAGTATCTTCTTCTACAATTAATTAGCTGTTAGGCTAATTGTTGTAAGAGAAATCTTTCTTAAAGGAAAGGCCAAGCCTTCTAGGTTATGTTTATTTCAATGTTCACGAAAAGTGCTAGAAGGATTTAGTAATAAAACTGCAATAAGCGCCTCGTGTAACTAGTAAAATCACTTTAAACTCGCAATTACTTCATGACTGGGTGCTTCCATTTTCAATGCCCATTCTTCTTCCAATGACATCATTCGTCTTGAAGAAAAGAAGTGCATGTTAATTGTCACCAAAATTATAATAAGTTTTTACAAAAAAAGATAGCTAATTTTGGAATATTTCTGCGTAAACATTAGGTAAGCAGCAGAAGTTTGAATTAGTTTAAGCAGCGCGCGCTTACGGAAAGACACGATGCACTTATGAAAACTCACGACGTCTCCCAGTTACATCATGATTTTAAAGTGAATGGCGGCAACAACTACGCCTGAAAATTTCTATTCAGAGGTAGTATATTTTAAATTGATGCTTTATAAGCAGACCTTTGCAAATTTCTTTGTTATATTTTTCTAAATGTGTGATAATAGCAAAAATAAACCAATACACTAAGTGTCATGTTCTTTCCTTTAATGTGTGAGTATTCAAAATACAGCGATATATCACTAGTATCTCTGATAGGTGATCCTGACTAATTGTGTGATATAATGATTTCAAGTATAGGGTAGGTAGGTGGTGGGGCATATGATAACGCCTCATAACGCAAGGTAGGAAGGTCCTCGAAATTTGTCAAAAACTTGATATCGTGATAATTATTATGTGGATGGGCCCTAAACAGTAAGAGGCATATAAAAACAGTACGGGGGCTGCAATCACTGTAACCGTGTAAATTGACTTTATTTTAATACCCATAGGAACTTTGAAGAAATCAATTGAAAAAAGTATGAAAAATGCAGGAGCTTGCTTTTTGAATGCTTAAAAAATATTTTTTCTTTTTTGTTCTCAAGGTGAAAAACAGATCGAAGAACGTACATTACACTACATCACCATTTCACAGTCTAAGTTAATGAATAATTCTGATAATCATAACAGGCTTACCTCTCCTCCCTATATCTTCTCTGGATCTCTCTCCATCGTCTCTAGGTCGTGGACTGTCTCTCCTCAATCCAGGATCGCCTCCATCTCTATAAGGACCTCGATCGTCTCTGGGAGGAAGATCCCTTGGTGGACCATCTTTTCTCCAGTCAGCACCACGACTGTCTCGAGATCTTGGCGGACCTCCTCTCCAGTCGTCCTCTCTATCGCCGCCTCGTCTCCAAGACCCTTGATCTTCAAAGCCTGCAGAAATCAACAATAATAATCTGTTACATTTTTTAATTAATTCATCCAACCAAACATACAGTCCTTGAAAAACTATTTCAGAGAAAATGTTCTCACCAAACTTGATAAGCCTTGGTGTGATGCGGAACAAACTTTTGAGATCTCGGGACAAATACCATATACCATAAAATGCCCCTAAATGTGTGTTTGGAACTATAAAAACAACATGAAAAACTTGGAACCTAAAAAACCTTCCACATACGAAGATACAATAAACAGTATAACCTTACCAATAAGTGTAGTGTCTTTTGCACAGTCAAGAATTTTGCAAACTAGGAGCCACAGTTCAAAGGCAGGGTCTCTACTAATGTAGATGGTTACTACAAAAATTCTTAGAAACAAGACCAATCAGATAACAAGTTAACCTGATATACCTCTTCTGGGCACATCACGATCATCAAAACCACGACGATCTCTATCATCCGGTCTCCTAAGTCCTCTATCATCATCCAGCCGGCGAGGAGGAGGGGCTCTATCGTCATCAAACCTCCGAGAAGGTGGACCTCTACGATCATCGTCATATCTACGTGGTGGTCCTCTATCATCCTCATATCTGCGTGGTTGCCTACCATCATCCACTCTACGAGGACCGCGCTCATCATCAAATCTACGAGGACCTCTGTCATCTTCAAACCTCCGAGGAGGAAGGCGTCTATCATCATCATATCTACGTGGAGAATCTCTCTCGTCTGGAAACCTTCCACGAGGCGGAGGGCCCCTCTCATCATCTAATCTACGAGGGGGAGGACCTCTATCGTCATCAAACCGTCGCGGTGGAGGACCTCTATCATCATCTACTCGACGAGGCGGAGCCCCCCTATCATCATCAAAACGTCGAGGTGGAGGACCCCTATTGTCATCAAACCGTCGCGGTGGAGGACCTCTATCATCATCTAATCGCCGAGGTGGAGGACCCCTATCATCATCAAACCGACGAGGCGGAGGACCCCTATCATCATCAAATCGACGAGGCGGAGGACCCCTATCATCATCTAATTGACGAGGCGCAGGACCTCTATCATCATTTAATCGACGAGGCAGAGGACTCCTATCATCATCTAAACGACGAGGTGGGGGGCCTCTATCATCATCAAATCGACGAGGCGCAGGACCTTTATCATCATCTAATCGACGAGGTGGGGGACCCCTATCATCATCTAAATGACGAGGTGGGGGACCCCTATCATCATCTAATCGACGAGGTGGGGGACCCCTATCATCATCTAATCGACGAGGTGGGGGACCCCTATCATCATCTAATCGACGAGGTGGGGGACCCCTATCATTGTCTAATCGACGAGGCGGAGGACCCCTGCTATCGTCCACGCGGTATCCAGGCCGATCAGGTGCAGTACCATCAACTCTCCTACTCCAACTATCATCACGTTCTCGCTCACCATCCACAATCCTTTCGTTGTCATGTTTGCCTCCTGGACCTCTGTCATCGCCTAGACGACGAGCAAAAGTATCGTCCCTACAATGCAGAAAAAAATGCCAAAAAATACTGAAACATATTAATGGTAACTGGCAGCTCTAAAAACATATTAGTATAGGCTAATGAACATCTGCTTATTTTGCAGAAGCCTGAGCAAAAGTCAAAGACTTTAAGAATAAAAGTTTTTAATGATGAACAGGATACTTAAGGTATAATAGTTTTTTTAGCGGTTCTATCTTCTTGTAATGTATTAAGCCAGTTTATTAGAATTTACAATATTCCCAGTACCACCTCAGCATTACTGAAAAAAAAACTCTTAAATCTAACACAGTATATATAACACTGTGAGGAATTGACATGAAAAACAGAAAACTTATATGAACTGGTAAGTTGTTAGATCCATATATATAGGAAAAGGAAGCAGAGGCAAGAAAGAATACTTGAAGTAACAGCAATGCATACTATAATTAAACACATTTTATTTTTATTCTTACCATTATAATAGTTAGCAATAAAAGAACACACATTTCTACTTTAAAACCAAGATGAAGACAAATTAATATGCAAGATTCTCTGCCAGCAAATAAGCAATATTTATTTTAGGCGATTATTTAATAAGTAATCTCTGCTCAGAAAAACGAGAACAGAAAACTCGCATTCAAAACTCTCTGCCTGTCTTCTTACACTTGGTAATCAGAAACTGCCCTGGTTGAAAGCTTTCACATCTTCCTCACACTTTACATATTAATTAATTCATCTGCTAACTTCCAATTTATCGGTTTTGAAAGCAATTTATTCATTATGGCCAAGAACCCGCGGCAGGTCCCAGGCTTTAAATAATTCACGGGTCGCAGAGGCATTTTAATCTCCACTCCAGTACACGAAAGCCTCACCCTTGTACGATAACCAGTAGGCGACAACAGACCACCCTATATCTGTTTGTATGTCTACTCTAAGATTCTATTCGCAATTTTATGATGCAGAGAAAAACCATCCAACATTATCAAGCTCCAGCCTGCTGTGTGGGTTACTATCTTGTCGATTAAATAACCATACAATCATCAATCCTCTCATCTTACAGATGTAAAATCATAAAAATGCCAGTTTTAAATTTGATACAACAATCTTCATGTCAAGGTTTTCCTGTAGCAAGTAAGTAAAAAGCCACGATATGCACCTCCTCTCGTAATCATCGTCACGTGGACGTCGCCAACTCTCTTCCTTCTGCTTCTCTCTTTCTCTCCAACCTCCTGCTCTCAATGGACGCCATGGTTCCCTATTGAATACACTGAACATGTATCTCTCAGAAGAGGAACTGAGACAATTAAGAACTGTAACAATAAAAGCCTCTGAGATTCAGAACAAATATTCTAAAGCAAGTGTATCAAGAAAATCAACAAAGATCATAATTTGTAATATGATAATTTTATAGCAGAATGGCAATATAACAAAAATGACACTGGTACAACAAAACTAGCCCAAAAATGTGAGATAATAATACAGAAACATTTTTTCTTAGCTACAACACTACAATGTAAACTAGTTTCTTAATCTGGCATTACAACAGTTTAGCTGCATAATAAGATATAATTACTTCAAGCAAATGACTAAAGTTATCGTTGCCTAAAAACAAATCCTAATTGTAATAACTGCGTATCAACAAAATTCTCAATTTCACTTGCACAATACAAACATTGAATTGAGTTACCCAGGCCTGTCTTTCTCCAGTCTTCCTTCTGCTTGTCGCTGCTCCTGCGCTAATCGCTCCTCCACCTCCCGTTCTCGCTGCTTCTGCTTCTCCGTTTGCTCCTCTATCTTTGCAAGACGCGCCTCATACTCTGCTCGCTCTTTAGCTTTGGCTTCCTCAACCCTCCTGGCTTTCTCTTTTTCTTCTACAAGTACAAAACAACATGGCAATAATAATACTGTCATGCAACCTAGCTAAGGCATTTGAGACTGCTTAGACACACAGATGTATAATTGATTCCATGCTTCGTAAATCTTGACAATGCTGGATAAAACATGTTCCGTGCCAAGGGGTTATTCCAAAAAGATATTTGCAGTATCGAAAACATATCATTAACCTAAATAGCAGCAATGTACTAAACTATTAACGATACAAATTTAGTGGTTATTGTTTTTTAAATTGAACTGACTGAAAGAAAGAGATTATAAAAAGTTATAACTGAGTCCAAGCCATTAAAATGCATATTCCTGTGTGACAAAGGTACATATTTATCATTGTCTTACTGGTTGAGCATTCTTACCCAACAATGAATTTTTCAAGTTTTATTTAGCTAGAGAAATTACGGTTTGATTGTTTGACAAGCTGTTGAGACTGAATGAAAACTTGCCTTGAACACAAAGGGATGCGTAAACTAGTGGTCAGGGCACTAAAAGTGCAATGAAAAAATTCCATTTCGAATCAAGACATGGTTATAGCTTTTATTTCTAGTCAAGCATGCTTAAGCCTTGGCCATCAGAAATATTTTATGGTCACATGATCACATATTTTATGGTCACTAGAATAACAGCAATGAGGTCCAATCGCACTCTGCGCATAAGTGCAGAGGAAATTCAAAGGAAGCTGTACCTTTCCCTCGGTCAGTTGTCACTAAACCCACGTCATATCTTTGACTAATTTGAGTATTAAGTTTCTGTGCGATAAATTATCAGCAAAAATCATCAGAAGACATTTTTATTTAGTGAATTACATTATTCTACTACATTAGGCCTCCAAAGTCTATTATAGGCCATTTTTCCACAAGAACAATAAATTATGAGCCAGCTAACATGCAATAAAAATACTTTAGCATTCGTTTAATTTCTCATTTTTACTCGTACTAAATAATGGAGAACGTCAATACAAGGAGAAAATGGGCACAGGGGTGAAAAACACCCCACTGTGGTGTAATTAATATTGTAATAAAAGTAAGCGATGCGCAAGAGATCAAATGACATCTGGTTGCAATAAATAATCACTTAAATACAGAAGAGGACATGTACTGGCAGCTTCTTGTCAAAATGATATAATTAACTAAACACGCTTTGAGTGCTTATGCATTCTGTCCATGTAAAGTAACTTACATGGTGTCGTCCGGGTAGCCAATGCTTAACAAAATTCTATTACTGTGGAAACGTTTCGTCACTGACCGATAACTTTGAAATTAAGGTGACAAATAATAAAGATAATTACGTTGTTTCAAAACCTTGCACACAAACGTTTGACTAAACGTAGAATGAATAGCAGTCTTCACTAATACAAGCCTTATTTTTTAGTTAGATAAAGATTTCATTTACAACACAGAAAAGTCCTAGCGGAAGCAAATTTTTACATAAACGCACCTAAAAGTTTCCTCTCCTCTTCAGCACGATGTTTTGCCTCTTCCTTCTCCTTTTGCCTCTTGAGCTTGCGTTCAGCTTTGCGGCGCTCCTTGCGCTCATTCAATCGTTTAACTTTCTCAGCCGCAAGCATCTTTTCAAAATCTCTCAGTCGGTCCTAAATGTAAATGAAATCAATATTGATTAGATGATGGTGGCGAAGATATTTACCACATATTCTAAATATAACAAAGAGTTAATCTTCTACATTCTGACTTTCCACATAGGAAGGGTTTTAATCGACAAATAAGTAGAGAATCCAAATCATAAGTAACAGTTTCCATAGCAAAGCCTTCAATTTAATGAAGTTAAACATTATTAAGAAGAAGACAGAATCTGCCTTTACTGAATTCAAAACATATAACTATGCATAATACATACCAGAAATCGATTTCATGGGGCAGTAATTAGAATAACTTACTATTATTTTTTAACTTTCATGTTTTATTCAACCCACATCACAATTTGAAACATTGTATATGTAATTGCATTCGCAATTTTCTTACAAATGTGGGCTGAAAGACCCATACATGGCAAAAACGCCGCAAAACGTACGGGCCACCCAAACCATTAGCAGAAATAGCGTACAAACGTACATGTATTTGTTCGATAATGACAAGTGCTGATGAACAATACATGATGATCACTAAACGAATTGTCATACACGATGTTAACTATTAATATATTACCTTATAGGATTTTACCGACAATTGAAGTGTAAACATTCATAACCAGATGTGAAATAATTATATAGCAACTCAGTTAACAACAACTGTAATAAAATGCACATGCTTAACAATTATCAAGTATACAAATATCAGAATAAGTATTACGAAAAACAAGCTTATTGAAACAAAATTAGATGGTTTAGTAAATAAAATGAAGCAGCAGTTTTCAAGACAAATGTAATAATGATAATAAATCATGCAAGAAACAGAATTCTGAGAAACTTCAGGCAATTACCTTGAAAACAGATTGTCTCGCTTTGGTCAGTTCAGCAACAAACTGGTTCTTGTCCTCCATCATCCGCATGAGGCGAGAGCCATGCTTCAGTGCCAATTCCCGCTCAGACTTTAGTGTTTCAATACGATCCTCTTCTTGTTGTTCCCAGAACGCACGGTCATTCACGGATTGCTCCCTGAACTGCTCATCCAGTAAGGGTATTTCTTCTACACGACAAGCACGTGCAAAGTGATCAACCTAACATAAACAATCTCACATTACCTATAAGCATGGCAAAAATGAGGCAAGTACATGGTACAAACATTAAAACTCAACTTTGATTTGTTAATGTAACAACATCCATAAGATATTAATCTCAGGACTGCAAAACTGACTAATTAGATTTACTAATATGTTGACAACTGTTAGTTGATTGGCAAAACATACAGAAAGTAAAAAGGCCACTTGTGTCAAAATCATCTTTCACAAATTGTTCTTGCTAGGTCTTTACGTAGGGCTGTAACAATGCGCCTAGGTCATGATACGAAACATATCACGATACTAACCTACGATGCACCTGAGTTAACATTTGCAGGTTTTATATAGAAAAACTAGATAAAACCAACAATAATAAATTCTAAACATATTTTATCATCAGTCAACAGTTTTAGGATTGTTAAATGCCAAAATAAGTTGACAAACTGTTTGGTTTTTATTCATTACTTGTGTAATAAGTAGGCTGTGTGTAAACAGCATCATAAGCCACCAGAAAAGCAAACATGTCAGTACATTACGTTTAAAAGTTGCTTGTGCATTTACTGGCTCACTTTACCATTTCACAAGTTTATATGTCAGCAACGTAACTGGCCTACTACAGATTTTTCAACCGGTTTGGCTGCTACTTGTGCCTGTGTTAAGTCAACCACTGCTCACTGCACTGAATGTTTTGCTGATATGTTTTACTTTGCAAACAATAGAAGTTGCACAATTAATACATACCAACAGTTTGTGGAGTCATTTTAGCATTTAGCAATGATAAAACTGTTGTTTGATAAAATATGTTAAGCATTTATTATCATTGGCTTTGTCTAGTTTTTTTTAAAACACCTACAACTCAGGTCTATCATTACTGCCCTACAAATCCGACACGTTTTAAGTTTAGAGCACCTTTTTTTCCTGGTTTTTCAGTCTGGCCATCAGTTCTTTCTTCTCCTTGTCAAGTTGTTCAACTTGTTTTTGCATCAGTTCATCAGGATCCATCTTCTCCAATTCCTGAAAAAAATAATATCATTATGTCACAAAGAAATTTCAGTTTTTCTCAGTAACATTATTTGACATTTGATGCATGACACACAAATAAAAAGGAAATTTAACAGTTGAACACGAATCTAATTTTTAAGAAAATGCGGTGACATGCCATACCATGACAAACGCGACTAAGAAAGTCTAGAATTGAATGGTGGCACCAAAAAAATATCTACAGAAATTGAGGAACTTTTTAGGAAAACACAAGATTAGTTGGAAACCAATGTAATCACCCAAGACCCTTAAAAAACTCATCAGATTTAAAAATGCGAAATAGCATGATATTTTAGACAGAAAATATTTTCACCACTTAAAGCAGCGATGAACTAAAGTTTCATAATTAAAGATTTTGCATACATAAACGAAGGCTGAATTTTAACGTGGCAACCAGCTTATCACATATAAAGGGAAATGGCTCATAGAAAAACAATATTCATTTTACGTTAATTGAGTTACTTTAATAATACAAGCACTAATAAATTATTGCACTTTACTGAAAAACTTTTCACAAGCAGTTTAATGAGTGTTAAAAGTCTTTTCTTTATAAATAAGCAATACATACTGTAAAACATAGAAAACATTGCTCAACAGGTGTTTTGGTTTGTAAATCCAACAGCTTAATAAATCCATTTAGCTTTGCATCTATGTGGATTTATTAAGTGGAGTGCACAGTACTTACAAAATTATAAGATCAGTTGACAAACAACAAATCAGAATACTCAACCTCTTCATCAATATCGAGAGTCCTTCCAGATTTCTTCAGCTGCTCCAACCTCATCTTCACCTGTGACATCTCGATCTGCTTGCGCTCTTGAATGATACGCTGCCGCTTCCGTTCTTCTGCCTCCCGCTCCAGTCGTGCCATCTCTGCTTCGTATAGTTTTCGCGCCTCCTCTTCCTTTTTCGATTGCTCCTCATATTCCTTTAGCAAAATAATTAAAACTTAATATAAAGGTGTATGCCTGACTAATCCTTACCTGAGTGTTCATGCCTAACTGAAATTTCCTGCCATAAATTTGCTACTTCACAAGCTTTTGCATTAAAAGAGATGACAGTCAATCTTCAAACAAACAAGCATGTCGGAAGGTCTAATCTAATATTAACAAATAACACCACATCACTATCATACATAAGATGAGAAAGATAATATTCTCTGCTTTACTTTGTAAACAAATTTTCTACTGATATAATTACTAAATCAAGTGTCCAAGGATGCAAACGTGGCTCGTTTCTTAAGCATTTGATTTGCTTTAACAGCATGTATTTATACTGTAGCAAAATCACACAGCTACTCGATGAGGTGGCGTATGTGGCCTGCCAGCACAGTAACAGTTACTAAAACACAATTAACCTTAGCTGACAAAGAAAAAGCCAATCAGTGCACTTCATTAAGATAGTAGCAAATTCAGCATAGTGTTTAGACAACATTGGCACACCTCACAAAATATTTTCCTGTGAAAGAGATTGGTCCCATTTGCTTAAGCAGAGCTGTACGCAGAAAAATAAAGATATTTAACCACACCTTTTGAATAGTAATTTCTTCCAAAATCTCCTTTCGCCGTTCAATTATCGTTCGTCTGTCCAGAATACGACGATGGTAATTCTTGGTGGTGTTCTGCACCATTTTTACAATTTGGCTTCGTAAATCTTCAGTCTGATCCTGCAATTCAACAAACCGACATTTTATAGTCAAAAGTCTATGCAGCTATAATAAAACAACTCAAAGGCACTAGTTTGTAAATTTACAACCATAAAGAAAATGTTTGAAGAAAATGTGCACAATCTACATCAGGCAAAAGGCTTTGCTAATTTTCCAAGTTTAGACAGTGTAGGTTTCCAACAACTATGAGAGTAATGTCTTAGATTATTATTTTTATTTTCCCATAAAATGCAGTTAAACAGTGAAAGCACAACATTGAAAGAAGATAAGTTCATGACAAGAAAATCAAAGACAAATAAATGGTTAAGTAATTTATATAGATGGTTTACCAAGTTATGAATGGTAGATGTCTTGCAACCCATGTATAAGACTTTGACTTGTCTGTTTATATAAAAAGAAAGTAACGAAAAAACATTCTTCAGCCTTAGTTTCAAATAAGTCTTCAAAAGCCAAGTGGTACAGCTGACGAAGCACTTGCCTTCTAAAAGCAGGAGACTTAGGATCAAGTCGTAGCTAAAAAACAATTTATCGTGATACTTTCCTCTAACGGCAACCATAAGAATTATTATCTCCTTATTACCTAGAAAACATGTACCACTAAAGCCAGGGTTTCAGGGGGAAGTAACTTTTTCACAGCGACCAAAAGGTCAAACAGTCATAAAAAATTCACGAGACTGTGTTTCGTTGCCCCAGTCACAAAATCCTTGGTGCAAAGTTCTACATAATTTTGCATGATCTTTCCCACTTTTTTGTAAATTTCGGTCTCTTTCCTTGAGCGAAAATCAGAACAATCGGGAGAAGCCATTTGGTGACATTATTGCAGCTTTTTAGGGACTTCTACAACACTTACGCAACAAGGCGACTATAGTGCGAGTATGTTGCGAATATTTTACAACAATTTCGTGAAAAGAAGTGCGAGACAATTGAGGTTCTTCAAAATACAGCTAAATTGTAGAAAAATAGTTGCAAACTCGTCAAAAGCATTAAAAAACGCTCTCCAAGTTTCCACGGCTTTTGAAATGGTTGAAAAAAGTCACAAATAATTGGCAACATATTTGCACATGTTTAGCGCACGTTCAGACTTTATGCCAACTTGGAGAAATTTTGACAAAAAAGTGAAGTGAGTCGTGGCACTCCAGCGACAAATTTTGAACATTTTCCTGCATTTACCAGATCAAGAACAGCGACCAATTGGCGACAGTGGAAGACACCCGCGAAATAGCAGAAAAACTGCGTAACAGCAAAGTTCTACACAAAATTTGTCTGCAGGTGCGCATGCAACACTCATTCACACCAGGCAGGTGCTTGCACATTATTTCTTATTCCTATTGCATTTTTTTTGATAAATCATTATTGTGAAATGATCAGCTCTCACCTGAGGTTGTATTCTGGAAATGGCTTCGTGAAGAGCACTTGCCATGGCGGTTAGCTGGTTGCGTATGTGTTCACTAGGCATACACTGCAAGTTAGGTCCTTCCGGTACATCTTCTCGTTGGGACACAACCAGATCCGTGCCAAAAGAGAGACTGCGAGTACGATGGTCAATGCGTACCTAAAAATCAATATCTTGTTATGCAATATTACTGTTTCATTACATTTGCTCGATAACTAACTATTCTGATAAATAGGGGTTCACAACAATAAAAAATGGTAGCATTGGATATCATTGAATATGACAGTATTGAATATAACTCTTGCGCCACAGAATCATATGCAGTATTGCAACAATACATGCATAATTTAGACTGCGAGAAAAAAAAATGCTAATCCCACCATACTTTAGATAGTTTCTAATAGGCTTATAAATATCCTCATTTCTCAAAACTTAATTAGGCCTACTTTTTCTAAACAGTTGTCATAGGACCTAAACTGATTTAATCCTCTAAGCAGATAAGAGGACATTCAAATTGCATTCTCCGTCAGTCAGGCTGATAGTCACAAATAGTGTAACGGAAGAAATTGCCTAAAGGCAATTTTCCAGGCACACACCTGTCGTTCATCATCTCTTAAACGGGAAGAAAACGAAATGTCCCAAAAAACTTTCCATACAAAGTTTTATTACTTGACATTACACTTAGCCGTTTAAAAGACTTACATAAGTGAAAAAAATTCTTAACTGTAATTTAAAATGTTCATGCCCGTTACTGAAACTTCACTGTATCACCATCCCAGTGTGCATCACTGGCTCACCAAAAACACACTATTGGTCTTACTGACAACATAAAGCAATTTAAAGTTTAGCTTAGTTAACACAGAGTGTGTCACAAATGTTCTGATTATTATTGAAAACTTTATACCTACAGGTCATCAAGTCTTATATAGTGTCATTGCTAATACAAGCTCTGTATGCAATAAGACAGCATGTTGGTGACATAAAATTTCAAGACAAATTACTTTAGCTTATTGGATTTAGGATTTTCTTGTCCATTAAACCCTTACTTTTGCCCATGGAAATGTTATCAATACACTGTAAGGTACTTACTACGTAAAATCTATGATTCAATGTAAAAAGTGCATTTAATTTGTGATGATGACTATTGTACCATTACAACAAAAAGTATTTGTAGCATTAAATTTTTTATACCTGTAAATCGGATTTTGATTGAGGTCGGTTCTGCTGTAAGACTTGTAAGTCACAAGTTTTTGCTGCTTCGACAACGATCCTCTCAATACGAAATGGAGTAGCAAATGAAACCAGCTCGCAAACACGAGAAAATTTGATGGTCTGGTACACCTGCGACACCTACGTCATAATCAAATATGGTAAGGATTATTTTCAAAAACCTGAACACGATTTAGCAGTTACTGCATGTGTACTCATGTCATGAACAACATCCAAATAAGTGCGAATTTGGATTGTAATATTAATCTAAAGAAACACAATACTACATGTCCATGAAAAAGCAGAGTGACCATCATACCGTGATGGTTTGACATATGTTACTGATTGTTGCTATACGATACTCTGCTGATCACAATTAATTTAGCTGTCACTGTACCAGTATATTATTCGTCAGCCTTGAAAAAATGGCGACAAACATAGACAGACAAAAAGATAGAGAGACAAAGCTTCTCATTAAGTAATTGCCCACTTCGTTGGGGCTATTTAGGGGCAGCTATAAAACAAAAATATCACACTAATATGTGTTTGAACAGTGCAAAACAGTTCCTTGTGGTATAGTGCTATATAATAACAATAAAATTGTCAAGATAATACAGACGGTAAACAGAACAGTTTTAAGAACAAAACAATTATTGAACCAACTTGAGAGCAAGATCAGACTATTTGTTGTTTAAACAGCACCTAAAGCACATATTTTTTCCATATTTTTTGCGAAATGAACCTGCTATAATACACAACACTATTATATCTAACAGATTTTTAATAGCCTTTAATGTATTACCAATGCTGCTTTAACATATCAATTGTTAAATCCAAAGTAATTTCTACCTCAAGTTATTCTCAAGTAAGAAAAACACAAATACCTGCTTCAGCAACCGCATGACGGAAATGTCCTCAATGGCGGTGATATACTGATGCAGATCCGTTTCTTCAGATTCTCTAACAAAGTGAAGACATGTTGCGACACGTTCACACAGCTGAAGTGGATGAAAGTCTACCTCTAACCAACGATACAAGTCTTGCAGCTGAGGAGCAGCAAACTGAATGACATTATACTTTACCTGCAAGCAAAGTGCATCGCTGATAAGTATGCTGAATGATGGCTGAAAAACTACTGGATTATTTTTGTTTCATAAACAGAGAAACATCAATTTTCCAAGAATCAAAGGCAAGTATGATTTGTCTTACTTGCTGCCAAGAAAACTGCCGTATCAAAAATAAAGCGTTCAAAATTTCCAAGAAAACTTTACACTTACACATATATAGTTTACACATATACGTTTAAATAGTTTCGATATGTTACTTTCCAATTTCTATTACATTTTAATCACATTTTAAATACGCAAACATTTTGTAACTGGAATGGCCAGTAATATTAACAAACATCACATACTGCTCATTGATATTTAGAGAATGTTAGTGGTGCAAGACATGAAGCATATAAAATGACCAATCCCTTAATTAAGCTTCGACAATATAATGATGTTAGTAAAGTTTTGAGTAATCCAGTAAAATGTGCATAGTAACACATTCAAATGGTGGAGACCAATGTAGTTAGTTACAGGAAAATAAACTCTTTGGCTACTTACAAGATCTTTGATGAGACCAGCTCTAGTGGGCGGCTGCGGAAGGTCCAGCAAAGTAGA
Organism: Tubiluchus corallicola; assembly: GCA_030141605.1. NCBI lineage: Eukaryota > Metazoa > Priapulida > Priapulimorpha > Priapulimorphida > Tubiluchidae > Tubiluchus > Tubiluchus corallicola. Next base: position 322,081 of record JAQGDQ010000115.1, read on the forward strand.
CAGTTTGCGATGTTTATCAGCCAGGCTATTGTCGTCATCAGGGAGATAGCGTTCCACCAGGTTTTGGCTCGGTGGGATTGGAATTGCTAGTGTTGCCAACATAACTCGTGTTGCCATTCTAACAAAAGAAACAAAAATTGTTCACAAGTGTGTCAACAAGGGAAGCAAGGTAATAGGTGAATTTTTTTGATAGTCACACACAAGATGACAACAAAATTGCTTCCTACATTGGAAACATTGCTAAAGTAACTAACAAGCAAGGCCTATTACTATAACATGGCAATTGTTATTATACAGTAGGCGCTGCTTAATAGACTCACTCTGGACAAATGTGTTTTGACCCAATTAACCGACAGAAGTAGTATTACTAGTATAGAAGTAGGAATCATCAACTTAGTATGCACTGCAAAGGCTGTACCCGTATCTATACCATTACTGTACCTGTATGATGCCTGTATCCTTGACTGTTAACCGATTAAGCAGGAATGCGTGACTTTCAACCAGAGCTTCAAAAGGAAACCTCTAGACAAGTGATTAAATGTTTGGCTTCCAGAAATTCTTCGGTAACGAGGCAACTGTGAGTCTAATAAACCTACTCTATTTACAGTCAGTTATCAATAATTAAATGGAACAAACTTCATCAATCCCACAAGATGATAACCATCATTGACAAATTCATAGTGCAAATAAAGAAAAAAATATGTAATTCTTATTCTGATTAACTTCTACTTCTCCAGTCCAATTTCTTTTCTTCTGCAGCAGCCATATATACAGACTAGGTTAAATGTTTTATTTATTTTTTGAAATTACATGCTTAAAGGAAATGATTTCAAAGCATCATTGTTATAATATACTACCATCCTTTCATTCATAATATACTACCAGCTCATTCATTTTTCATTGTACTAATCTCTACATTCACGCTTCTCCCCACTTATAATTCCACTTCAGGATAGACTTACAAGTTTAGGCTTCTGAGTACTCTACATCACAAGATGTTGTGTGCGTGCGTGCATGCGCGCACGTGCGTCCGTGCGTGTTGGAATAAACTACTATAATCTATAATAATGTGCAGTGTGCTACAATGTCACAGTAACACTGGTCTAGTAATCATATACGTATTCTGTAATTTATAAGCGAGAAACAAGAAAAATTTGAACACTCAATTACATCTGTCTATTTTGCTCAATGGAAACCTTTTAGGTAACAAAGTCTAATGTTGTCTACATTCCAAATATGTCACAAACTGCTTCAAAAATGAATTTTCTCCGGAGAACATTGTGAAAAATGTTTCTCAGAAAACTTGACACTTAACATGTCACTTGCTCTGATTCTCTATGTTAAGTTATAAATTTGGAAAGAAAACAGCTAAAGCATCAAGCAGTTAGCTGTCAATAAAACAGCAAAATGTTTTCCACTTCTCAACTTAATCTGCTAGTGACATCAAACTTTATGACTTCCAACTACAAACAATTACAATATGCACTTAAGTTTAACTTAAATAAATAAAAAATGGTATTATGCTAGAAAGATTACCTCTTTAGTTCCTCCTGCGTGAGAGTCTTTTTCTGCTCGCGAAACAAATGAAACAGTTTGTGCCAGGTACACGCATGAAACAGATGATTCTTTGCCTTCCAGAAAACCAAACCCAGCTTCTGGAAGTAGTTTGCTAACAGCTGTGGCTTCGGTGACTTCTTAGACATGTTCATCAACTCGTGGATGTCTTCTACTGCCTTGAATGCTTCCTATGTAACAAATGTCGGTTCATTAAAATATTGTTTCCACAACGAGAGAGACGATATCTTGAACAAGGCACGAGAATAGCTAAGTGGTTAAGATGTGTGCTTAGCAACCGAAGTTAAGCAATGTCGGACCTGGCTAGCAATGAATGGAACAAGATAACTACCAACGGAAAATCATTATCCCTGTAGTATATGACTTCTATTAGGTCAGCATTTCATCTTAGAGAATAAGATGATAAGTGTCAGTCTAGCCTCAACTATGAGGATATATGTGTGTTTGCCACTGCATGCTAGACTTTTAGTTTTAAAGCTCTACTGATACTGTAATTTATTTTTTGCTAATAGTCAACTTGTTAGTAATTATCATTATTTCTGCTTTCCTTCTTCTTGTCCATGTCTTACACCAAGTGATGTAGGAAAAACTGCTGATCATACTTGCCTGCCACAATTCCATGTTGATGGCTATATCAAGCTGAACCAGTCTGGTTTCCATATTCATTGCTTGCGTCTCTTGATTATTGATGTTAATGGCAGTTTGAGTGTGCTGATGTTTTTGCACATGGCTCAGGTGAGTGCGTAACTAAACACACAAAGAAAAACAGGCTACAAACAGTATTAAAATAAATTTTTTTCTAGCTGTGGACCATAATTACTGATTATGAAGTTACATTTTAGCTGATTAGCTAAAAGACATTGAAATTACCATGTTCATTCAATTGACGTTTTTATTCGCAAAGTAAATATAAAAGGTTCTAAGATTTATGAAAGAAATTTATTAGCATAAAAATATAAGAGAAGGCAGTTGTTACTGCTAACATAGTGCCATCTAGTGTAGGAAAATGAATGGAAATGTCAGCAAAATATCAGCAATATCATCAACAACAGCCTAATTTAATTACAACACAGTTTATTTTGGTACATTGTCTTGAACTTGAAATCTTTCAAACTTTGCTGTATAGATTAGGTTAAAATATCACTATGTAACAACAATGCTATAATAATTATTGCATTTTACCTTTTAAACTAAAAAAATGTGTTCTTATATGATTGTGCCAGGTTAAGTACAAGAACATGTAAAAAATGACAAAATTCCCGGCCAGGCGTGCGATAAAATAATTAACTGGGCGATTACACGAAAATAGAAGATTTTTTACTGTCGGCCACGTATATCGCCAAGACTGTGAAATTTAATCAAAGATTCAAAAGTAATTTAGGGGGATTGCGACCATTTGACATCTTTAACTGTGGAAATGTCACACAAACAGTTTTTACACATAAATTTACAAGATTCAGTTGCAGTAAATCTCACCATTCTCACAATCATGCCAAGAGGGTCAGAAAAAAAACTTAAATAACAATACACTTTCAAACAGCATGCTCATTTTGTCAGGGATTTCAATCGCGTACTTACGTTTTCGCAAAGTTTCCGAAACTCTGTTTTGCGATTGTATTTTTGGCAGAACCGAAAACCTTGTTGAGCCATATCATGATATAGGCGTTCTACGCGGGAATTGTTGCGCAAAAGTTCCAGCGATTGCCTATATGACTCCCACAAGAACTTGACCCACGGAGTCAACACCAGTCTATCCGTGCGATCTTGTGTATCTTCTCCACTTACTGCACTTAGCAGGAGACTACAAAAATTTGATTAAAATTAAATTAAAAAGTTACACTTAAGTCAAAAACATAGTGAATGACTTACAAAAGAACAAGTGAATGGATGAAAAAACAATCGGTTTTACTAGGTTCACATGTAAAGTTCAGCACTTTTTTCACAAGGTCAAGACTGAATTCACTGATAAGTATACAATTTCATGAATTTTTCTATTTATCATGTAAGCCATAACCTGGCATAAAAATAAGTAGCCTACATGCTTTTTAAAAGAGACCACAGCTAATCTAAACTAAACCTTATTGTAACAACAATTTTTGCCATCCAGAATTTTTTATTCTCATTCTCAAGAAACGCAAGAGAAACGATGACAACAACATGACTTTTCATCAGTCTGTGAGGTTTTTCTTCACTTTGAGTAGCAAAAATAAGTCACTTTTAAAAATTCGCAATTCATACTCAAAATTAGATTTAACATACTTAAATCACATGAAAAAATGGCAAGCATACCTTTCAGGAGTTTGTATATTGTCCAGATCATCAATATCTACATCTTCACTGGCTATAGACTGTGATTCTAATCTTGCGGCTTCTGTTTTCTCTTCCGCAAGCTTTAGATAGTTGCGAACAACTTGTTCAAGAGATCTAACATTCACCTGTGACAGTTAAACAAAACAAAAGTATCATTATTAAATCATATACAAAAATAAACAAAGGAAATGTTAAATAGAGTGTGTGCTTTAATGTCATCATAATAACTTACACATTAATCTTCTTAAAACCGTGATTTTGTGCATTATATCATACTCCCCAGATCAAGTTCTTTCCACACTAAACTCAGATAAAAACCACATAAAAGGGCACCAGTTTCCAATCTCTACTGTATCGACAAAGAGCAAGGACATCTTACCTATGGCTGACTTGATGGGCTAAATATAACACAGAACACAGTGAAACCAAGCCACAATCCACTAAATTTACTGTCTAATTAACAAAAGCTGGCATACGTTTAACTTCAATGCCAGACAATGTTTTTAAAGAGCTGTGTAAAAAGTGTATAAACATTTACCAACCTGTTGGCAGATATTCTTATACTGATATAAGCCCTCCTTAGCAACATGACTTTTCTTCAGGTCGACACAAAGTTCCAAATACTTTTCCATGATCGGCTCATGGATCTTCTGCCATGTCCGGTGCTTTTTGCTCTTGATGACATCGTACAGAGCATCAAGAGCACGCTGCTTCTTACCAACATCAATAAATTCTAAACAAACAAACATGATGATAAAAAATAATATGCCATTTCAAATTAACATAAATAGATGAGAGTTAAAATTTTGAAAAAAAGGAATAAAGCACATATTTTTCAGAAGAATGTTTCCTTATGGATAGCAAAATATAAAGCAAATGCAACACCAAAAAGTACAAATACAAATTCTAATTCTATCTCACCAAACAAACCCATTTTTGAAAACCTGAAACTTTTGTACATGTCTTGTACATATATAATTAAGCCTGCTAAATCCCTTACTACGTAAGAACTAAGAAAAAAGACAACATGAAAAGAACACTATAGAAACAAAATAAATTGATGGTGACACCACAATAAGCTAATGCAATTTGTCTAATTAAACTTACGACAGTTTTTAAAAACAAAAATACACATATATATATATATATTGGCAAATAATTAAATTGTATGCCTACACATTTTTGAAATATTTATGGTCTGCAGAAAACGTTTGATAAAGTTTCATGGAAAACATGTTACAACTTGCCGCACATGAAATCAATGGCAACCTCTACAACTGAATAAAAGATATTCTTAAAGACTGCCCACATGCATTAAAACCAACTCGGAGAAACCTTCATGGAGACCTGTCAAGAGCACAGGGAAGTGTATTAGGGCCTATACCATTTCTAAAGTTTATTAGAGACTTACCAAATAATTTAAACTCATCAGTGAAAATGTTCGAAGACGATACAAAAATCTCAATCGCCAGTCATCACACTAATAACATCAACACCAGATATATCGAATGCAAAAACAATGCATAGGCTGAAGCTGCCATCAATACACTTCAGAAGACGATGCGGTTACATCATACATATTGTATCTCACGTATAACAACAATACAAGGATTGATAGTAGAAAATATTTCTCAACAAATCCATGTGGAGCAAGATATGAGATCACAAAACCCTGACGTAGAAAAAAGAACAGACGTGTTTTCAGAGTGACAAAAGACTTGAATTTCTTCACTACATCGATATGAAGCACCACATTAGCAGATCATTTCACGAAAAAATTGGACAAGTACCTGGAAAACCATCAAGATTACACGCTGGAGCCCAAGTGGACACTAATGTTTTTTTAAACAAATCTACCCCTTCCTCAACTACAACTACCACCACAACTTGAATTTTCTACATCCTATCATAACAACTGGCACTAGACGGCACTTCGATCAATGAGACATACAACTTAAAGGGGAAGAAACTGGAATTTTAATGTGTATCCCATACAAAGTTATATTACTTAACATTCAGCTTACTTGTTTGAAAGACTTACGTAAATTTTTGCAAAAGAAAACGCTTACTAATTAAAAATGTTGCGCCAATTAGTAAAACGTCACTGTGTCACCATCCCAATGTGCATCACTGGCTCGCCAAAGAAAAAACACATTATTATTCTTATTGACAATATAAAGTATTTTATAGTTTTGCTTAGTTAGCAGAGTGTGCAACAGATTATGCTATGATTATGTCTTCAAATTTTATGCAATATTATCTAAACTGGTTTCAAATGAACTTTAAAAATGTCTGTGCCTAATGACCATTGCAAAAGATTAAATTTACAAGTTTTACATAGCATTACAGCTAACGCAAGCTTTGCACACAATAAGACAGCATGTAAATGACAAAAAAATTTCAAGACACATGTTTTAAATTTTATGTATGAAGTGATTTCTGTTGTCTTAAGAAACAAAATAATAATAACAACAGCAAGACTATTTCCTTTTTAACTGGGTACAAGCATGGCTAAGTGACAGAGTCCAATGACAGGATGACAGTGTGCCAGTTCTATCTGGAGCGCCACAAGGAAATGTCCTTGTTTTTTTTCTTATTTACACTGATGAATCAAATTAGCATATCCAATATCTTCTCCTTTGCAAGTAAAACAGCTACAAGACAAATCACTGCGTGGGCCTATAAATATCAGAGGGAGTTCAATACACAAAATGGCAAATGCAAAGTGATTCATATAGACAGTCAGATCAATACTGCCCAATACAGCTTTGAGAGTGGATTTTTGATTGCTAGTGGACTACATACTATTTTTTTGCAATAATGTTTCTAAGAAGATTATCAAAGGTAACAAGATCCTTGGGTTAATTAGCAGAACTATAACTTCCAGAAGACTTGAGATAATTCTTTCACTCTACAAAACACTTGCTCATCTTTATCTAGATATATATGTTAATCGTGGAATCGTGGGACCCTTACTATCTCAAAGACATTAATGCTCTAGAACAAGCACAAACACGACCGACTGACATTACCATAAGCCTTGAAGGACTCACATATTCCCAGAAACTGAAGAAACTAGATCTGTATTAGCTTTCTACTAGAAGATGTACGGGGAATACTTGTTAAAACATTCAGGATAATAAGGAGGTTTAATGTTGTTGACACTAACCAGTTTTTTACACTCAATAAGAGCATCACATGTGGACACAGCGCTGAACTGTTCTAGCACAGGGTCACTACCGAAAGGTATTACAACAGGTTTTCTCAAACTGAAGTGATTATTTGGCACTTGTTATCGGAATCACTAGTGACAGCCAACAATGTAAATAGTTTTAAATATAAACTTGATACAGAACTCCGTGGTTCGAGGAACTTCTTCATACCTGTTGATCTATCAGGAGATTAAATAAACGATGCACATACATTTGGACAACGTTGTCTTTTGGAATGTTACACGATGTTAGACTAGAGCAAATCACAGTTCACTTGCCACAAAGGCGAGTTTCGTCGGTAGCTGTAACAAATACTCTTCCATTTGCTCTGTAATACTGTGGGATGCGAGCGAATTTAACTTCGGGTGTGAGAAAACGATAAATATAGGCATAACGAGAGAGGATGCCTTGGCTTAAAAACCTATGATATAGACTTTGGCCTGCCACATGTACCTTCAACCGACAACTGTCGATCTACTGTAAGATACGGTAGTTAATCTAGAAAGGTGATATCACGAAACGATTTATATTATACAATTTTTTGGAAAATATAAGACAAGCAAATGAAATGGGGTCAAAATTGCTCACATTCTTACGTTTAAATGAATAACTAAATAAGCAATAACTTAAAAGTAAACAATTTTCTTACCGTTAGCTCGCTTTAAAGCATTCTCCGGTCTCTGGAAATAAGTTGGCATGATGAAAAACGGTTTTACGTTCCGTTTTCACCAATTAATCGTTCGTATTTCTACGCAATATGTGACAAACACCTTCACATGCTTTATTCGCTAATCATAATGATGGCGACAGGACAGAGCGCAAAATCGGCAAATGCTTTCGCACCATATCTCGCACGCGAATTCTTGTTTCATTTTTGCCGATCATTTTATTCAGTTTTAGTTTATTAGTAAATATTCTGGTTGGGCCAAAATGCTTACATGAAATATTATTATTTTCATTTAGAATGCAAAGATTCCTCGTCATATCCTCTTCAGCGAACTCACAAGCATTAAAAGACCATCTTCGACACAGTAAAGATTGAAATTCACAATGAGAAGCTAGTTTATATGTCAAATTAAACCAAATCTAATCCCTAGAACTTTCTGTACACAACAGAACACAACATTTGAAGTCGAAATAAGAAAGAGAGAAAATGGAACATAGCAGTACTACAATACTCAGCCTACTTCAGCATTGATGTAACACGCTGGTTGCATGCTCACTTGGAGGTCGAGGATTCTATTAACAAGTCATGACCCAGTTACAGAAAGACTTGAAAATGGGACCACTTGGTCTTCGACCAATCACACAGATTATTGTAGCGACAAGTGGGTAATAGTAAACGGAACACCTTGGAAATAATTACAGACCAAAATAACTGGTCGTACCACATTTTCCATGTTCTTTAGGTTTTTGTGCAATTGAGTTATAATCTGGAAACTGAACCTGCAATCTACCAGGAATTGAACATTGAACCGAAATATTCAACATAAACTTGGCACAAATGACAAGACAACAAGTACAGTTAAAACCCTCTAAAACCACGTATACTGCTATTGAAGCTCCAGTTTTAGAGCAAATCACATTTGAATATTTGACAACTCAAACTAGTCAGATTTTGACAGTTGAAGCATAGATATAGACTTTACTATAATCTTCGGGGACAGATGATGTATCATTTTCAAGATTTTATTATGAATACAGAATAGACTTTACGCTTTAATAGTTCCATTGCTCTGCCTGATTATAGTATTTTGAAGCTGCAAAATTTTTATTAGTACAATTGTCAAAAGGAGAAACCAAACAGTTACTTAATGTTTGGTTTCTTTTTATTCTTTTTGATCAACTTGAAAGAATGTTTGGAAAATTTTACGAACACAAGCATAAATAGCCGCTCTTTTTATGAAGCTAAAATAGCGTTCAGCAATTTCGCGATGAAACAGCGAGAAGTTTTTGTTTTAGAATTGAAATATTATCAAAATCGGCCTACACGCGAGAACAATTATTTGGTTCAATTACTTTGTCACCTTTAATTAATTTGCTTATTTACGGATTAAAGGATGATGATGTGAATAAATTTTGGTGCGAAATAGGATGTGAATATTGATGTGGGAATTACACTACGTTATAGAAGCGGCGATGGATGAGATCCACAATGAATCCTTTCTTTAGGAGTACCACATTATTGACGATCCAGCCACCAAGAACTACAATGGCACCCACAACAAGGCGTTTTTTCATAAGAATCACAATAGCACCTACATCTCCTCTAACAACAGAGGCCCCAACTACAGAGTTTGTATTTAATCTCGAAAAGGAACGACCAATTCGCGACAAATCTCATTTGAGATAAATGATTTTGGCTATCTTGGTAAAACACAGTCAGCAATAAACACCAGGGTATAATAGCTAAACGGCATGACTTCCCAGATGCTAAACTTAAAATAAAGTGAAGACAACTTCCGACTATTTAGCATTAATTTCTAAGTTTTAAATGTTTAAATAAACTTTGCTACTTTACCCAATAGCGCATCTTTGAAAGGTATACTAGAATGGAGGGGTTTCTGGTCAAAAATTTACCCGAATGAAGAGGTACGTAGTTAAAAATCTGTCTGTTACGTTGCGTATGTAAAGACAATTTTGTAAAGTAGGTAGGCTTAGTTAAGATCAGGTAGCAATGAACTGAACCACAGACGTGTTTCAAAGCTTTCATACGATATGCTACACTCTTAACATTTAAATATTTAATTGGTACCACTGTTCACGCAGATGCTGCATTCTTCAAAGCATCAATATAATAATTCAGTGTAATTCAGTTATAATCGTAAAATTCATGTTTATCTCTTGTCAATTTTTGTAATATAACGTAACAAGTTAATATAATGTGATGTGATATAACGTAACGTAATGCGTTGTAATGTACATAGAAAGAAATTTAAATTAAATTTCACGAAATTAAACTGTTCAAATAAATGTTTCTGTTTTAACGCTTGAATACAAGAAGCTTTCATTAAATTAGAGTAGATTGCACGGGTACTGCACTGATCACATGTATTACATAGCCAATTAACGCATTTACTGTACAATTTGCAGTTTCATAAGAAGAAACTTATACCTGTTATCTACATACTGCACTACTGTAATTACCAATACAATAAGATAATAAAACAATATTTGTTAAAAAAAAACTCGCAAAATAACCGAGAACAGACATGTGTTATAATAATAACGAGTTTAGTGATGAATAGAATACAATACAATATAATACAATGCAAAGCAGTGCAATGCAATGCAATGCAACGCGACGCGATGCGACGCGACGCGACGCGACGCGACGCGACGCGACGCGACGCGACGCAACGCAACGCAACGCAACGCAACGCAACGCAACGCAACGCAACGCAACGCAACGCAACACAACACAACACAACACAACACAACACAACACAACACAACACAACACAACACAACACAACACAACACAACACAATACAATACAATACAATACAATACAATACAATACAATACAATACAATACAATACAATACAATACAATACAATACAATACAATACAATACAATACAATACAATATAATGCAATGCATTGCAATGCAATACAGTACATACGATACGATACGATACGATACGATACGATACGATACGATACGATACGATACGATACGATACGATACGATACGATACGATACGATACGATACGATACGATACGATACGATACAATACAATACAATACAATTATAACAAAACACAATAGGCTTATACAAAGGCAATAAGCCTAAGGGTTTGGTTTAGCATCGTGCATTTTACATAAAGACAATACTTTTAAAGAAAAAGAAATTATGTTGTTTTATGAAAAACAATTACTGCTGTTTTGTGAGTTCCTTTTATTAAAACATTTAGTAAAAAACTTTGCTGCTAACTTCGTAATCTCGTGATCATCACTACTTAACAAGAGTAGGAGTTTATCCTCATCTGTAAGTGATTTAAAAGTAGGACTCAAAACACGAATTTCATTCAACAAAGTCTTTCTAATACAATCATATTTTTTTACAGAGTAGTACAAGTGTTCTTCTTTTTCAATTTCTTGACTGTTACAATGTTGGCATATTCGCTGCTCTACAGGAATTTTCAGACGTGGGTGGTGTCCTTTTTCAATGAAAAGGTTATGAGCACTTATACATATTTTAGTGAAGTTAGATATCTGCCCGGGGCTTTTAATGATTATTAAGTATCTTTCATTTGAACTTCGAGTACATTCTTAATTCATTACTTTTTCCGCTTTCCTTTTTCTTCGGATATATTAAATTTCCAGTAAGATTCATAGTTTAATAAAAGTTTCATTTTTAAAGATTTAATAAACTGAGTGGCATCCGATACGCTTTGAGATACTCAAATGTTTATAAAACCTGTATGGGTTAGTTTGTATATTTTAATGAAAAATAGCCAACAGTCCATATTGTTGTGCACAAGAATCACATTTTCGTAATAGTAAAGAGAGATCAAAGAATTTTCTGACATGTTTAATAGTCTAATCCAATATTTTACAGGTTTGATGATGATATTAATGTATAGTGGGTAGATACCAAGTTCACCCAGTACGCCTTCGTTAACAGAAGCTTTCTCGACACCTAGTGTAAATTTTCATAACTTTGTGCGAAGAAATTGTAATGAAGTTTCTATATTATAGTGACATAGTCAACAATAGAGGTAACTGCTTAACTGCATAGGGTCGAAAGGCAAATTACAGTTAAGAAGATCAACAATAAAACTGTCAAGCCTTCTCACCAGTCATACACAGAATTTAGGTAAGTTCAGAAAGATTTACAGATCTGATTTGCAGTACTTCAAACTTCATACCTTTTTGTACATCTGCTTAAATTCTTCAAAAGTAATTTTTCATAAATCTCCTTTAATTATTATACTTATCTTTTTTCTAATAACATTCCAATTTGTTAAGGCTAATCTACATGTTGCAACTATGCTGTTATGTCGAATAAGAACGACAGTCGAATAAATCCCTGCTGAAACTTATACATATTGGAAATAGATTTTGATGGGCTTGTATAAGGGCTTGCTTGCCAACCAAAAGATTTGCAGAGACATTGGAATGATCTGTAGACTAATACCGACATGAAAATTTATATTTCATCATTGGGATCGATCAGATTCGAACCGAATTCGAATTGAGATCGAAAGATTTTCGAACAAGTTTTCGAATCACCAGCAAAAATCAGTCTTACAAAGATCATGCATGTCACTAGATTTTGTTCTACAATAAAACGACTAATATAAAATTGTGCACAGAAATCACAGCTAAATCACGCTAATTGCATGATGTTTCAATCGTTTTAGTGATAAAGAACATATGTGATTGAAGTGCTGAATTATTCGAATCTATAGTTTGGATTCGAATCGAGTTCGAACTAAAAAAACTCGTTCGAATTCGATTCGAACGTTCGAACTCGAACGTTCGATGCTCACCCCTAATTCTTAGTTTGCCTGAACTAGCATTATGTTGTGAGAAATCGGAAAGAATAACAAATAAGTACAGTGTACGGACAGAGACTACTAAAATAACAGAAATAGATACCCTTCAATGATTAGTAAGAGCATTTATAGAAATTATGGACTCAAAAGAAACTATATATATATATATATATATATATATATATATAGCAGTTACAAGGAAATGTAGTAAACGGGAAGGGTGACACTCTTATGCAGAACTAGGAAACACCATATAATGACGTCAGAAGAAAATAATCTGGTCTGGCGCATTTAGGTTGTGATTATCTTGAAAAAGGTGTAGAGGAACCAGTGAAGTGCTAAAAATATCCTCATTTCCCTCTGTTTTGGCTTATGTTGATATAGAATCCTATATCTATGCCTATGGTTCTTTGTCTATTATCTATGTCTACTTTATACATAAATACAGTGCGTCGACGAATAAGAAATTCATTATTCAGAATTAGCACGGGCCTCAGGGACTGCGACTGTCCTAGTGATTGCGATTTAGTCATTTACCTCGTAAGACGTAAGTTATAGCGTGTGAGTGAAAAGCAGATCTATTTTTGTAAGATCACGTGTATTTGGTAAATTAGTGTCAGCCCAGTAAACTATTTTTCTTGACAGGTTATTAACGCACAGGACAGCAAGTCGGTTTTCTGTAATACGTCTGGAATTCAAGTCTCTAGTTCGGTTGGGAAACGTTAAACCTGTAGGCTGTAACCGCAAGCTGAACCAGACTCTTGATTAGCCTACTAAGTACACCACTGATTACTGCTGTGCTGCTTATTTGTCTCTTCATACAACAGTGATCTCGTTTGCAAATAGCCTAATTTAGAGTAATTCCTGGCAGTTACTGATATAGTACCAGTCGGTACTCTAGTCATGCCATTGCGAGCATTGTTGAGGTATTTAATGCACAATGAACAGCTTATTCAAAGGCTTGCCGATTCCTCTCCTATGAGAAGAGCAGCTCAACTTACAGCTTATCTTTTCCAAAAAGGTCAAGAAATTGGGGAAGAACAACTGCGTAGTACACTCACCCAATCTGAATCACGAATTCGTTCTTTTAAAGATACGTTCATGAAAGAAATGAAAGAAGGAATGAAGCAAATAAAGCAGGAAGAGAAGAAAAGTTGATTAAGGTTACTTACCATAATGTATCGTGAAGTGCTGTGCAATATTAAAAATTTTATTGACAATTATTAAAGTGTAATTATGTTTGGCAATCGTTAATTAGTAGTTTACATATCTTCTGTAATCGTGGTTTTTGATATAGAAAGGAAGGTAAAGAGTGGTAATGTTTTTCGAACAGTTAGTAATAGTGACAATACCTGTTGATCTATGCCTAGAAGCACACATCGGCTGCAATTTGTTGTGCAGGCTTTAGTGTAAAATTTTATGAAGCTAGTCTAAGTTAGATCTAGAGAACTGGGTAGGCTATTTTGCCATCTAATTGTATTGAAGAAAAGCTAAGATGAAATGCATGCGATGACTGCCAACAGAAACCTTCATGAAAAATGTAGAGAAGTCAGTAAATCCTGAAATCAGGTTATAATGTAGCAGATACACTGAATTGGCTTAATGTTTATTTATGTAATAAATTATAAACAATGCCATGTGTTATTATACTTGGTGTAACAACCAATAGCACAACAAAGTGCATTGTACGTCAAAAGATAAATATGGCCATTTATAACATGGTAAATATAAAAATAAACAGAAAATTAATGAGTATATAATTACTATGTATAATAATGTATAAAAGACTAGCAATATTATAGTAGCATTAAAAAATGTGATTTCTATAATATAAGAAAATAAGATCATATGATTCAGTGGTTGTTTTGTCAACAAACAATTTTTGTCATTTTGTGAAATATGACAATGAAATTATTCTTAAAATTTTTGAAGTTTCCTATCTTGTATCACATTATGTGCCACCAGATTCAGAATGATAGTTCTTTTTATTTCTGTTGTGTATAACATATCTATTATGACATACAATCTGCTGGCAATTTTATAATAACAAATGCTATATATAATAGTGTTTTAAAATGGTAAATTCAAGGTTATTTGTTTGCAAGTTTTTTTTATGAAATATCAAGAAGTAAATAAAATGCTTATGCATATTTAAAATATGTACGGTATCCCTGTCTTAGTCAGTATGCACAGATACTGATTTAAGACCTTTGGTTAGAAATAAGGTATCACAGTTGTGGACGGCTCTCTGTGATGCACCAATGGTGGTCTAGGATGCACATTTCTAACTACAAGAATGACAAGACAGTGAAAGGTGAAAGAACTTGGCGTTATAAAGCTGTCTGCAATGGTTTGCCCTCATGCTACATGTCTGGTTTGTCCTCATCCTACATGTCAGAAATGTCACTGTCCTTTTCGTACACAACTCTTCTCTTCAAGTAATTGGTAACACTTGTTTGAAATAAAGGATATCCTACATCAATTAAGCTGCTGCAGACGTAGATGGCATCACTTCATTGTCGAGTTCAGTATCCGATTGATGTTCGCTTTGCACCATTTCTTCGACACTCTCACTGTCAGAAAGGTTGCCATCTCTAAATGAAAGGGAAAAAAAACTACAATTTTGCAAGCTTTTGTCGGTGGTTGGAAAATCAGGGTGCAGTGAGGCATTGACCATTAGCCAGTTTTTTGTATTTCTAGATAAACCACACTGATCAATTGTGAAAATTTATATCTGTCTAGAAATTTAGACATAATCAACCTTTTATTTTATTGAAAGCTATAAATCTAAAAATTGATAATGTCGCATATGAACTGATTGATATCAAAAAAGGTTTACAAATTCAGCCACTGGATATTTCAAGGTAAAATGGGAAACATCCCTTTATAAAAAAAATTGTTTTTGAAACACATCTTGCATTTGACAAATCAGGAGCAATAATTTTAAATCAATTGAATAGCACATTACGTGCACAGTTCATCAAAAGTGTTTTTCGTAACAAAATCAGTTTTGATTTGACAAGTTGAATCTTAAGACCTGAAAAGTTTTTGCAGGTAATGACTCTTTCGGAATGCCAAGCAGTTTTCTTATACTTCAAAAAATCATCGCTTAATTAAACTCCTTAAAATAAAATTATTTTATTTTATTATGCATAGCACACATACGGTACTAAGAGGTCCATGGCTTTATATAGAGTTCCACTGTCTAAATAGCCTGTTGATGGTAAGTCAACAAGTGCCTCGCAGAACTTCCTCCCCATTTCTTCCAGTTCAACAATGCCAAGTTGATATCCCTGCAATTATAATGTTATAATACCAATACTAACACAGTATAATACCATTATGGGGAACATGGTTTATTGCATACAAACTGGTAACGCGAACTTAGAAAAAAGAACAATCTTTTGCCATTAATAGCGCTGAATACAGTGTACTAGGGTTATTGCGTTTTGCAGACTTTCTGTTGGATCCACTGCCTACATTAGTGTGTGTTTACAAGTTTTTATTGAGTACTTTATCTTTTACCAGCTGTTTGCAAATTAATTTACAGTTAAATTTAGCCCGTCCATTGCCTGACGCTGCAAAAAGTTGATGGGCATGCAGTATGCCGAGTTGTTAACATGTCGGGTCGAAAGGTCATTTTGTCTACCAGCTGTATAAAAACAATGAGACACTTAGGAATCCAGTTGCATGTTAACATACATTCATGAGCAGTCACTCCTGGATGTTTTCATCAAGCAAAGAAGCCTATAACACAATTTTTTATACAAAGAACAAACAGAAATTTTCTGCAAACAAAATTGACTGACTTTTTTTGACTTCTCATTGATGTTACAGAACATGTCACGTAAATCTACAACTGAACGTGAACACGCCATATATTATGAAACATTCATTCATTTTTAGTTTATTGAAGTTACATAAAACATTTCTCATCGAATTTGAACATACTGCTAAATACTTGATAGTTCACAGTATCTTCTAAGAGTACTTTCCATCCTCTGTGAAGCCACACATTGTACATTATTTATACACATTAATACATGCTTGTCCATCCAGATATTATTAGCTACGAATGCTTATGCAGTACCTTGACTATAGAGTACTTTTTTCTGGGTCGCTAACAGGTTCCCTATAATGATGTTACACTGTAATTTAGTAAATTAGTAACCAATATTAATAATAGTATTAACAACGAAAACATGCACGTGTGACTATCCAACTAGTCTGATGACCTAAAAGTTCATTTTATCTCTTGTGACCAATAGTGGTCTTCAGTTTTAGAAGGTATTGAATTCCAGAAAATCATTCCACTTGCATCTGCAAACATTTTTCATGCCAAATGTCCAATGACAGAAAAACATCAAGGTTATTACTTGTTGCTTATTATAAAAACTAAGATTCATAAAGTCATACACTTTGTTGCAGAATCCTTAGTTGTGCAGTTCACAAAATGTGCTTTTGGTAGCTAACATTAATTCTGATCGAAATTTGCTTAGTATCTTTTAAAGATTGTTATGTTGAGACATCTGCCGTCATTGTTTATAAATTACTTGCTCTTTTCTGTACACAGCATTCTCATCAAGATGAGTATCTGCGTGGACGGACATAAATCTCTGTCTTTTTACAATACCTGATACTCTCCTTGGTCGCAGCCACAGTATGTGCTTTCCATCGTGTAGCTCCTGGATATGCCCATCTCTCTCCACATCACCACTCTAGCAGTATTCTCTTTAACCTCGTCTATATGAAATGCGCACTGTGACAAGTTAAATGATGGAGCTTTCTGCTGTAGCAATACTGGCAAAGTCTAGAATAAGAAAATCAAGATCATACTGGAAATTCAAATACAAACGAGAAAAATAAGGGTTCTGCTGTGGAACAAAAAAGGATACTGACTTAACTCTAAATTACAGTCCAGAAGGAAACGCAATCCTAGAAAACCAGCTCTAGGGTGGATGTTCTTACACAATATCTATTGTTTTTAGCACGAAATCAAGCTTGGGCACACTTTTGTTCATGATATGCTTTAGAATGTTTGCACACTTCAATGTTGTCAGTTTAGTCCTGTAGAGATCACTAAGAGGCAAACTACTGCAGTTAGAGCAAAATGTGAAGAATTTAGGGTACCCAACATAGTGGTAACAGAATTGGGAGCAAAAAAATACCAGAAACGTTTTGTCATCAGTTGCACTAATTACATCATCCTCTCTCCAAGAGTTCTTTGCACTACAACCATAGAGGAAGATATTCTTTTTACACGAATGCCCATGGTAATCGCAGAATACCTAATAGAAAAAGACTTATTTTATTGAATTAGGGAAGCAGTTTAGTTACTTTGTTACTACAGTTGTCAGTACACCATTGCATCTTTTGCTGCTGACCTACACCCATTTATAATATACTTGTCCAAAATTAAAGTAAGAATAACAGTTTTTGAAGCAGTTCTATTTACACTATAAAAAGCAAGTCTAAGCTCTAAGATTTGTCTGTGCTTGGCTCACTGCTCATGCTAAGTCAGCTTTTGATAGTCTATAATAGCTGCAAAATGTTTCTTATAATTATTAACTTTAATTTAGAGGTGATAAAAGATGCAACTTACAGAATACAGCAAAATGAGCTAAGGGCTAAAAAATCGTCCTGCTTTCTTCTACTGCTTACTCACAGCATTTAGTACATGAAAAACATCTGACAAATATCTAGACTTTTTTATTAACAGAAAAAAATTCAGTTTTTACTCACAAAGGGAGATGTTCCTGAAGACACCAAGAAACTAGCCAACCATTTTGTGTGATAAATGGTCGGATGGAAGACTGGACAAGGATTGTTCCACTTCCGATTCAGGTCTTCCCCAATTAGTGAACATCTATGGCTGAAATTACATGACTGTGACTAAACGAAACCAAAAATGCATATACATCCTCCCTGTACAAGGTAAACAGCCAGAACCAGTGTGGCAAATAAAAATGCACAGAGTAAGTGTCGAACTGGTTAATCCACTCATTAATTGACCAAGTTTCGCGCCATTGTGGAACTAATTATGGTCAACATTCACAGTGCTGAGCCATGTGCCTCGCTTCTGCACCATTTTTCACATGCCACACCACCCTTCGTTACTTTCCCGGAATACTTTCAAATGTGCTTAAGAAGCCTCAACTGCTTCAAAGTCTGATCTGAAAGGACTATCCTATACAATAGGATAAGTGTAAACAGTATATGCAGCAGACAGCAGATGTCAGTAAGCACACTGCCAAGTGAGACTGGATTGAACTAATAACCAACAAAATTTAAACTTGCAATTGAAATATCGAGTATGCGAAACAATGGCAAACTATTATGATTTGTCAATTATGTACTAAATTATAATGAAACAAACTGGTTGAGCTTCACAGTGGCTGCAGTGATGCTTCATTATGAAGTTTACATGATTTGCAAATACTGAGGATGCCTTAAGCTTGTACTGTAGAATGTAGATTACCTTCCATTTATAACTCCATCTGGGTTCAACATCGGAATGATTTTAAACACATACATGGCTCGTAGCTCAGTTGCTATTGGGTCAGTGCTAAGCAGAAATTCTATGGTACCTTTAAAAAATTAAAACAAAAATAGCAATACCGTGATATTTACATGTCAAAGTTGTGCTTGATAATTTCTTGTAAAATGCAAAAATTGTATATGATACAAGATATGTGAAGCAAAGAAAAAACTGTCAAAACTGTGACAAAAATTGAATTAACGGTAATATAACATCCGCTACATTACACTAGCAGATGTTACCGTTAAATACTGGAATTTGAGAAACCCTGCTAATACACCGTCGACGATTTCAAATGACTTCACGCAAATGAAACAATTATAAATAACTCAATGAAAAGAGTTAACATGAAGAGAGAATGATTGATACCTTTCATCATCCAGCTGGCATTGCTTTCTCCCGGATGCACTCTAGCGGAGAGCAAAATGTACCGTTTTTTCTTCACTGTAACAAGGTAGACAAAGTAGAAATTGGGCATTTTCACACTACAACATATGTTAATAAAAATTTCAAACATACAGCGATTGAGCAAGGCATGCTAAAATGTTCGGAATTCATGATGAGAAACAGTAGGCTGGACACAGTGTGTGCTTAGCGACTAAAGTTAAGCAACAATCAGCTTGATCAATAAATAGATGAATGTCCTCTGGAACCAGCCGGTATTGCTCAGAACTATTTGCTTTTTGAGAACGGAGATAAATGAACATGTACACTGCTAAGACATCTCTGCCTATTCAGTGTTTCTGTCTTGGTGGGCTTCTTTGATAATGAGCAAAGTTCCAGTACTGCCACAACTATTTGCAATTTTTACGTGCTGCCACCTAGTGTTAAGTTGTATAGACAATTGGCATTCCAGGCAAACCTGAAGTGGAGGCAGTATTCTGTTCCAGACAGTTGTGTAACTTTCGGTCTGGAAAGGCATTTGTGCATATTCATGAGTTTAATAACTTTCCAAAAAACTAAAATGGTAACCTCTCGGAGTGCTACATATATCATTGGGGATGAATAGGTGCTAAACACTATGATGAAGTTTTCAAACATATATTTTAATGATCCATTAAAACAAACCGTTGCTAAATGATAGCTCTCTGTACTTTTAAACAACAAATGGCTACAGGTAAACTTTACATATTTGTGCATTAGCGAAACAAAATAACACAAGGTGAAATCAAAGTACTAGCTCTCAGTCTAACACCAAATACATTGTACCTGTTGTCTGAAGCTGCATATTTCCTGTGATGGTAAGAACGTGTACGTCATTTCCCGCCAGTGTCTGACACAAGACTTGGGAACGGTAAAAAGCATCAGACAACCGAGCCATTTTATTCCACTTGACCAAATGAACCTAAACAACCAACATTCATTAACTAACTAATTATAGCATCACTTCTTAATTACAATCTCGAAGAATTACTATAACAACACCAACATCAAAATATCGAAGTTTTGCATTTTAGCAACTTGAACGCCCCTGACTGCCATTCCAATTGCCACTGACATGCTGTTCACTTTGTAGCACTGTGTATGGGGCTGTTCACACTGTTATATGGATCACAATCTGATGCTAGGTGAATTTGTGAATGCTAGACTGGACTGATCTCAATTATGTCCAGGTTTACGATTGTAAATTAAACTACACTACAAGCTGTTACTAGAAAAGTTACAACTGTTACAAGAGCTCACTTGCAAAGCAATTACAAAGATGTTTTACCTGTAATAAGCTGTACGTATAGGGATAGTGATAAGCCAAGTAACACGTGTCTCCGGTGTGAGGAAAACCCACTGAAAACGAAGCCGTGTAATGGAGAGAGTTGTTTTTCATTAATTCTTCAGTGGCAGTAATGTTTTTCTTCTTCTTCTTCTGCTTATAATGGTTCTTGTAGTAACAGATGTTGCTACCGACTCGTGTCCACTTGGCTCTGCCTTCCAGGGCTTCCGTTACAGAGAACATGACAGGTTGCATTCCTAAAATGCCAGAATGATAAAAATACTTTGTGCAGTAGAGATTAATATATGGAAAATCGTTCATTCTATTAAGTGATTAGACCACCAGACAACAGCCAAGAAGACTGCTCCTAATGCACTTTGCAGGGTAGTAAAAAAACTACCCTGGGTCAGAAATACTTAAGTGGTTCATACAACAGCAAGTAGTGCAATTACACAGTTGCAATGCTTTTTTAACTTGCCCCTAGATGGCAGTCAAAAATAATCATTCAGTCACCATAGCAATATCAACTTTATAAATGCGCAGCCTTCACCACATTGTTAGAAGCTACAGCAGGACAATGCCCACAGTGGGCTGCATGTTAGGAACACCATGGCAACCTATTGTTCCAGCTAAACTTACTTTGCTGCTGCATGAAATTGTACACATCGTTCTTGCAAATGTGATTAGCGCACAAAGAGCTCATATTTAACATCTGCACAAAATAACATATTTTGGTGGTTATTTCATTATCTATTTGAAAATGTTGGTTGTTTTTGTTTAAGTATTAAGATAATTTAACTATTTGAGAAATGTTCCAGTACTCCATGAAAAAATGCTTTATATACTGTACAACAACATAAATGCTTAATAAATTTACTCAACATGCACAAAACCCAAAAAGATCTAACATAAAAACGTGATCATTAAAAAATGTTAAGAATCGCTCTTAATAGAGCTGCTGGCTGTTTTTTACACCCAATTACCCATTGTTATAAATTTAACAAATATTGTGAAAAAGTGAAATTTTCCAATGGCCGTCAAGATAATTATATACAACAACGAAACATGTAATTGCAGTATGTCCAGTCGTCTGCTATGCTAGGAAAAGTGACAACATGTGTGAATTTCAGTATTTCTTTTCCTAAGAATTATCCACTTAGCTGTTGAAATGCTAGCAGCTATGCGAAAAATATGACAAACCAGAACAACATTAATTTATAGTGATTCATACGATTCACACTCCAACATAAAACTAGGATGAAACAAATATCTTTCTTCACTATTGCTGCAAAAAACTCACCTGAACTGAACTGGCTACCACCTTTCTCACAATTAATGATGTTGAATCGGTACAGCACGTCCGCAACCATATTGGAAACGCTAAAATAGAACCACTGAAAGTGGCGCTGGCTGTTTATGTCTGAGCTCAGAATCAGATCATATTCGTTGTCTCTTACCTGTAACCACAGGAAATGTACCAATTAGTTTAACTCTGCAACATCAATTTCCAAGTCATGAATTTCCTACATGTTTCCGCAAATCATGAATCTAACGCAACTCAGTTATCAGTGAATACGTAGCAAGTAAAACAGCAAGTTTTATAACCATAAAGGTAGGACTCTATGTACACGCAATGTGTGATGCATAGTGCATATACAACACCATGCATTTAAACATGTCTTCATTTCTAAATAATGGACAAGCCATAATGTGTGAAACGTGATCTGTATTTCAAATCTTTGTTCTAACGAAAGTGTTACGGAACATTAAGATTGTTCGTCTATTATAGGTGACTCAGTGGCCGAGTATCAGTTTAGGTGAATTTTCAAGTTTCTGGCGACCACTTTTGCTGGTTGGCTTGCAGGTCAGGTGAGTTTTGGTCACTTCAGGACCTACTCACAATAATATTCCCTGCATTTGAGTTTCTCGGAAGTGGAAGAAGCTTTTGCATCTAGTTACAGTTCTTTCGCTAAGTAGTTGATACGTGCCGCATTGTTCTCTCTCCAGCAAAAAGTTATGCATCCAAAATCTGTTCTTTCTATTTAATTTTTCTGTCAAATAGTACAGTGATAAACTAATACCACCAATGTGATTATTTCTTGATCACTGTCAAGCTGAAATTCCACAGAAAGATGGCGTCCAAAAATCGGTACTTCCTATTTTCATGAACAGCAACCAAAAATGGCAGAAAGAGAGCTGTGAGCTTTGTAAATATGCATAGCATTCACGGACATATGGAAACAGTCACTATGCATCATGCACTAAGAATCAAAGATCACGCATCAAGGATTACATGCACATGAAGTCCTATCTTAAAATGTAGCGTTTGGTGTAAAATATATGTCAATCATTCGTCGCATACTTATTTCAGTATAAATAATTTGACGCAACTGCTGCAGCATTTAACAACTAAACAGACACACAATTCAGTTCAGCTGCTTGTTTAGGAACCAAATTCAAGCAACACTAAACTTAGTCAGTAAATGGGTTTGAACCAGGCTAATTTCAGGAAATTCTCTGACCAAAGAAGAACGTATAAGCATCCAACATGACTAAAACGGCTATAACAGTTCAGTCTCTTGTATTAAGGATTCCAGTCGTACCACAGCCATCTAAAATAAGTAAGTCTGTCCATTGAGTGTGGGATCGCAGCTTGTGGAGCATTGGACAGTGTGCAAATACTGGAAAATATGGAGAAACAAAGACAACAATGTGTACAAGAAGTAAAGAATTGTAATTTAAATTTCTAATTGATTGTTGCAGAATGTTGCTTAAACTACTGGTATTATTTGCCTTACATTTTCAATATTGCCTACATGCTTGTAATAACTTATTTTACCTGCATGGCAAGTCTAAGATTCCCGCTTTCAAACTGAGAATCAAACTGCAGACAGCTGTAAGCTGTATCAAAGCCGTCTTTTGTCTTGGACCTGCAAAACAAACCGCAGCTGAGAATATTATATAGATACAGTGCATTACATTAACGGACTGTACAGTCGACTATTTAGTGTCCAGCATTTGCAGCTATACGCGAGACATCCTGTAAATAAAATGAACAGAGTATTAATTTTGCTGCTAGAAATTAAAATCCACATACCTCGTGTCATCCTGACAAAACTGTGGACTCTGAAACTGCTCTGCTTTCTGTTTCTCGACAATCTCGTCGAGATTATACACAATTCTGTTAATAACCAGAGTTGGCTGCACCGTTCTCTTAATGTCCTCCATCACAGCATTCCTGAAATAAGGTATAATCAAATTTTATTTTCCTTAGAATTTTTTTTAAAGAACTGTGCAAGTCAAATCAAACTTGCTCAATGATTACGGCAATTAAAAAAGCACAAGAAACTCCAACTCATGATCATTGGATTACAAGTCTTATCCTTTACTGAGTGTGCTGAGCATGGAAAGATTCGGCAGTTTTAGTTAAATTCAATGCTTGAGAAATGAGAGTTAAAATTACACAATGGCGTAACAAAAGTGCATAACCGTTTTTTCAGCCCATTTTGCCTCAAACTTTGCTAATTCAATCAAATACATTTTTGTCATTTGATTAGTACTCGTCATAAGATATTACGACATTTTTATGACCAAGCTTCAAAAAGTTCTTATGATTACACACTCGCATGCAATTTTTATGGCACATGTCACATATTTCATTTGCAATTTGTAATCAGAAGTACTAATACTAGCTAACTAAACACGCGCTGCAACCTACACTTAACATTATTTGTTACTGCAACGAGGTTGTTGCCTTCGTATGAGCTGCTCAGTCACCTGTACCTGTACCTGTACCTGCTGGGCTTCCCATATATGCTAGTGAAGATTGCTAGTGCATTTCACTAGCCAATCAGGTAAGTTCAGCAGGTGCATGTGACTTGAGTTGGGATTAAACTTAAATCAAGTTACAATAGTAAATAATTTCAAGTGTAGGTGGTAGCACATGCTTAATTTCCTGATATTAGTACTTTTGAATAGAAATTGCAAATGAAAATGTGTGACTTTATATCACTCCGGGATTTTAGTCTTTCATAATGCAATACCTAGCGATCCATTCCAAGTACAACTAACCAGCTTAGTACCTTATAGAAACGTTTCACACTATTAGGCACAATATCATTTTCTTAAGGTGCATCACCACATTACCTCTTAACTTCATCGTTTGTCGGCTGCAACGGCTCCCTTATTGATTCTTGATCTGCCCAAGGACACAGGTCTGCAAACGGGACTTTTCTTCTGTGTATCATAGAAATGGTTTTCTTTGCAGCCTCCATGTAAACACTCCTAAACTTGTTACTTGTCATTGTACGAGAATTATCACAGTAGTGGGGATTGATCGCCTTTGGACCACCATAATCTTTCAGACGATCATCTGCAACCTTAGACACTGATGATATTTGAGAAGACGACGCAATTTCGTCTCGAACGTTTGATTTTAAGCAGTTCTTTCTAGTGACGGAATGTACTGAATCGGATGAGCTTGCTAACTTGCTCTGAGTGGAGTGGAATGTCGAATCACTATCGGAGCCTGATCCACAACTTGTGCAATCATCCACATCGAAAGGCAAATTCATACCGTTGACAATAATGCTGTTGACCATATTTTCAGGTGCAGAGGTGATTCCGGTGCCATTCTTGCAATCGCATTCATTTTTGTCACGTTGTTCTGTATCCACAGCAGAGATTTCGAGTTCTTTCAGCTTCGACGTGGGTACAAACGTATCAAATGACCAGTCTTGGGCAAAAAGACTGTCAGTAAAGGCATAATGTACCCGAGAAAGTCTACTGTCTGTCAGCTGAGCTGCATACAGTTCAGGAAAAAATTCTTCTACTCTGCTCACGTCTAAGCTGTATAAACCAGCACAACAAGACACATTCAGATGACCGAAAGTTACTTCACATCGATCACTATCCTATACAAACAATAATACAGTATTTAATTTTGTAAGTACTTAATCTGGCATGAAGTTTTAGGATTTCTTAACCTTTTGCAATCTAATTTAATGCAAAATTTTATATGAAATTTGACTCTGCAGTGCAAATTTATTCATAGTTATTGAGTTAACCCTTATTTTTGATGTAGAAAGGCATACAGGAATACATACACAATAAGTACATTCAATCAAGCATGTGCTCTAATTCTAGATAAGCCTGTTATACCAAAACTATAAAATGGTATTTCAGCAGTAAAAACAATATGGAAATGAGCTGAGTCGGGCATTCATCACTAACGTACACTGCCTAACTTACTTTGTTTATATTTTAAAGGAACTCTAGCCTGTAGCTGTTTCAATAATAATTGTCACAGATGTGACACTATTGCTACAAGCAATAGTACATCATGCACATTGTGGTAACATCTACAGAATTTGACAGTATTGACAAAAACAGAAAGCATTATAACCTGATGTCCCCCAGTTTTGTTAGTAACATCTGATTTTACACTTTCAGTAAATGTCAACAGAGAATTGTCTAAAATTTGCATATTCAATAATTTAAGAAGATTGCTGATTTGACTGTATGTGTTTCTTTCCACATTAAACCCTAATTTCAGTTCAAGTCACAGCCGGTTCGTATCCACGAAACTACCACATTTACAATAAGTAATTAAATGCTTCTGCAAACAAAAATGAAAGGAACTTGTATTTAGCTTACCACAATTGAGTTAGTTCCAAGTTGTTTGAAAGGGGCATTATTTGTTGACACTTCACTAACTTCTGAGACAAAACTGGCAGCTGTAAATGAGACCAATTAGTCTTAAGCAATAACAATTTGATTTTATCAATAATTAACTTCAGTTAGGAATAATTAATCAGCTAATTTGGACATGTATCAAAACCCAGGGGAAGAAATTAAACTTTAAATACAAGCATTGACAAAATACAATGGAAATAATAAAATTCTCCTTAGCCAAGCTTTTAACCTGTAGCTGTTTGTTTATTAACTTGATGTGGGCCGAGAAATTAAATTACCTGATGTGGGCCGAGAAATAAATTTTTATTGTTTTTCTATCAATTTAAACAAATGATGATAAGAAATTTTGTTTAATTACAAAAAAACTGGAAAAGTGAAATCAGCTAATTCTCCAATTTCTAATTCTCCAAATCTCTAATTCTCTAACATTTCAAGCAAAGTGCTAATTAAGATGAATGATCATCCAGTGTCAAGTGCTTATTTAACAACAATTTACTAAAAGCATGCTTAGTAACAAAAGTCACAAGGGGGGTTTTTGTAAGTTATAATGCTTTAAACAAATGCTCTCTTTTACAACACTTTATGTGCAAACTCACTCTCTTTATAGTAACTGCAACAGGAGTCATGCTCTATCTGGGGCAACGCGATGTCGTACACATTCCCGGTGGTGAGGTGAGGCAGAGGTTCACTGGGGAAGCACTTCTTCAACACGATGCTAGTCAGTGCTGCCAGCTCACCAGCTTCGGCCTGCATCTCTTCCACACAACACTTGTAGAGCAGCTGGACGGCACCGGCTTCCGTTAGTGCTTGCTTTCCTGCTTCTGTAAACAAACACGGCTTGTAAAAGAGCGGCTGATTAAACAGCGGGAAATCCGCTGGCGAGTGGCTGCAGTAAGCTAATTAACACATGCTGCTGGAACACGTACAGGGATCTAATTTCCTCTCAAATCTGTTAGTACAATGTTTTGATTATTAACACACCATTAACAAAATTTCAGTGTTGTGCATATTAAAGATAAGCCTACTCTTTTTACCATCCATTTTACATAATTTCTTTCATTTATTCCTTTCAAGACTTGAAAAAATTAAAATCAATTTGTTTATCCATATAATTCTTATTCTTATTTCATCTAATAATTTAATAGTGCTTTTGTTTGATAATTTATGTATTCAATCCTTTTTATGTACACTTTGACTATGTACACTTATTCAGCACTTAACACAGTGTCTACTAAAAACTAATAGTTGTAGCAGGGCTGGAACCTTCTTCAGCACCGAAAATAATTTCCCGAAATGAGATCCCGAAGTGACAGAGGTGTGTGGACATCTTAAGTTGTACACACATCCTACTTTAATGAAGTAAATAGGTAGAAGCAGTATAAACTAACAAAACTGATAAACGAAATCAAAGAAGCTGTTTTCCAGGCAATCACCCATCCATACACTAATCAAAGTTGGCGTTGCCTAAGTTTGCAGTCAAGCATGTACAGCAGCTTCTCTTGGCACACACCTTAGCTGCTCTTGCAACTATTTTAGGCACAAATGTATTTGTTTAGTCATTCATTTATCCATTTCTTCACTCATACGTTTGTTTGCAATTTCCATCATTCTTTCATTCATCTTTTATTTATTTGTTCACCCGATTATTCATCCACTCTTTATTCCTATTAAGTCACTCATTTGTTATTTGTATATTTATATGTTAGTTTGATCATTCATATGCCAGTGGATAAATAAATAAATTTATTTATTTTTCTTTCTCCATCATTCACTCTTTCATTCATTCATCAGACTGCATTTTACGTACATCTTGCATAAAAACTAAATTTCAAATTTTGTACTTTGAACTAAATATAGACAATTACTCAAGCTAATTCAGTAACAACTGTATGTTTAAAATAAACAGTACAGAAATAGACTCTATTCTAAAATAGAATGATATAAAATTTTCCCGAAGAGACTAATATGACAAAGACTCTAGACAAGCTTAAAAGGCTCTTAACTTTGACGCACTGTGCTTTATTTAGAATTACATTAATTAGATTAACATTCTTTCAAATAAACAAAGTCCCTAGACCCTTACTCCTTCACCATTTCAATACGCTCGCATTTCCATGTAAACAGGCAAACAGGTAATTAAGCCATTTATACTCACTAGTCATCGCAAAGTTCTTGATTATGGTAAGCAAGGTTTTTTGTTCTTTGATGTGGCGACGTTTTCCGCCTACATGTTTGTGCCAATCCAAAAACATGCTCAGCATCTTTCTTGCACAGTCCTCTTGAATTGCCTGACTCAGATTTTTTTCTGAAAATTGAAGCAACTTTAAATGTTTAATAAAGTAAAAAAAAAATCGATAGTTTTCATGCCAATACACCATAAATGTCATTATGAACCAGTAAGAAAGACACTTTTACTTACTAGACTTCAGAAGAATGACCAGCACGTCAAGTGTCGCTTGGTTGAGCCCAGTATGCTTCTTGTGTGTATGTTGTAACATCGTAAATAAAATATTAATGGCTCCCTGTTTGCCCAGCGATATCACATTCACATCTGTCAAAAATCATTTCATACGTATTCAGCACATGCTTGACATGTTTAATACTTACCGACATAGCCATTACTGAATTTTCATGATATATAGAAAAGAAATGTCGTCTATATTATTGAACAAAAAAGAAAATATTGTTTTCCGTGCAATGACGTCTTGAACTAAAAACCTATAAGTCTTTTTTAGGTTTTGAAGGAATATTACCATAAATTTAACACCGAATAATGGACAACCCTTATTTTTAATTGTTTAAATTTGAACACAGATATCTTTAACTTTAACATCAACCCTTCAAAGGAGACAATAATAAGGTGAATGACAATCATGTGGCATGTATGTACAAATTTATTTACTTTTAACTCCTTGTCAGTTATCATAATAATTGTAAAAAAGCTAACTGCCAGGTACATACTGCTTGAGCAAAATAACTTCAATGCTTTGAGTAATGGCAGCAGAAACTTGTGATTTTTCATATGAATTTGTAGCAGTGACATAGTAACAGGCAGAACTCCATGTAGTCTAGCCTTCACCCCCATTTTCTTGTCTGCAAATTAGCAAAATTCAATAAGTGAACATTATTCAACAATTCCGGTAGGCAGGAACTTCAGACACATTTTATAAGTTACTTCTATGGGATGTAATAGTAATACTGTAACAGGCTTAGGCTTTAAGCGCTAAACGCACTAGAAAATTGCCATAGAACAGGCGGAACCTTTAAAGCAAATGCTTGACTAACAGATGTCCTAAAGGAAAATCGATATAATATTAAGTTATAGCTCAAAACAATCTTATTGCTTTTTCAATAATAACTTATGTGAAAGAATTATTACCACAGAAATATGATTTGACCTACGAGCATCTATTACTTCACTGTAACATGCATGTTGCCATTCGCAAGTGAGATGAGCACTAGTGACTGTATCTTAGAAATGTGTTGCACAAAAAACAGGCGTTGTGCCTCTTAGTTCTGATGTTGCTTGATTGTGATATAGTGCACAAATTCGAGAGCTCATGCATGAGCACAGCAGTAAA
Source organism: Tubiluchus corallicola (assembly GCA_030141605.1). NCBI lineage: Eukaryota > Metazoa > Priapulida > Priapulimorpha > Priapulimorphida > Tubiluchidae > Tubiluchus > Tubiluchus corallicola. Next base: position 352,205 of record JAQGDQ010000115.1, read on the forward strand.
CTTAAAATTTGCAGTTTTATGTATGGCACTGAATATTGTACAGTAGCACCGTACTTCAATTTTCGTTTTCGCGAACACGCTCTGGAATGTTTGTGCTGCTAAAAAATATGTTCATTTGTGACATCATCACTAGCTGAGCTCCCCAGCTGTTAATTAAGTTTTTAACTAATTATTTAATCGTCAGAAATGCTTTGGCATTATTGTAGCTGTTAAAATGTATACTTTTTACCATACTTCAAAACGGAGTAGGATATGATAAATCATCCTGTCACTCAGTACATCTAAAACAACAAAGTACAACCTAGCTTTGAATAACAGAATGTAATTTTTGCAATGTTTTGAAGCAAGAGGATTAGCTAAGTGATAAAGCACTATCAAGCCTAGTCAGTAAATGGATAGGTGACAGACAAAAAACTGTTGCGGTGGAGTTTTAGTACTACACTGCTCTTAGTTCATTAATTACTTGAAGAAGCATGTATACGCATCCAAATGTTTCTAAAACACGTCTGATGGTTCAATGTCTCATTGTTATGACTATGTTTGGTAATAAGCAAAGTTTCAGTCCTGCCACAAAAACTTATACTATGACATTGTCTGCTGGATATAGGCATGGAGGGGATACCAAACAGCAAAAGAATCGAAGAATAGAAGCTGTATTTACCGACTATGCCGATCTTTATCAGAAGCAAATAAATAGATGATATGAGCTTTTGATCATTTGAGTGGACATCATGGACTAGAAACACAAGTGTAGTCATCAATACTGTTGTCAATCCTCTAAGAGAAGCTTTGCTAGCTGCACCTCCAATTTCTAGCAAAAAGTATTTACCAAGTAATGTAATAACATAGGCAATACATAAAAACTAAACAGAAACAATCAAATGAAGATAAAAAGTCAGTGAAGAACAAAACTGATTTAGTCTATCTTTGTGTACGTTTATGAACAAATGTTGGTTAGTTATAACAAATATATCAAAGGTAGGGCTGTTAGAAGGCCAAAGAAACAGTCATCTCCTTTCTGCAACACTAAGTTTTTGCAACAGTCCACCTGGTACTAAGATCAGGAACTACATACATGCTGTTAAAGCAGCTCTTCTGCTGTATAACAGACAGCTTTCTTACAGTGAACAATGAATTAATGAGCGAAGTTCTGCCATGTTAGACTTATAGATATAAGTGTATTATTTTTATATTACATTTGCGAGGTTAAAAACATTAGAAAACATGAAAGGACAGAAGGCTATAACCAAGCAAGGACTGACCGTGATACCTGGAAATCTGGTTCCTAGTTTAGTAACACCAGTGACCTTGGTTCATGGTAGTTTATGGGAAAAGTTACTCATCACTAACAATTTATATTACATAAACTGTTACAAAAGCTGCAGCACTGACTGGGTGGTGGGTGACTGTTTTAGCATTCCACGGCTAATGCTTGCCTGTTAGAAACCGAAAATATTCAAGACTATATACCACGTTTTGTATGAGGTAAGCTTATTTGATACTATCAACTGTTAGAAATCTGCAGTTGTTTACACGTTAAAGAACTGACCAACAGACTTTTGCCAAATTTGTCAGGAGGTCAAGTTTTGACCATTTTCTTTAAGGCAAATGAATAATTTTTTTAAAGCAAACAATAACACCAGAATGTCTAGTGCTTCTTATACTCCTACCTATACTACCTTACTCCAGTGCTACCTATATAACTCCGCATGATAGAAGAAAATAAAAGAGAATGAATACGTTACTTGGTTGAACACACAGCATATGATACAAGATTCCAACGACATTTTCAATAATGTTTGTCTCTTTTGAATTCTGGAAAAACGAAGAATAAACAACTGATAGCAAGTAAGTTTTTCGTACAACTTGTTACTTAAGTACTTGATACTCAATAACGTCCGATCATTTAAATAATTAATAAAGCAGCATGCCATGAACAAACATATATCTATGATTTACAATTCTGAAAATCAATACGTACAGCAATTTGCTAATTAATAGAAGAGAAGTCGTATTAAGTGTATGAAATTCAACTGTCAAATTAGTTGAAATGAATATTCAATCAAACTTTGTTTCAAATTTCTGTCACCACAAAAGAAGCAAAACTGAAGAACAAGAAATAGTTGCAAAACCAGAAAGAAAACAAATCTGGCGTGTTTGTTTGTGTTAGGCACGTTACACGCAAAAGTTTGTTGTTTCAACAGCATACTTTCTGGTCAGCACTAGCTATTTACAAACACAATGTGTAATAATAAACTTTTGTGGGCAGTCGGTCTGAAAAACTATTGGGGTCAAACAAGAGACTCTCATTCTTACCTCTAAAACACAACCAAGAACGTCCAAATTTCCTGAGTATAATGTGATCAAGTGCTTCGTAATCTTAGCTGAAATTAATGAAAACCTATCATCAGCAGTTTCAAGGTCAATAGTAAACCAGGCTTCAATTAATTCTATTTGCAAACTCGTATCATGTCTGGATTTGAGCATATAATTATGCATCCTTCATCACCAAGCTAAATAGCCAGAGGAGCATGACAGGCAGCACTGATTAGAAATAGCTTTCCTAGTAGCCATCCATCCATTTAGTGATCAGACTTGGCGTTGACCAACTTTAGTTGCTAACCAATCAGCTACTTTAGTTGTGCATCTATCAACTACATGTTCTAAAACTAGCTAACCTATGCTTCACTGAAAGGCATAACTTGCTGCAATACCTTAAAGTGCACTTGAGTGGTAAAAATACAGACAAACACAAACAGGCACACACAGGCAGATAAACAAACAAACAAACTGTTATAAACAGACAAACAGATGAATAGCAAACAGGTAAATTTGTAGATAGACAACCAGACAACAGCGATGGATAACAACAATATAGGGGTGACTATTTTAATCTGTTACAAAATAATAGGTAGACACACAGTCGATCTAGATGGCTCTACTTGGTGTAATTATATATTAAAATTAACATTAAATACTAACAGCTCTCTGCTAAGAAGAGGTGCTTTCAAGTTCTATCAAGGGTTTTATGGAGGGTTGCAAGTAATTTATGGAGCTCTCCTACACGGCATCAGCTAAGATTTTTGCCACATGTTTTTGGTTAGAACAGCTTTAAGGTGCTGATAAAAATATAGATCAATCATTTATTGCAGTTTAAAACAAAGCTATTAACCACACACGGTGAGTTTGCAAATGCTCTGTTTTGCGATCTGTTAAAGTGAAACCTCTGATGTATATTATCCGTAACCGACTGGATGTTTTTTGAATTCTTAAACTGCTTGTTTGTTTCTTTTAAGCTTACTGCAGACTGATTTACACTATGTCTACCATTCCACATAACCCTGTTAGTGGGAATGTCCAAGGAGTAGGCCTAGAGGAAAATGTATAACAATGAGACACAAAAACGTGATCAATTCACGGCAAAATTCAAATAAGGATTAAATGTATGACAGAGTAAGCCAAGCATTCAGAGTATTAAAAAAGTGTGCAGAGTATTAAAAACAATACCATGAATGTCATGGTTTGAACTTGGCTATGGTAGTTGCACAGTGCTGGGCCTGGTCAGAGAATGGGTAGATGGCCACTGGAAAAAAATTCTTAGTTGTTTCATCTGTCAAAATGCTTACTGCCTTTTTTGTTGAGAGAACATGTACTAATCTAAGCTTAGTTTAAGACACTAATGCTTATCACTTGGTCGTTTTAGAAATCTATCATTTATAATGAACAGGGTCACAACATTTCAACAATACTAGTTGGCCCAACTGCTGATTCTATAGTCTCAAGCATTCACTCACTCAACACGGTCTATTTTAAGCCACTGCTGTTATTTTTACCGTGTGCAAGTACAAACAATGACATCATCTAAATATTTCTCTTAAAAAATTTTATGGTCTCAACCGGCTCGTAAATCTCCTCCAGCAAAACTTGCTGAGTATAGCAAAATTATTGGGTTTAGTAAATGGTTTACTGCTCAATAAACTACAAGCCTGGGGTTAAATAAAATACGTACCATGTGATATAAGATTTCTAAGCAAGGCTCCGGTCAAGTCGGCAATGAGCACTGCATCCCGTAAGACAGAATTGCTGTTGGCTCTAATTAACTCTTGGAAAACAGCTTCCATGCAGCTAAGTAAAGCAAAGAAAGCAAGTAAAACTCCAACAGCTACTTCCGGAAAGATTCAAATCACCTATTTTCATTCACCCGGAGGTTCATTAACATGCAACTGCTATTAGTGCTTAGTTCATAGCGCAATATATTAGCAAGTTACGATTTTGAAGACACTCAGAAAAATATAGTTGCAAGAGGGGTAGGGTACTTTTGCTGCTCAATGCATTTTGTTAGTCCAATTAGCACAGACAATAAGATCTAGGGCAAATTTACAGAACAAAAAAAAATAAAATAAAAAGTAGTGAGAGAGTTTAGAAAGTACTACCCTGAGAATATTTTGTTCAGATTTAATAACATTTGTAAAAGCAGCCATGACACCTGCACCAAAAAGTAAAAAAGCTAAAATCATTAACAGCGATAAAATAAGTGTCATTGTAAGTTTTAACACAATGGTTTTTGCATGCAAACATCATGTGATAAAAACAGATGTTTACTCAAATATTATAAGAAATCAAATAAAAATGTGCCACTAAAATTAGATAAACTAAAATGAGTTTGGTAGGTGGACATTTGAAGCATTAGATTTGGAGACATCTTGGTTTGTAAGTAACTGGCGAAACCTTGGTTTGCTATTATTTATCTAACTTTTAAGTGCATTCAAGAACTTTGGATAGTTCAACAAACTACCACTAGGACAAGCACATTCCACAGTCAAGGGCTTAACAACCAATGCTTACTCAAACAAAAAATGTGGCCTTTCCTGAACACCACAAGCACCAAACATCTTTCCATGCAATAGTGACTGTCAAATAATTGCCAATGCATCAATAAAGCACTTTTATAACATTTTCTTAACAATACTAATAGCTGTTACCAGGATTTTGGCGTTACAGATTTTTAGACCTATTATCATGAATGGAGCCTAACAGATCACTCCTGTCACATGTCACTGTTATCAACTGTTATAGTAGACACAATCATAAATTTGTGTTAACTCATAAACAGCGAAGGCTAAAGTCACGAAACTTGCAAGGAAAGTTAGGGGCACGGTAGATACCACAGGTAGAGTGTGAGACATTGGTATGGTTAACAAAGCTGGGATGTTTAAATGTTTAAAGCCTGAGACAGGAAACAAAATGCGAAAACTTTAGTAAATCTAAAACTATAGTATCTAAAGTCTTTAAACTTGTACTGTAAACTACACAGTGATCGATAATAATAAAGTCACAGAAAGAAGTCACAATAAATTTTGGCTTTTTTTCAGTGCCTTTTTCCTGTGACTTTTTTCTGTGACCTTTTCACTCCTGACTTTTTTTACCAGTGGCTTTATTACTTGGATTCGACTAGCACCACACCTGGTGCAGGAGCCCAAATAATGGTATGCTTAAAAAGCTTAGATTACTTAAAGCCCCGATGTAGGAGCCATGTTGTAAAAATAAGAACAAACTTAAATGGCTCAGTCACACAGAAGCACACCGCACAGGACCATTCAAGGCACAGTCAAGTGTTAAACACAGTTGGAATGGATCCACGCTATCTTAGAGATAATCATATTATATGAAGATCACAGTCAGGCTGCTTAAGAACTTGCCCCATAATGTCAATACAAATCTGTGTGTTAAGTATACTGCCAGCTACAATTGCAGGCAGTTTACCAGCTTTTTTCCTTACACATAATTGCACTGCTGACAGATATAGTATAAACTACGAGTATATCGACAGTGCTATCGAGAAGTGATCCTGTTCTAGTATAGAGAAAAATTGATACAATTCCTATTCTTTAGTGTGCACAGGTACCAAATTAACCAATTTACACATTTAATGTAGCACACATGTATTCATGTCTATAATACCACAGTTGGTAAATGGTCCTGAACTTGGTGAAAGTATTAGAGGTGTTAACATTTGTGAATTATGTGTAAAAACCTGTACCTAATAATGCCATTAACAATGCTCAAAGGAAAAAGTCCATTTAAAAACAGAGAATATGCAAGGTGTTGAGTTAAAATGAAAATGCACAAAGTATTATAAAAAATGCTAGCGACCTTGGAAGACTAGAAACTATTAGTAAGCATAAGGCCAATAGCACTATAGACGAATTTGCATAAAATACTTGAGGTTGGAATTGTGCAGTTATCCATAAGTTCATTTATCATACAAAAGTGCTCAAAGTCTTTTACAAACAAACAAACCTTTTACTTAAATGCCCGACTAACTCCTTTTCTAAAAGAGATAGCTTGAAAGTAAAAAATAACACTTTAAATTCAAATTAAAGTAACACAGAAAGTTAATTATTTATAAGAATGGCATACTAAGTAAGTGGTCAGTTAATAAAAGGTTAATTACAATTAGTAATGATTAATCCTCAATTAGTTTCCTGCACATACCTGATTTTAGTCAAATCTTCTCGACTATCATTTGCTCGTTCCATTTTACTTACTGGAGAGACTTAGTCAAATCTTTCAAGCACTACAACTACACAGTAAAACCATGCACAGAACCTTGAAGCATTACAGTAGATATGCAGAAGCAGAAAACCTAACCATTAGCAACACCGCCCAAGTGCTGCACCCTGTAGACTAAATAAATAATTTAATTTGACAGTGATCAATAATGAACGTTACACTTATGAAGGTTACGGACATGCAGAAATTGTTAACTTATTTATGAAGGTAATTAATTTATAATTAGTTGATTAAGTTACACAATGCTAGCCAGCAAAAACCCTAAAACAACTACAATTATAGTAAATTAAAATAAGTGCTACAGCTAATAATGTTTCACTCACGAAGAGACTTTAATTTCCCCACAAGAAAAAATATTCATTACTACATAAGATACTTTACTGCTCACCTTAAACTATTATTTATACTTTGCACCTACGCAAAATTATTCCTGAAGAAAAATCTGTAAGTTAAAAACCACTAGTGATTTTTTGCATTTCAGTGTGGCTTTCATTGATTTCTAATATGCTAGCGGCAGGCCACAATTTCATACAGCTGCAACTTTGTTGCGATTTGAGCGAACTTCTAGATAATTTCGTGCAATATTTGCCACTTTTTGCAAATTTTGGGCTTTTTTCTCAGAGCGAAAACCATAAGAATGTTGCCCAAAACTCGCATGATTTGCACATGTTTAGTGACTTGTGCGACAAGGCCAATGTTACACGGCATTCACGTGAGTATAACGCGATCACCTCGCGAAATTTCACAGAGTTTTCATGGAAAAAAGTGTGGAAAAAGCAGAGCTTTTCCAAAGTGTCACCAAAATGTTAGAAAATAGTCAAAAACTTGTCACAGCATTCTGAAAGGTATGTGGACATGTTCTCCCAAGTTTTTGTGGATTTTGAAACTGTTGAGCAATTTCATCAATAACTGGCAACACACAGTTTCCCGCTGAAGCCAGCAAGTTTTTAGTGACAATAGTGAATACCAGCCCATGTTTTTGCAACTATTTGGGGAACATTTGGAGTATAATTAGTGAATTTTGAGTTTAGACCGAAATCGTGAGCCTCACAGAACCATGGCTTAAGCACCACACAAGCTTTAGATAAATTGCTAACTTAAGTGGTGATGCAAAAAACGACTTTAAACGAAATGCGATAAGTGATGAAGCCATATCCTATATTCCTGTGGAAATAATTTAACTCTGTAGTAAAGTATTCCAATGAAAAATTATCAGTGTTGGCATCTACTTTTTAACAAAATAAAAAATCAACTAGGCTAGTACAGTGGCTAAACAATTGGCACAAAATTACTACTAATTTTGTAGTTATTTCTTACAGTGCAGTGTAATGTGATTTTGTTAAGTTTTAAGCCTAGCACACATATGGAGGGTAGAAAATAAGAAACTTCAAACAAATATTTTTTCCACTCGTCCTGCAGTAGTTTTATGCTCTTCTGTACTTGCACGTGCACATGGAAAGTTTCACAAAACAACGTTTCTGTTTTTCTCTAATGCACATGGTGACAAGAACATCAAATTCCTTGGTTTTTGTTTCGTGCTTTTTCAGTGTGCATTAAGGTTTAAACATGTTTGCAACTTTTCTTTCCAGTTTAACCAGACCCTTTCAACAACTTTAATAAAAATGAAATAATGGTTGCATGCATGGTAAATGCAGCAAACCTACGTTTGGATGGGTTTGTTTCATTGGACTGTCAGTGAATCAAGTCGACTGCTAACGGCTCTATATGGCTGACCGTCTGGTTTTACAAGCCAAGTTTTACACACCTATATTCACAGTAGTAACTTTATGGTCTAAATACTGACCATAAAGTACAGTGGTTGTTATAGAACAGATTGTAACCCAATAATACTATATCAAATGTTTAGGCCTATATATACTTATATTTTACTGTAAACTAGCTATAGTATAAAGTCAGCAATGATTTAGCAATTAAGTGCAGTAATACTAACACAGCATCACAAAACCAAGCTCGTTTTCACTACTAAGTACTAGTGCTACACTAGATTACAACATACACAGCAAAAATTAACATGCATAAAAAATGTGTAACGTAAGTGATTTGAACTTAAACAAAACGTACTTTGGGGCTGTTCGCTGCAGTGTGTCATCAATTTTTAAATTATAAAAATAAAACAAGAATCAAATTTCCACCACGAACAAGTTAGCAACGTAAATACAGCATGTAAACAATCTGGCAAAAGCAACAAGAGTTATGAAACGCACCAATTTTAACATTTCCTTTACTCGCTTCGCCATCGTCTCCGAACTTTTAACAGAGCGGATCGGGTGTTGGCATGCGAAAGGCCATAGCCTATAGCCAGGGCACTTTATTTATGACTTTAGTCATAAATTGCATAAATAGCTTATTTAATACTAATTTCAGATTTTATTTATGACTATTTATGACGTGTCAAATTTTGACCAAAAATGCCATCCTGAGCTAAAAGAAATACATATTTTTAATCAGAATCTTGTATTTTGCCTTTCTTCGTTCTTCATTACATTAAAATGTAATAAAAATGTCTACTTTCATCATTCCAAGGCCTGAAGTTTCTCGTATTGTTTTGCATGCAGGCATCCCTCCAGACTGAAATCCGTGATCGTGTTTATAATAATTATAGTATCGGTTTTAATTTGTTTAGGATGACCTATAAAATTACTGCTCATAAAAATCAATCTATTAATTAATTCGTACAGTCACAATTCGTAGCCACAATTAGTACAAGTAAATAATGTATTTTTTTAAATATCGATTTTAAATTTAATGTTGGAAAATACTATTGGCTATTACATCTTTCTAGGGAACCGTCACGTATGTTTTCTAATTAAAATTACATTAAGCAAAATAACTAAACAAGAAAAACAGTTAAATTTTAATGACAATGAAGCAACAAATTCTCCCAAAGATAAAATATGCTCAAATTCTAGCAGACGGCATTATTCTTATTTCTTGAGGATGAGGCAGTAAGGCACGGGAAACGCTTGCGGCAAACTCGAGCTAAAACCTACACCCAAGCCATTGACTTACGCCGCTTAGGGGTGAGCATCGAAGTTCGGTTCGATTCGAATTCGAAAGTCACAAATTCGGTTCGATTCGAATTCGCTTTCTGGTAGAGAATGCTCACCCCTAACGCCGTTAGGATGAGAAAGGCACTGAAATGAACGTGCAAAGAAAAGAATTAGAAGTGTAGATTTCTGTTATTGTGCAGAGCGTAGGTTTGAGGCGGCAGAACTTTAGGACATTAAAATAGGTAAGCTGTCTTTAATTCAAATTTTCGATGGAACGACAACGATTCTGTCGGTGCCTATTTATTTTTTCGCGGTAACGCGCTCATTTACTTTTTATTATTTAGGTTGCTTCTAGACGAGTTAATGACAGATAAACGCATCAGTTAGACAGTCTCAGTTACTGTGTTAGTCCACCAAACAGTCACGCGCAAGCTTCTTATGGACTGCCTGTGTGTGTGGGAGAGAGAGAGAGAGAGAGAGACGGGGAAACAGTTTTCTGTACTGAATTTTTTGTTCCATTCATCGGGAAATGATTATTTTTCTTTCGTTATTTATGACAAATTTGAAATCTTATTTATGACTATTTATGACTATTTTGCAAGAAAAGTCATAAATAAAGTGCCCTGCCTATAGCGCACTCATACGTACTCAGTGACTTGTAATTATTGTATTAAACTAACTTATAACCTTACATAAGTTTTGAATTGCTGTGAAAGCATTGCCATGTGTAAGTAAAAACTGTCAACTATAGAGTTCGAATTTTTCGTATTTTTCTTGGTGGAAAATACCTGATAAGAAATTTACATAGTTATTTAAGAATTTCGTAGGCGAGAGCTTGGAGCTGCATGATACAATATCCTATCTTACCACAGTAGGTTACAGTGTTTAGAGTTTAGACAAATAAATTCAAGTAAATGGATATAATCTTTGAATGTCATAAACACTCTGTTTACAGCTCGAATTGCTGAAATAAAACTACACACTGTAAAACATTCTCTGTTCAACCTAGGCTTCATGCATTTAAACACTCTCTGCATCTTAGCAACCCAATGCATAGAGTGTGATCTCAATCTTCACAGCTTTGTGCCTAGTTAGCAACTCCCTGAAACCTCTTAACAGTTAAGTAATCAGAACTCAACTGTCCCATCTTAACAGCTTGGTGTCACAAACGCAACTCTCCTCACTTGAGCGTTCTGGAATTTAACTGTGTCATTTAACGAGTGTCTTATTCAGTGGCGTGATTTCCACATCATCATTCTACTTTAACTGCCATAAACACACTATAATCTGAAATAATAAACTTTGCATTACCATTGAATCTTACACAATAATTTCTTAGCAATCTGTACTCGTGAGTCATGTTAGGTTCACGTTGGGCATAACTTCATTGCCCGTTGTGCATCTACACTGATGCCCAATTGTCTCGAACTCAACTGAGCTAGTCTGTAGAACCAGCACTCAAGTGCCTGGCACCATGGGTATCTGCTGGGAAAGACGGGCAAACAGGTCACCTGGCCCTTCTGGATCAATGAGGCCTTCTAACCTGGAGTGAAAGGTTTGGAAATTGAAACTTATAATTAATTACCCGAGGAGCCCAAAAAGCCGCAACAATTTTCCTGTCCCTGTCCAAAGGAAGGATAGTACACCATCTCTTGTTCTGAGCCATCCTTTTTAAAAAATCTTAATCACTGAATTACAAAATATAAATAAATGTAGCAAACACTAATAAATGAACACTAGGGTGGAACAGACTCGACCAGAAAGTGAACTTGAATCGAATCGAATTTGTAATTTTTGAATTCGAATTGAACTGAATTTCAGAATTTCGAATTCGTATTGAGTTTGAAAGATTTACAAACAAGTTTTTGAACGCCAGTAAAAAGTGGGTCTTACAGAAATCATGTTACTTGATTTTGTTCTGCCGTTGAAACCACTAATAATAATTTAAAAATTGTGCACAGAAATCACAGCTAAATTGTGCAAATTGCATTTGAAAGTTTTAATGATGAAGAATGTATGTGGTTGAAGTGTTGAATTAATCGAATCTATAATTTTAGGTTCGAATCGTATTCAAATGTTCGAACTCAAACGTTTGATGCTCAGCCCTACTGAACAGTGGACACATAGTTAAAAAACAACATTTAATAATAATAATAAAAAAATAATAAAATTGAAGATGCCATAAAATAAGTAAATTTCTCTGACTTGATGCTAGACACAGTACAGATAAATTTATACAATACACTGCATGAGATATACTGCATGCAGGCTAAAATTGGTTTATAAAGTATCTTATAAATTATACAAATTAGTTGATAAATACATTTACAATTTTTGTTGGGATTGTGCATGTTGTTTGATTTTTCTTTTATTTACATAATTATTTAAAACTGATAATTTATAACTGCATGTGCTTTCGACATTTTTGTTTTTACAAAGAAATGTATGTCTCATTAGAAATGTATATATATATATATATATTTACACATATAGAAATATATATATATATATACATATTTAGTTACTGACTGTGTCCACAGATTGGGATACTGATTATGCATGACCTTTTCCTTTACGATCATTTAAGCATGAAATTAAATTGCATGTTATATTATTTTCCTAAGTTCATTGAGTCATTAATCAACGTTGATATTGTTAGTTTTTGGTAACCTTATTTCCGTTCTCTTTAGTTAAAAATTAGAAATTAGCGGTAATTAGCAGTAATTACTGCACTGCACAATAATAATTTAATACTCGGTTTGGGGTGGCTGATTCGATAACAAATGTTTTTCGCCACCCCTTCCTTTTTGTTTGGCTTTTCTTATTTATATCTATTTTTATTTATATTGTTATTGGGATGAAAAAATAAACGATTTTGATTTTTTTATGATAATGATGATGATGATGATGATGATGATGATGATGATAATAATAATAATAATAATAATAATAATAATAATAATAATAAAATAATAATAATAATAATAATAGCAAATATGGAATGAGTTTACAATATTCCATGCACTATACCCTATACCTAGCCCTAACTCGAACCTTAAACCTAATCAACCCTAATCCTAATCCGTTTCACGAACTATTTTCTTATGTGTGGGGAATTGTAAGCTTTAGCCACAAAATATTATTAAAATGTTTTTATAAAGCCAATTAGATATGATAAGGAGTCGCGTAAAAGAGGCGTAATTGCTCATTATTAGCAATGTTTGGTGATCGTGGCAAGTTTTCGCATACTGCCGCACAGTCTGCACGAAAAGTCGGAAAGGGCTTTTTCTTACTGTTCACGAGGCGAAGAAGAAAGCGAAAAATTTTTTAAACTTCTGCTGCATGAGATAAAATGTCATCTAGTTACTATTACAATCCTGCAACAGGCACTTATACGTAAGTTTATTTACTAAATGCGATTTTTTATTTTATGTTGTGACTGCTTGTAATTGGCAGACCAACTCAGAAATTTAGCTGCCATTTTGAAATTTGATTATTGTACTTGGTGCGCAGGTAAGACAATGATAGCTCGAAAGTCGCAGGTGAAGAAACTGTTTTTTAGACATTTGTATTACTTTTGCTTGTAAACCTGTGGAGATTGTAAAACCTGGTACTCTAGCGTGGTTGACTTTGGTAACTTTTAGTTTTTCGCCACCCTTTCACGAATCACTTGAACATCATTAACTCAGATAATTTATTCATTTAATAATCTTGTCCTTTGTATTATATTATCGTTTCATGCTCTGTGTTTTTCTTGTAAAAAAGGTGTTAAATAAAGATACTTACTTACTAACATACTCTAGCAAATGGGGTAGAAACTGCTATTTTGCATTCCCGTTAAATGTTATTTTTTGGATGGTAAATTTTTGATGATCAGTAATTGATCTAGCAGTATTTGGCAATAATATCAGTATGACAGTCCTTGAGAAAGCTGCAACAACCGCAACTTCTACGACTAAATTCTTTTTTATTTTAAATTTATTTCTTGCATTTAAGTATTTATTCTATACATTTTTATACATAGCATTGTACAAAAATAAAAAAAAAACACTGCTATACTGTAAAATTACGATAGAAACTAATGAAATTTGTGCATATATACATACATACACCCAAATGCAAAACATAAATACACAAGACACATCACTAAAAATACAATATACAGAAGCATAAAACCCAATAAAAGTCACCTTTAAAATGGTAAAAGATGTTGATTTCATAATGCAAAACATAGCTTGTATCAGTTCTTCCATATAACTGTATTGTAATATGCAGAGTAAACATACAATTTATCAATTATATTATTAGGTATTTCTGCAAGCCCATACATATGAAGGATCTTGTTATCTTTCGTGTAATAACATCATAGTTGGGAATATTAAAATTTACAAATTTTTCACTTATGCTGTTGCATCTGAAGTCCCAAAAATGTTGAAGAGCTTATGAAATGCATTATTGTGAGCCACCCTTAAAAAGGTGTTCTTGTATTTGAAAAAGTTGCACCGTAGGGCACATGCATAAAATTGACACACCTTCGATTTGAACATCATTATTTTCGTATTATCACAACATTTAGAGAACTTAACTAATAAAGTATTTGCCGTTACATAAAGCCCTTTTGACTGCGCTTTTAGCCTCATAATCACATAGATAACCTAAATAGTCGTAAGAATTACAAATTGTTTGCTTTTCATGTAGTTCAGTTTTATGTTTGTATTTATATGATTTTTCTTTTTGTATATTATTTTTTTATGCATTTTTTGTAAGTACTAAGTAGAGTTTATAGAGTTTATATTCCTTATAGTGTTTCATGACTATCCGCTGCAAATTGGTGGAACCTTAAGCTTTTCTCAAAAACGATGTTATTGCTGCCATCTAGAATTCAAGATAGCAGATCAAAAATCCAACTCTGTCAATCGATGTAGAATTTGTTCAGTATATTTCTATGAAACTTCATGATATTTCATTGAAAATTAGCATAACCTTAAGACCTTTTTCAAAAATGATGTTTTCGCCATCACCTTGAAATTAAAATGATGGTAGAAAATCTGACTATGTCAGTCGATGCAAAATTAATTCTAGTATATTCATATGAAGCTTAGTGACAATTCATTGTCCCCAAGGATAAAAAGAATATCATCCAGATGAGTAATGACAATAAGTAATTTGGTTTATTTTAAGAAATTAAAATGATGGTAGAAAATCTGACTATGTCAGTCGATGCAAAATTAATTCTAGTATATTCATATGAAGCTTAGTGACAATTCATTGTCCCCAAGGATAAAAAGAATATCATCCAGATGAGTAATGACAATAAGTAATTTGGCTCAACTAAAAATTAACCGTCTAATATAGAGATTACATCATAGTGATTCATAGCCTGTGCATGTAGTGATTTTGAATGTATCACATTGTCTCTAATGTTATTTCAGCATTGTTAGTAGGTTTTCCACATACAAATGTCTATTTTCCACCTAATAGAGAACGGCTTTCTTTTTCATTCAGTTGACTAAGAGTCAACTAGTTTCTTAAGTGTTTATGTTCTTCGGTTCATTTGAAGGGTTTTACAGGTAACATAGTACAAAGCTAGCTTTCTGTTGATGTTTAAGACTCCTTATCACTTCCTAAAGAACTTAAATGATAGATCCAACAGGTTTTGGTAACAAATTATCATGCATATAGCTACATTTGTGTTAGTTTTTGACTGGCAAATTGTAACTTTTATAAAGCAGGAATTAACCAGCATTAATCTAACAGCTCGGTTATCTATATGTAACAAAAAAAATAGATTTTTGAAACAAACAAAATTGTTACTTTGAAAATGATAGTGTTTAATTAACTTTAATTTTTCATGAGACTCTGTTTCGAGTAATCCATGGTGTACAATACAACAATCTGTTTCTGACAATTTATCATTGTAGAATGTATCACTCCAGTCTTTATATTTAAAAAAGTTATGTGAAAATTCCTATATAATTTAAGTAAAAATGTTCAAAGTCGTATCTGACAAACTCATCAAATGAAGGAATATGCTGCTGTAAGGATTGGGCAACTGACTGTACAGCTAACAAATTAAGTTAACACAAGGACATGTTTAATAACCAGGTGTCGGTTAATACAGACCATTGTATGTGGAATGTAAATGTATTTGCAAATGCATCTTTTAAATCACACTTGTTACGTGTAGACATCCTTCAAATTTATTCCCTTGCTTTGTAGACATTTTATAGCACTACGCTGCAATGGACAGGCTTTAGTTGAGCTAACAGTGTACATCGTGCAGAGGCATTAGTTGCACGAATTGTGCTTGTCAAAGTGAGGCATGATTTTAAAAATGAGATCTGTAAATGGACGTATAAAGACTATATCAAAACTAATTTACAATTCCATCTTTTTGAGAAATAACATACACATTGTATACTTGTAAATTTACTTGTTTAATGTGTGAACTAAACACTGGAAATATTTTGCGTTTCTTTTACAGTGCTCAAGGTACGGCATATCAACCCGCAGCAGCTGGTGCTACAGCGTATTATGGAGCTGCTGCTGGGACGCCAGCAACTGCGTATGAATATCAGGCAACAAGTGGAACATACTATACTACAGGCAGGCAGGTAAGACAGTATCTATATCTATGTAGAAGATCATGAAATTTAAATTATAGGTCAGTATCAGCTAACAATCATTTGCAAAAATTTTGACGAGATTTACCTCGTTTTATTGTCAAAAGTCCAATAGGAAATAGATGTTATTTAGAAGACTGACACATAAAAATGCTGAACTAAGTAGTTAAATTTAAGGCATGTGACTGTTAGGTAAATAATATTGTGAAAGCGAAAGGTGTTATTTAGAAGACTGATACATAAAAATGCTAAATTAAGTAGTTAAATTTAAGGCATGTGACTGTTAAGTAAATCATGTTGTGGAAGTGTCAACCATATGTGTCCAACTAATTGACCAGTATCATCAACAAAACGTAATTCTAAGGTTATGGCATTCTTGTTTTAGTTTGTAGGCCTAATCATTAGATCTTGATTCTCATTGTTATTTCAAAGCAGTAACTCATTTACTGAATGATTTGACATACCTGCCATACGAAATAATGAGAATACAAAAATGTGTGCACGTATGCTCTCTAGTATGTATGTTTTACTTGCACATATAATGTACCGATGTATATTTTGACATCATTTGGAAACGTCCTATGTTTCATAGCCAAGTGATGCCCTGGCCTTCTGTCGGTTCATTCATCATCAAGCAAAAATTGCTATGTGACATCACAGTTTAGAGTACTGCACAGAAACATATATTATATGAATGACAACATTGTTGTAGCGAAATAGACCTCTTTATAGGTTACTCCCTTTGGCAAGTAACCAGAAAGATGATCTGTTTTTCCAACGAACTGCACAAATGGGCGACTTTGGTGAGACCATAGAGTGAATCCTTTGAAGTAACTGAGTCAACTAGGTGTCCTTATGAGTAGAAATCCCCAATTATTCTGACAAATCATTGGCATCAAAGTTTGTGCAAACACAGATTTTTTTGAGCTCATATGATCAATAGTTCAGCAGTAACAAAAGTTAGCTTTTCTTTACCATGCAGACTTACAGAACTTTTGTTTAACATTAATTTTTAAAAGTCACAAATTAATACTCGCACTGCCGCACAGCTCTTATTCGTGTCCGCTCTTACTGCTGGACACACTGTTACACATTGCAAAGCGATTTTGTGTGACATGTTGGGTAAAATTGTGCGGCATTCTGTAATTGTTGCGTACCTGGTGAATGATTCTCTTACACTGTTTATTTTTAGTCTAAATATTTTCTTCTAGGAAACAGCTGCCGTAACTCCGGCTGCGGTTGTCGCTGATCCATACACTAACAGCTATCAGTACAGTCAACCAGCATATGCAACACATACGACATACACTCAGCCTACAGCTGCTAGTGTCACTGGTGGCGTATCTACTTACACTGGCTACGCTAAACCTGGTAAGTGCGTTGATAATGAACGTAAGTAAAAAAATTTAGTTACACAGTAAGGCTGTGGTTAACAACAGTAATGAATGCATTCCAGTAAAATGCGTTGTAAGTGAAGCATCGTTACATGAAGTAATTCTGCCCACAGGAAATAATGTATGTGATGCACACTGAATATCAATAAAGCTTGGCTTATGAAATAAATAAAACAATTGGGAGTTCATTTGTTCACATTTCTAGAACATAAAAAGTTAACTGTTTATTGTCATACTAATGCAGCAACTATATAATTTGTATAGAACACCAAGTAATTTTGTAGGTACTTCTTGCAGTACAGCATAATACTTATTAAATTCATACTTGATTTTTTTTTAATTTGGTGTCCATTGTTATGGATATTCTTCCTGTTTTGTGCTAGCTAATTATCATACTGTCTTTCTACTAGTGTTAACCTATGTGAAATAACAACTCAGTGTATGGCAAATGAAGCGGGCCATATTCAGACCGTGAAGCCATTGGTGCCACATCCTGTTATAACTATTTAATAAAATATCACATTTATAAAACAAGGAAAAACACGAGAAGCAAGGACATAGTAAAATGTTTAAAAAACTGTCTAGTTGATAAAACTGTTTTTAGATGTGTTTTCCCTTGTTTTTTAATTGTAGAATTTTTCATTAATTTTCACTGTTCTTGTCGTTAAGAATGAAATTTGCATTATCTATTGCCAAAACAATAATTAATAAAGCCTCAGCTGGTGTCTGCTAATACAAGCTATAAGTTCTGCCTAGCATATATTTACTGGTATTTTTTGTGTAGATGTTGGTTGCTATAGCGACAGACTGTACTTATCAGGCATACAACATTTTTAAAAGTTAGGTGCCTACTCTCCTTGATGTGTACTGTAGATTTACGTTATTAGTGGGTTTTTTAAGAAGGCCATTGGGCAACAAACAGCTTGTTAGTGGTTTCAGGGAGACCAAAAATTTGTTATTAAGACAAATGGTGGCTTTAGACCAGGTTAAAAATTTGTTGTAAAGCTTAAAAAATGGTCACAAAAAGTCGTGGTAATTTAAAATTTCTGAACGGCTAAATTGGGCTTATAAATCAAGGACTCGCTATATGTCTTTTGCATATTCATTTGTTGTAAGGTTATTCATAAAATTTTTCTACTGTCTATTGAGCCCCAGTTATGTGTACTACATTGCTAATTAGAACGGTAGTGATTTCTGCACAAGTTTGTTTAAGCAAAATAGCATTAAATTATTTCTGTTTGTTTGAATTGAACAGAGTCTTGCATGTTTTTTGATGAAGGTGGTGCCACGCTAAGAAGCGGAGCTGATGTAAAAACTCAGAGTAGTTATACTACAGGTGCATATGCAAAAACTCCACAATATGGTCAACCTAAGTCATATACTCCAGCTGGAACTGGAGGCTCATCTCATTACACTAAAGGTATATTGTGTACTAAAATTTTAATAACTAATTGATATACCAATTATATTTCTGGTAAATAAGATTCAGACAGCACCTCAAAAATCAGACAGCATCTCAGAACAATTTTAAATGTCCTGTAGTAATAATTTATATCTAAATGTTTTAAAGTGAAAGTGTGATTATGTTAATAGTCAGGTAATCTCAAATGATGACAATAAAAATGTGCTAGAGTGCTTGGCTAGTTGATTTTATTTTGTCAGATAACTACTGATAAATTTCCAGCCAAAATTGGCTGATTCATACGATACCAAAAGTGCAGTAATTACTATCATTTTTATCCAGCACCAAATGTAACACCTTACGAAAAGGCTGTCTACAGTGCAGCCAGCACCTACATCAAACAGAAGTCAACGACTGGACCGGGAAAGTTTTCTGGGGGTGCTGGTTGGAAGGGCAAGACGACACAATTTGTCAAGGCGGGACAGGCACCCCCTACTCAGGCCCAGAAGCCGTCAATGCAGCCAAAGATTCCCAAGCCACAACAGTTACATTACTGCGAGACATGTCGTATCAGTTGCGCTGGACCACAGGTAAAAGTGTCGCATGAGTTATGCTGATTATCAGATAAAAGGTCTAATCAGTTGCGTAAAACTGTATGGTAAAAGTGTTGCATATTTTTGTTAATGTGCAAGTAAATATTGTACAAAAGGCCGGAAAATGATTTAACAGTCAAATTTTTAGTTTTTGAAAGCAATGCATAGTGCTTTATGTTATCGTGTTAATATGCTTTTAAATAGGGCAGTGCTGATTTAAGACTTTCTTGAAACGGAAGACCATCACCCCCTTTCTGTATGGAATATTTTGCATAGTTTTGAAATTCTACTGATTTACATGTGACTTCTTATAGGTTTTACGCTCAGTGGTTAGCATAATCAAGGTTTTACAAAGTGTTCGTGCTTAAAAGAGTTTTTTAATGAGGAAATTTATGAGAACTAGCAAGTAGCAATGAAATTCACATGCCTCTGTGTGGCTTCTCTTAGCTTATCTGAATTGGTTATCTGAAATTTGACTGTATTAAACTATATGCTTAGCCCACATAGATCCGTATTTGTATCTACCATTCTGCCATATAAAGATTTTGTATGTACATCTTTCAAATTAACATCATTGCTAATACTTTTACTAGACGTACAAAGAGCATTTGGAGGGACAGAAACATAAGAAAAAAGAGCAGGCCATGAAGCAAGGTCAAGCTAACAATGCACTAGGACAGAATGCCCTAAGGTGTGAACTCTGTGATGTCACTTGTACTGGTCAAGATGCATATAATGCCCACATTAGAGGAGCAAAACATACTAAGGTAAACTTTTGAAATTAATGCTGTATAGTTACTTTGTAGTATCTGAACGAAAAAACTAATTGTGTGGGTATGTCAACTGCGGTGTATGTGCATCATGGTTATAACATTGTAAATTCGCATTATCTGGTCGTGCTAATGTGCTGTCTTATCACACACTTTTGTTGCTTTTAGGTTGTAAAACTGCATACGAAACTTGGCAAGTCTATACCAAGCAGTGATCCCGTTGTTGTAAATCCAGAACCCGTTGTCACAAAGCCGGCTGCCGTTGCCTCTACGGCTACAAAGAAAGTGATTGCCACCCCAAAGATTACTTTTGTTGGTAAGCTCATCTTATATTTGTAAATCATGTGCAGCTTTTTGGGTTTTTCTGTGTTGTTAGGAACACTGCAAGCCTGCGTTTGGTACTTACTAGCAACGAGTACTTGATATTAATGAGTGTGGCAGGACTGAAATCAAGGATATCTTTAACAATGAGACCCTGAACAAACAGTGGCGTCTTAGCTGTGTTCTGATATGCAGTTAAACCTCAAATGAACTGACGCCGAATTAACGGACATATCCTGACAATGTGAAATGTTGTAATACATAACTGCAAATGAGGTAGATATAGCAATTACCCCATCATGGAATATGAAACAGTTTTAACAGATGCAAATTTTATCCTTACATGAGAAAGTGCTTGCAGTAGATCATCCTGGTAAGCCTGCTGCAAGCTGTTTGATTCTGCAGGGCAAATTTTACCCAGATTTGTGTAAACAGGAGCTTCCTTATAAAATGCCGGTGCAACAACTTTGTGGGCCTGGTACGAGTTAGTTTAATTTACTTCATTTCTTTTGAGAAAATGTGCTGTTCATCTAAGTTCTCGAAGCAGCCTTCTGGTATGGCATGACAATATTTTCACACTCTCAGAAAATGCCCATGAATCAACGAACAGTTAACTTTAATGGACCGCCTTTCTCTCCTTTGATTCGAAGGTTAACTGTGTGTTTGTCTGTCCCAATGAAGTAAATAGCCTAAGCACAAGGCATGTAAAACAACTCAAAAACAGCATTCCCGGTGGACAGTCATCTATTTGCTGATCAGGATTAGCATTGCTTACATTGCTTGATAACTGCAGACTGTGGACACTCAAACAATCCATAATAACAAAGAATTTGAATAACTAAGTAATTATGTTTTTTGAAAAGCACAACTTCCTTTTTTTAAGTTGCTAGAACTCAATAAGTAAGACTGCAAGTAACCCTAGTTTACCATTACATCTCAGTAATTAGTTAATTAAAACTAACTTTTTCTGAAACCAAGCTTTACGAATGGTGAGTTCATTCCATGATTTACTTATATATAGTAACCTTCAAATTCTATTTGATGCTGTTGTAACGTGGCTTCTATGGGTTGTTTACTGGTTTGGCACATTTACCTTATTTAAGTTTTCATTTATACGTCACGAATCTAGTCAATTTGATTTATTATTTTTAATCAGTCTACTGGCGATTACTTGGAATGACGTATGCGGTATGTTACAGGCGGCACAAAACTGACCTCGACGAATGGACAGACGCAGGAGGTAAAAGTTGAAGAAAAAATGGAAGTTGCGAGTGCTGAGAAACAGCCTCAAGCTGTGAGCAAGGAAAAAGAGATCGCTCCTGTTGGTGAGTATCCTTTTCCTTTAATCATGTGCAGCAGTGCATTAACCAATAGGCTAACTAGGCTTTAGCTTAGGGCATCACATTTTAGAAAAAATACTTATTCTCCTAGGAAAATGTATATACTTTCATGTCAAGTAAAGGGCACATTTTATAACACACCACAGGCAGTTACTGAGCTTAGCTTTTATATAAGTGCCACATAACAAACAGGTGCAAGGTACTATGCAACAAGCATTTGCGCCGCCTGCTTGATTATAAACACTATGCAAATACATGTAATTAATAACGACCACGTAGAAACTAGGTTAATAGTGTTTCTAGTACACCACAAGTAATTGTTTAATCTGCTGATTACATAAATAACCATAGATTCACAATAGAAGTGAATGGGACAGAACTATCAGCCTAGGGCGTCGTAAAGTTTTGATACGCCCTTGCATGTATGGTCCTATTATTAGTATATACATTTCTCTATTGATCTTGTTTTTCAATACGTATGCTACATGTGCTAAAATGTATCAGTTAAAATCTGACAAAGCACACTAGCGATAAGCCTTTGAGTGAATATCATAAGTTGGCATAGAAATTGAAACTGTGTTATTCGCAAATTAGCATTTAAAAATTATTTTATCTGATTTTAATGAGCTGTTTACATTTGTTATTATTATCGTGTACAATAAAAGCATGTTGTAGGAGAAGAATATCTGGAAGAAATCAAGAATGATGACGGGAAAGTGGTAAGCTTTATGTGCAAGCTTTGTGACTGCCGCTTTACTGATCCTAATGCCAAAGAAATGCACATGAAAGGACGCCGTCATCGCTTGCAATACAAGGTACTAGAAACTTTTGCCTGCTTGTTAGTTCCGGAAAATTGTTTTTGGGAATAGAGTATCCGTGGGAACCGAGAAAATCGAAAATCGCTATGAGCAAGTAAAGTAGAGATATAGTTTGCTTGCATGCAACCATGTGACTGCCGCTTTACTGATCCTAATGCCAAAGAAATGCACATGAAAGGACGCTGTCATCGCTTGCAATACATGGTACTAGAAACTTTCGCCTGTTTGTTAGTTCTGTAATTTTTGGGGGGAATAGAGCATCCGTGGGAACCGAGAAAATCGAAAATCGCTATGAGCAAGTAAAGTAGAGATATAGTTTGCTTGCATGCAACCACGCTAGGTGGGATACCAGGTATCTGAATTAATTAGACATTGCTCATATTTTGTGCTTTACTGGTCACGCCATTTCATTTACCATAAATAAATAGATTCTTTTCATTGCGTCACTGCCTAATAATCTTGTTCAAGGCAATATGTTTGCTGGTGAACATGAACTATACTTGCAGAATCATTACTGGGACTTTTAACTTCGAAGCTATGCATTTAAAAATGTGGACTTCTCTAATGACTTTGCAAAAATGCTCACTGTTTAAAATGAAAAAAATAAAAGAGTTTTATAATTAAAAAAATACAGTGTTTATATATTTTTTTAGAAATAAGCTAAACATTCAAAGTTTTGTACCATTTTGTAGATCCTTTCAAGCCCTACAAATCCCAATATATATAGTTGTATTTATATTTTTATAATATAAAAGTATATTAATTGCTAGTTGTGTATGGTAGGATACATTATAGGCAATTACTTTGGACGGAATATTGCCATGTAATGGCTTCTAAAACAAAATAGTAAGGCTGGTGTGTGCTATCAGGTAGCTTTTAAGTGTTAAAAAATAATATTAAAAGAAGTTTGTTTGGTTAATGTGTGTTGAACTATTAGTAGTAGTTGCTATTACAGTTCTGGAATGCCTCGGGTAATAACAATAATGTGAGCTTTTTCGTGATCATGAACTCTACCTTGCAAATTAGTGCTGAATTGCTGATTTTTTAAAAATAATATTACGTTTTGTTTGGCTCATCGCTGTTGATCTTATTTTTTTGATTTTTACCTGACTGTGTCTTATTTTTGGTTCTACCCTGTTTCCTGACAGAAAAAGGTCAACCCGGACCTGGTTGTTGACATCAAGCCCAGTATGCGTCAGCGTAAGGCGCAGGAAGACAAACTACGTCGACAAATCATCTTGGAGGATTTCTGGCGCAGAGATGCCGAGCAGCGTTGGCGGGAGGAGATCAGATTTGCTGGAGCTGCACCTGCTCATCAGTGAGTTATTGTTTAATGTTTTAATTGAATATTAGTTAATAACCTAGTCAAGTACTTTGTGGTCAAAAAATTCAGAAAAATTCATTCTATTCTACTCGTTTTTAACTTGCATTTCTAATTTTGATGATTACTCATTAGCATGTAAATCTATTCTTTTCCTAAATGTTGAGACAAAGTTTTATTTCTGCACTGAATCAATTGACCAGTAGATTATTTTATTGTGTTGAGTAGTTTTATTCATACGCAATTCAGTAGTGACATAAAAATGTATTTCTAAATCTGTGTGGTACATTTTAACACATACTAGGAAACATATTGTATGGATAATATTTTAAAAAAAAGTTAATTTATCAAAGAATGTTTGTGCTGAAGCTGCTTTTTCTAGTTGCAGTATTGCATTTTTTACGAAGAAACTAATTCACTTATTAATCAGTTACTCACCAGTTGAGTCACTTTTTATGATATTTTACCCAAGTGCATTAATACCAAGTTGTGCATTCGGCAATATTGATGCATTGTTTATGTTTTTGTTGGTTGGTATACGTTATTCGGCAGCTTCCATTAATTGTGATGGTGTAAGTTGTAAATATGGACTCATATGTATAGATTGGTTGAATCAGGTGTATTTTATAATCGAATACCTGCACAGTTGAAGTTGGGAAGTTAAGAGGACACGACGTCTACTGCATCACCGCACATCGAGCAAATTTTTCTGCTGTAACTTTGAAGCAGTTGTGGTTAGATTGAAAATGTGACTGATTGTCTGCAGCTTTCTGATTTCTTTGTAGTGCTAGATTTTGAAAGAGTGAACAGTTAGGTTTTGAAGATAGCTAAAAATATCCCATTGCATTTATTTATATGTGAATTTACCTACTATTTTTTCATTTTTTAATGATTTTACCACATTGTGTACTTTGTAGTCAGTATGAACAAGAAAGATGGCGCCATGAACCAGATATGGATTGGGGCAATAAACAAGCATTTGGTCCTGGTGCAATGGTAAGTTTACACTGTACTGAAGAAGGTGTAGTAATGTTGCAAGTTTGTTTATTAAATTTATTTAAGTTTTACTGTGTACTCTTGGTGTTAATTCACACAAATTTTAGCAAAAAAGTAAATGAATTGCATACTGTAAATTGAACATTTGTATCAAATTAACTTTGCTGTATGAAATGCAGAAATTGGCATTTCGTGCAAGAGCTGTTGTACTTTTCATCGCCATACAAACTGAAAACACATGTACGACACTAAGCTGATTGGGTGGCTCATGTTTTGTAACGCTGCAGATGTTTTTTCAATTAGGCACATAATCTCGTAATTTTACGTTGACTATTCATGCAAACTGCATTTTTTCATGATGCAGTATTATGGAAATGTTTATTTTATGGTGTCTGCTGTTCCAGGTTCGGCGTTCACAGAGCTTTGATGACCGCCACGTCATGGCTAAACATGCCACTATTTATCCAAATGAGCAAGAATTGCAGGCCGTACAGTCTATAGTGACGGCAACAGAGAAGGCTTTAAAGATTGTGTCTGATCAACTTGCTGAGTAAGTAAAAAGTGCAGTGGTAGTAGTGCAACAGTTTTGGTTATTAGCTGAAAACAACTAAGGCATGTTTTACTATCATCCATAACATTGATTCATTATCATTTGTAACACATTCAGAGTAATTTTCTGTTCCGGTGCTGCTAATACATCTTTTTAAATGCTTACGGTTCTTTTGAAAGTGGTATCTGCCATTTCTCTGCCAAGCACATAAGTTAATTGGGGTAGAACTGTCTAATAATAGGGCTCCTATGCACTCTACACTGTTGTTGATCTAGCTAACACAGGGGTGTGCAAACTGCGGCCCGCGGGTTTGTCAACGTAATGAAAGTATGGCCCACGCGATCCAGCTGAAGTCCGCGCCAATATCACAAAGATAGTGCGGGTAGTTTCTTCCTCTAGATCGGATGGCATTAACCCTTACAAGACCGTTGTCACTTAATGTCACTGTCGGACATGACGAAATATATGGTTTTTAATATAAATTTTAATAACTTCTAAAATAACTTCTTTGATAACTTATTGAGTGTAGTAGTGCAGTAGTAATGATGTGCGGAAATCGGATGCAAAAAAATCGTTATCAGGTCCTACTGTACTTGGCTCATTGACCAAACTGCATGTGGCCCGCAAGAATTGCGGGAATGTTTAATGTGGCCCGGCTAGTCAGATAATTTGCACACCCCTGAGCTAACATGTTCTCTACAGGCAGTAGTGATGTAGAGCTGCGCAAGGTGTTAGGCAGTACTTATGTTGTCTTACTTGCCGATCTCATTAAGACAGTTCTCTACATCAGCAGTGGCGGTATAACTGTGAAATGTTGGGCAGCATTGATTCTATATACTGTAAACATTGAATTCGATGGTGATACTTTTATTTCATTTACTTGGGGCTAATTAAATTTATTTATATATTTGCGCACTGCATTTTATATGACTAATAAACAAACTTTGTTCAAACTTAAACAAGTTCGGTATTTTTTGATACTGTTATTGTATTATTAGCTCACTCACTTATTTTTATTTCGTAGGTCAGAGGGTGTAAAGACAGCAGCCAGCGATGAAAAGGGGGACGCTGCTAAAGTCAAGACTGAAACAAGTGAGGAAGGTGCGACGGCAGCACAAGTGAAAAAAGAGTACGTCATTTGTTAAAAAATCTGTCTATTTTGCATGTTACATGCTGAATCTTACTACAAAAACTTTATGCTTTGGATAGCTAAATTAATTTCTGTGATAGTTCATTTAGCTGCACGTTCATAAAAAGTAAAACGACTTTTCATTTTGCCTATTACATCTATCGTTAAATTTGCTAAATTTGTTTATATGGGACATTGTCGTTTTGAAAACCTACTTAATACTGCATAAAACTAACTTTGTCTAGCTCACTAGACGAAGATCATCTTTTTCACATATTGTGCAGGATTGTTGTACATTAATAATCTGTTTCCTGTATAATACAAAATCATGTTAAAGTTGCAGTTGATTGTAGCTTCCTGCCCTCATTTCTGGTATGTTTGTGCGAATCTAATTATGGTTTAGTGACTGAACTATTTCTTACTACATTTTATTTCTTTCAAGTGCTCTTTGTAAAATGATGTAAGCGAATAATCCATTCTCGGAGTTTTGTCTTGTCAAACCATGCACACAGGGAAGGGCTGTCAAGGTTCTCTTGCACCTGTACTTGTGTTAATGGCAATGACTTGACAGGGAGATTCCACGTCTCTTGAAATCATTGATGATTTTCGGCTCTGATTACATTGGCACGTGTGTAACATGTATCTTCTCTTAATGCAGTAATTCTAGTTTTCAAGCGAGTGGCTTCTAATGATGTGTGCTTGAATTTATCGTTAGACCTGAAGATACGAAGACCAGATCTTTGAAGGGAGTGATGCGCGTTGGTGTTCTAGCTAAAGGTCTGGTGCTGCATGGCAGTTTAGATGTTGAACTGGTTTTGCTCTGCGCTGACAAGCCAACAAAGAGTCTTATGTCTAAAGTTGCGTCCAAGCTTCCGGAATCTCTAGGTGTAAGTAACCTAAGTTAGCTAATTAGATGTTCTTTTCAGTATTAAAGGTAAAACTATCGTTAAAATATAGAAGAATACTCAAAATTCTTGTAAGGATAATTAATCAGTACAAAATTACTTTTTTTTAAATCTGATGTCAAGAAATATGCCAGGATGTCGTGTATTGAGACACAGTGTTTATTCTTATTGCTTATCTGCCCCAGCAAACAGGTTCATTGATGAACATACAACTTTTTCCTGGCTAAGTATGTTGATAGTGTCACTAAACATTCGACCTAATTTCCTTTTAAAGCACAAGCAAACACTCTTCATAAATAAATCTTAACAAAATTGGTCTTGAAATTTTATTTTACTCATATGGTGTTCTTTGCACACAGAGCTCGCTTTATCAGTAACGCTATATAAAACTTGCAAATTTACTCTCCCACAATAAACATTAGGTGCAGCCGTTTTGAGAATAAGTCATTTGGAATAAGCTTAGATAACATTGCATAAAGTTGGAATAATCAGAGCTTTCCTAGCACACACTCCGCTAATTAAGAAAATGTTTAAATTACTTCATGTGGTCAGTAAGATTAATAATATCTTTTTTGGTGAGTCAGTGGTGCACTGTGAGACTGCATGGTGAATCAGTGGTGCACTGTGAGACTGCGTGGTGAATCAGTGGTGCACCGAGACTGCGTGACAATGCTGTTTTACCAGATGGCGCGAATATTTTAAATACTAAAAATTTTCTTTTCTAATTACATAAGTCTTATAAACATGTAAGTGTAATGCAAAGTAATGTGTCTTTGTGTGGGAAGTTTTTTTAAGACAAGTTTTTATAACTTGTTCCCAACCTGTATTATGGTGTTTAGTCCCCTCCCCCCCTGAGGCTCTTTATTGAGGATATCCTAAGACCCCCGTAACTGGGTATGGTCTATTGTTATAATAAATATCCTTATAAACGTTTAATCTACAGTTTAGTTTCTAGTCAATGTGTTTGTAATATCATGTATTAATTTTATGTTGCTGAAATGTAGGTAGCCCGTTTATTGTCAGTATGTAGTAGTAGGCCAAAAACTCTCATTGTACAAATGTAACTAATCTGCTTCTAATTGTAAACATCACTCTGTAATTTTGCTTAAAATGAAGCGCATATTTTAATCCCTTGTTCTCAGTTTCTCTTCAGCTAAGCAATACAACCAAGTAGAAAGATGCAATACGAACAATTTCGTGTATATTTGTGCGTGAAACAAAGATTTGAACTTTGGACAAAATTTAAGCACCATTCTAGCTCTCTCGCCTTTTTCGATTAAACAAATTTCAAAAATAAACAAACAAACAAACAAACAAATTGCCATTCAGGACATCTGAAAGGAATATATAGTGCTGAGATTTCCCTGTTCTGCTTGAAGTTTAGAATGAGACATGTGCTTGAATATTTTTCTCTGAAGCGGGTAAAATAGTATTTCTTTGAAGCCACATTTCTTAGTAGCCTATAACCAATACTTTTAATATTGCATTGGTTTTATTTCTGTGCTTTTGATTTTTAGAGTGTAACAGAAGAGAAGTACGAAATGAAGTTGTCAGTGCGGGACTGTTCCATCATTCTCATTTCAAACAAGGAGATCAAGACGACTGTCCGTATAACGCTTACCTCTCCTCGCATGCGTGAGGAAGCTGCATCAGGTAAACGATTGAACAGAGATCTCTGATTCTGGATATGAGATGAACTTGTTACCAATTGTAGTTTATCGAATTCAACTTATATATATGTTTATAGTTCTAACTCACCTTAGAAAATGTTAATTACATCAGTCAAATCTTTTCTTGTCGTCTTCATTGCTGAGGTATCTTACTTATAACTGCAAAAGTTTATCTAGGAAAATAGGAAAAGAGAGCATTATAGTCTTGGGCAATACTGCAGTTAAAAAAGATTGCGGTGTGCAAATTGAGCAGTGGCAATATCGTGCAATTTGCAGTTTGTTTGTTGAAATATTCCTCTGTCAAATTTTTGACATGAGACGGTTTTCTCTAGGCTGTCTCACAATGTTTTACTACGAGCATTGCTTTTTATATCGTTTCAGCTTTAACAATTTTTTGTTATCAATGACCGGTGCTATGACGCAGCCGACTGCTTAGTCTGTTCAACTGAACTTGGCTTCGGTTGATCTGGTAAATTAGGCTTTGTTGTTGAAAACATTTGTGTATGTGTTTCTCTGAAGCCGAGTTACTGAATGAAGGGGTGATGATGATTTACATCGTATAGCTTTGCAGGAAGTAATCTTCATTTTTTTCATGCAAGACGCTTTGCATGAAACGTTTTCTCTGAATTCACTAACTGAAGTAATGGGATTGTGACACTTATGTAGATGGAGCACAAATTTTAAAGCAGCCACATTTTGTTTTGCCTGGTCCCATTTCAGAGTGAGGACGCACGACAAAAATTCTTCGCGGCATTCCTCGTGAAAATGGAACACATTGTTTTCCTATGGGGCATTTCACAGTGATGCCTCATGAGGAATTTTCCTCGTGGAATTCCTCATGAGGAATTTTGCTGCCAACCAGAAGCCATGCGTCCTTCTCACAAGAAAATGGTAGAAATGCTGCTTGTTCCATTTTCGTGAGAAATCCTCGCAAAATTCAGATTAAAATTTAACTGCTCAGTTAGTTCTTTCTTCTTTATCGAATAACAATTAATACATTCTCAGCATAAAATTATAAGATTTAACCTCTCTTTTAAGACACAGATGATTTTATGTTTTACACATGAAACAGGAGTGGCTGTATTTTAGAATAACCGTAAAATTTCACCTGGTCGTCTCAGAATTGTTCATACAAGGTAGTAACAACACCATGGTTGTACCCAGTAACGATGGTAATTAATACAATTACTGTTATAATAATAGTAAGCACTTAGTCTAACATGACTCTTCGTCGTCTTCATTGTCCAAGTTGACGAGTAACAGCCACAAGCCAGCAACTCACAAAGTAGCTGCAGCTAACTGGATGCATGGAAAAAACACGCGACTTCACTTTGAAATGAACTTTCTTACTTGAATACAAGGAAAAATTGGAAATTTTCTGTTTTTCTCCCAGCAGTTCTGTGCACCTCAATGTGAAGTGGGCCTGGCAGTGCGATATTGGCTTCTCACACTGTCATTAGCTATGCCACTGAACATGCATGCAAGTAAACTTTAATTATGTTGCCTAACAAGTGACAATTGTTAAACATCCAACAAGAGAATCATTAGTCATCAGGAGTAGCTGTTAGGCAATGAAATTTCAAATTTTCTCAAAACTGAAAGCTACGGTAAGAGCTCATCGTTATGAATTTATCGCTTTTATCTTTTCTGCAGTTTTTAACAACGTAAATTAACAAAGTGACTATGCTGGTTCAGAGTATGCAAATATAAATTACAGTTGCTTGGTGGTAAAGTATCTTTTTGATCTCTCTTGATTGTATCAGAAAACTCACTGCCGCAGTGTATCAGAAAACGCCATGGCAAGGACAGCTTGCTTACTTGTTGTAATCTACAAGCTGAACTTATGTAAATTGTTTGGTAGAGTCAAAGCATTAGGCTGGCAAGTTGTTTGAAAGTGTTGCCTGAAAATGTTATTTGTTTTTATTCCCGAGAAAAGAAGTTATCAGTGCAGAAGTTACAAACATTTGTAATTACTTAGAGTATTTACATTATTTGTTACAATCTTATTAGGATTCATTGTTTTCATCTTACTGTCTAATTAGTGATCCTAATCTTACATGACACTGTTTGTATTGTAGAGAAGTCAAGATGGATTTTTGACCATTTGAGAGCAGGCTGCTCCTACATTTACCACTTTCACTGCATTTCCGTGCTCAACTTGTCATTCTCTCATTTGTTGCAGTCATTCATTTCATACTTTTTATAGAACTCAGTTTACAACTGTTTCTGTCAATATTTTACAGTGTTAAATTGGTTTTGAGAATTATTGAGATAAACCTGTATTTAACACATACAAAACGTGTCCACAGCTCTCTTAGCTGACTATTACTTTCAGTTTTTACCTCTCCATTTGTTTTTAGTTGAATATTTTGTGGATGCGAGCTCTTCTGGTCTGTCCATTGACTAGAGATGGTTACTAATTATACTGCTTAGAAACACACTGAAACCTCACACTGAAATTGTCCATATTTAGACTTCATTAAATGTAAAGTTTTCTAATATGAAATGAACTCGCATTTTTGCTGAAAAGAAAAAGATATAAATGCGAAAAAGATTGGACTATTGAACCATAAAGCTTTGAATTACAAGACCATTTTGTAATTACTGCTCACAAATAATTTCTTTTAGTGTTTTGCATTTTTCATTGTGAATTACTACATTGTATACACGTGTAGCAAGATATGAGGGTAACATGTTTGTGAATTTGCTTGTTTTGATCTTATAAAACATTGTCATGTGCTTATCATTATTTCATCCTTCATTACTGCGTTTCGCCTCTGTGAAGTCGACCTACATGTCGACATCTCAGTTGCGGATGCTGCACCTCCTTGTCAGTCTGCTCTGATGGTCAAACACCCATTCCATTCTTATAGCTACACCGGATCCGCCAGATGTGTTGGACAGGCAAAAATGCCTCGATGCCTTGGCTTCTCTGCGCCACGCTAAGTGGTTCCAGGTTCGGATGTTTCAGCTCTTTTACTTTGCAGCCTTATGATGTTTTAACTCGTTTTTATGCAGCTCATGAAGAAATTGATAATGTCCACTGGCAGTCTGTTGATGGCAGAGATTAGCAGATGTCGATTATCTGCATCGTGGAGTTACCTCTTTTTGCACGTTTGAGGGGTTGCATTCGCATATAGCACAACTTCTCAATGCAAATTACCAGGCAAATATGAATTTTGCACTGAAACTGCATTTGTTTTGATTTTTTTCAATTTTGTTAATGGCAAATAATAATGGTGGAAATAAATAATGAGAGGGTTTGTTGTTGAGAAATTAACATCCTACATTAAATATAGAAAACTGTCCATTGCCTAGTGCTTTGAGAATTATGACCTGGTTCAATGTGAACCGTATACATTAGTTCTGTAAATAATTTTTCCTTTTTACGTGCATACCACAGAGTGAACAAAATTTTGAGATTCATTCAAAAAGTTAGTTATAATAACAAGTTGTGAAATGGATGTTTCAAAGTTTTGTATACTCTACAGTGTTAGTAGCTGACATCATCTCTTCCTCTTTTCGATAGTATTATAAAGTAACATGCATGTAGGGACAGTGCAAAATATCTTACCAAGTGTAAATGAGTTTGCAAAGTAGTTGTGCTATATGTGAAAAATGTTTGTCTAGCGCAACAGAATTTTCATGAGCTGTGGTATTGCTCTTATATTATGAATGGTTCCATTGTCTCCCTCTATGCAACTGGTCACTGGGTTCTTTAACCATGAGGCTGAAAAGTTAATTGATGCCATTTTTATGCGGCATGAAGAGAAGATTCGATACTGTAAACCTCAAAATTATCAGAGCTGCTTAATGTGTTTTTCTAGTGTTTACCCAGCAGTTTGAACGTACATGGCTGCTCATCAGTTTATGCAATGAAGTTTTCTGGTTTGCAGTAGCTCTCTGATAGAAACATCAGAAACTGTGGCTTATTTATTGTATCATGAATTATGTGCACAAGTAGTGTGTTTATACAGCCACAAGTAGACAACAGAGAATGTCTACATTAGAGAGTTTTTTTATCATATGTTGTGGAAGTAATAACTCTCTTTGAAGTAATTTTTGTGTATCTTTTATTCTTACAAAATTAAACCACCTGAAAGTTATTCATAACCAATTCAATTGTAATTGTAATTGTATCTCGATTTTCCTCAAGGGCTGATGTAACTAAATGACAGTTTTGAGTTTTGTAGGATTAAATAGTCATTTT
The DNA here is from genome assembly GCA_030141605.1 of Tubiluchus corallicola. Classification (NCBI taxonomy): domain Eukaryota; kingdom Metazoa; phylum Priapulida; class Priapulimorpha; order Priapulimorphida; family Tubiluchidae; genus Tubiluchus; species Tubiluchus corallicola. Next base: position 385,831 of record JAQGDQ010000115.1, read on the forward strand.
ATCATTTAATGTTAGGCAGTTTACTGTAGCATTTGTTAACAAAAGTTCTTGTCACTTCTCCCTGCAATGGGTATCTGTTCCCAAAAAAAACACTAGAGCAGAAACATGTCTGCTTTGTCCAAGGATGGGCAGCAAATTCGAGAAACAAACCTGCTTGAGATTCTTGGAAAATTATGATCCGATTTTGCAGTATAAGCTGGTCACCTTAGACCTAAGTTTGCTTACAACTCTTTTGCTTAGTACTTGTAGGTTCTCTTGAATTGGAAACAAGTTTTATTACCAGTTTGCTGAACATTACTGGACATCCTAACACTGAGAAGTGCCATTGAATAACACCACGGCCAAAACAACTAGGGCACCTGTAAAATTCCCCCGTGGGGTCCGGGAACCGATGCTTCTGCATTTGAAAGATTTTTTGAGGCATTTTGGTCATTTAAACATTTTATGTTGCTTTGCTTGTGGCTGTACACTACGAGTACTGTATATGATTGTAGTCAGAGCTGCGGTTAAAATAGTTCTTTATTTAATTGATTCAGGCTAGAGCCAGTGCACTACAATCGTGCGTGATCATCATTCGTATACTAAAGGATTTGTGTGAGCGTGTGCCGACGTGGAAACCGCTGAATAGTTGGGTAAGTAAATATTTGTTATGGCTACCGAAACTCCAGTTTAGATATGGAGTATTATGACTGTAACAGTTGCTACATGAATAAATTCATCTTATTCTGTGAAGCAAATATTATGTTTGCTTTGTTTTCTTTAGGCACTTGAGTTGCTCTGTGAACATGCCATTAGCAGTGGAGGTAACAACATGTCACCCGGAGATGCGCTCAGACGTGTACTGGAATGTCTTGCCAGCGGAATTATTTTGCCAAGTATGCAACATTTCCAAAATCCTTTTCTTGGATTCTCTAAGATTCATCAAAGAGACAAACTTGTCCAGAAGCCTTTTCTCATTACTGTGAATTAATTTAAGAGCTGTTTGTTTATACCATTTGTCTATTGTTTCTTTTGCTATTATTGTTAAATAGGTGGACCAGGACTGTTGGATCCTTGTGAAAAAGAACCCACCGATGCTGCAGCAAATCTGAGTAATCAGGAGCGTGAAGAGATAACGGCTAGTGCACAGGTAGCACTTTTTTATTTGATCTTGAGTAGCATGTTGGTCTGTATTGAATATTAAGGAAATAACTGAATAACTGAAGACATTTAGCAGTTATGCCATGCTGTGTTGTAAATTATGCACTACCAGTCTGCCACGTGTTTCTGTGCATGCAGAATATATGAGTAATGAGTCCCTACCTGATTCGTGGTATTTTTGTCTTAAATTAAAACAGCCTAAATAGCACTGTCGCAAAATGTTGTTTGGTAAATAAAACATCATAATCCAACAAATGTGACATTTTGGTTTGATTTAGGTTGATAATCTGTGATAAGCAGCAATTTTACACCACCGCTATAAACTGCTTTTTACATGATCAGAGTAAGAATTTCTAAATTAAAATTGCTAGATTGTTAGCAGTCTTTCCTATTTATTTTGAGTTTATAACTTTGTTTTAAAAGTAAAGTCATTACTTAAAGAATTGCTTAACTTCAAAACATTGACTGACTAAAGCACCATTTAAATATGAATATTAGTGATATTTTTTCTTATAAGAGTAATCAGACCATTTGTAGACCATCTCGGGCATTGCTATTTGCTTTGTTCATGTATATCAATAAAATTTAACCATTAAGCCCATTTTGATTATGTAGCATGCCCTGCGCTTGACATCATTCCGCCAGGTGTACAAGGTCCTAGGTATGGAGGCTCTACCAGCCGTGCGTCCTCGCAAAGGTCTAGGTGTTGCAGCCCGCAAACGCAAAGCGGATGCTGGGAACTCAGAATCTGAAGGTTTGTTGTCATGTAGCTTGATCATGTTTAATCCTGATTAACCACACACTTGTTATAGTCCTTCAGAATTCAGCTAAGGCAAAAACAATTTGGTTAACTTTTAATTTGGCACGACTTTGATGTTTATTCTACGGCGAATCTACGCCCTGGTCGTTTTGCTTTTGTGAAACTTCAGTATAACAGTGTAATAGGGATGTTAAATGATACAGACTTGGTGATACACTACTTTGCCAACGATACGATATTCATAATTTGTTTTTCAGACGATATAATACGACGTGATAAATTATTTTGAACAACGAAAACAATACTGAAAGTGTAGTTGCTTATTGTACAGGGTGTCTCAGTGTATTACGACACCGTATTTTTGTAAGCTGTATCTTTGTATAGATGCATGTAATTTAAGTTCTCTTTGTGTAGTCATAAAATGGTATTAATATGTGAGCTGCAATAGATAAGTAATATTACGCATAGATCTATACTATGTAATATATTTATTTATGTGAGTTTATTTATGTATCTGCTTATAACTAGGAAAACACCTCTAAAAATACAGCGCTTGGCATCCGCGCTTCACCAAACCGACTGAAGACAGCTGCCGTTATAGGAAGAAAGTACACGAAAATTATCCAAATAACCTAATAAATAAGTCTTTTTAACATAATTCCCATTCACAAATGGAAAAGCAAAGTGAGACTATGAGGGTGCGATAAGCAGTGATACTCACCAAAGATAACGATATTCATAGAATAATATCGATATGATAATGATAAAAAACTTTGTATTGATTCATATAGTTATCCTTAACATGCTTACAGTGTAGTACAGTATTAGTGATGCACAGAGCTGCATTTACTGCAAGAAATATTACGACAATGCCATAGTGTTTATCGTTATGGAAACACTGGAAGCTATCTCTTTAGCATGGATGAATCACTGACATGTGACATTAAATTGACAGAAGTATCTTAATCATGTTGGGGTATATGCATACAGCCTCCTTTGGCAAAAGATTTAGCCAGAGGCTGCATAGGAGATAAAAACTACTAAAAATACTTTTTCTGGCACCACCCATTATTTATTAACCACTCTCAGTGTTGCTTAACTTCCCAATTAAATACATACTATGACCTCTTGGTTATCTTGGTCCCTCTTTTGATTCAGAATTTGTGTTTACTCTGTCATTATGATTGTCTATTTGAAACCATAATTTGTTCATTGAAAACTTGTTTTTTGTAGTTACAGAAGCGGGCAAAAAAGAAAAGAAGGATGGGGTGGATGATACAATGGCCTAGAATGCATATTATTAACTGTTTCATGGCTTCTTTGTGGTTGCGTATTGTGCACTGTTAGTTTATTTACTTTCTTCTGCTGTAATTGGACTGTGGTCAGTATCACGTGCCTGTTGTACCGCTTGCTGGCTGCAACCAAGCTTTTACATAATGATTTTGTGTAGAAATTTATTATTAGAGTCAGAAGAAGTGAGAAATGAATGCAATCTGCATCATACACATTGTAATATAGAAACATAACTGCAATTCATCAAAAATGCGTTGCTGTAATATGATAAAAGTTCTCACTATCATAAATTAAATATATAAATAAAAGAGAACCTTAGAGCGACAGTTCAGGAAAAAACCATGGGAATATTTGTATATTATTTGACTTAGATAATTATTATTTAATGTAATCTCAAAGCTGTTATAACTATCGGTAGTGGTAGAAATGGCTTCTTCTTCAAAGGTTCTGAGGCAAAAGCTAGAATGAATTACGACTAACGTGTAGAATGAGAAATTGTTGGTATAATTACATCCCACCTCTTGTTAAGTAGGTTTTCAGTAGCTAAAAATATTAGCTTAAAAACACATTTTGTTTATTATTGTAATTGCATTATAAGTACATTTTGAAAATTGTAAAAAAAATGATATATTGTTTTCTTATCGTCATGCTATTCTTTTGTTTTACAGCACAGTTTTTGCTTCTAGTTGTATTGCTATTCCATTATGATGTCTTTGTAATAGCTAATATGGAAGATTGAAATTTTCAAATTCTTGCAATTGTATCAAAATTTCGTATGCCATGTTACCTTGATTGAAGAATAAATATCAGAAATATGCTTGGCAGTTTCACCATTCCGTTTTACCTTTTTGTTTGAATTTGAACTTAGAGTGTTGTGTATAACAATGATTGTGTGCGTGTGTACAGTGTAATTGCAATGAGCTTGAATCTTCACGATTTTTGTGATCATTATACTGATAGGTAGGAAAAAAATGCCGGATTATACAGACTTGTCTTGCATACATTTCATTTAAAGAAGGCTCTGCAGTTGCAAGAGTTGGGAGAGGAAGGCAATTCAATCACAAATCTGCGATTTTAAAACATCATTTGACATTTGTTTCACTGGTCAAAATGATGTGAAACAAATGCTCTTAGCAGAAAAAGATGAATTCCTTTCCCAAATTAGCTTCGCTGTATTAACGTTTACCCCGGCAGCTAATATTCAGTGTCTGTTATTTTCATGTTCTTGAGTAACTTGAATAAAGTTATACCTCTCACTGACGCATTAAAATCAAAGTGGCCTACAACTGGCGAGAAGCTGTCAGAGGCATGAACGTGAAAACATTAAGACAATTGTCAACTGATCTTGTACAATCGTCCATGGTAAATTAAATAAACAACCTATTGTGACCTGGGAAGACTTTAGGACAGGTAAAAGGGAGAGAGAAAAAGAATACCACTTTGCGGTATGACAATTCATTTATTTGTAGATCACAAAACCAATTGAGCTTCCCAACAACAAGATTAACTTTTTTATTCTGCATAATATTTACCAAAATAAAGAATAAATAGCATACACACACAGCATTAGCAATTTATTGTCTCTTACGAGTAACGTGGTTCCCTGTTTCACATCATCTTCATCACAATGTTCAAAGTCTACGATCGTAAGCGGGTTTTTTCCAAATATTCTCGGCGGTTTAACACAGTCAACCATTGACCACCAAGGTTCCTCCATCACCCATATCATCTCGCAGTCACATATTAAATTGTTGTCTGCGTAAAGAAAGCACAAAAATAAGTAAGTATGTTTCTTTCCCTTTCCTCCTCCTCACCTTTCTCTTTGCCTTCAATCTTGCCTCTATTTCTTCTTTCTTTACATTCTAACTCCATCCTTTCCTACTTAATTGTATAAACTACATGTTTGAAATAATTTTTTTAAGTGATCGGTGAAAATAACATTATGCAGATATGTCTGAAAATGACGTTATGCAGATATGTCACTGAGTCGCAGCCTCTGCATGATTTCTCTGGTTTACTCAGAAAAGTGACTTTCTTGATTTCATCAGCTGCAGACTTATTCTTTAGACACTACCATCAACAATAGACTGGTGATGACATTTGTAAATCCTTCCTTTTGTAAGGTTTAAAGGATTTCTATTTTGAAACTTCACGACCATTTTTTTACTCGGATGAAAGTATTTTTGAAAAGGATTTTTAGCCTATGTCCTTAAGGGCTATAGGGCTTTTTCGAAAACATTCACGAATCACTAATCTTACATTTTTAGCTCAGAGTAACAAAGCTAAAAGAAAGAGAAGAAATTGAAAACGCCACTCGAAGCCCACGAGAGACCCTAAGCACTAAAAAGGTTTTGGTATCCACATATATAAGTATAACGTGATTACCTGTGCAGTGTAGTGTAATTCATATTAAAAATGATACTGAACTGTAAAATGAAATTTCATCTTTTGAAATGGAACAAAAACTTGCAGTAAGATTTATTGACAGTAAAAGCTAGGGCATCTGCTTTACGTGGCTTAAAAAAGTAATATTAGATAAAAAATGTAGAGACGACTTTGAATCTTATCAGCTTATCTGCTGCCACACGTTTCGGTAGGTTTTACTTTTGGGCCCTAAGTAGTAAGTACATGTAGTTAATCCAGAGCAGACGCCACTACAGGTAACTGCATACATCTACAGGCCTGCAATGCCCATTGTTAAACAAACTATCCAAATATTAGTGGGTTGATCCAGGTTTATACCCATCGTCTCCATGTAGTACTATTTTTTTTAAAAAAGAAGTACCCCAAAGTGAACTTTCTGTTCCTCTAAGAGTCTAGGTGGCCTCATTTATCAAAAACTGAATTGATTTCATTTAGCAATTTAACTGATCAATAAACAGATTTGTTCGTTTAACAAACAATTTATTAAAATTGATGACGAAGCCAGTGGCGGCTTGTAGTTAAAATTAGTGGGGGTGCTGCAAAATTAAATTTTTTAGCCATTGTTTTAATACTGTGTAAAACGAAACAAACATAATTAATGTAATTTTAATTTTTAAACAAGCAAACTAATTTATACATAAACTCCTAAACAAAAATTTTGTTTTCTTACGAATAGCCTAAATTGTCGCAGTTCAAGAGTATGCCGATACACGGCTTTTAAACACGTGACAACTGACAAAACGTACTGCGTGAGCGACAGTACTCTTTCTACCTAAAGGAAGCGTGTTACAACAGATATGTGTGCATGGCCGAATGTGCACAATAGCCAGACACAATGTTGCTTGGGCGTGAAGCAAATTTTACTACCCTCACACGCTCCGGTTTCGCACAAGTATAAAATATTGAATATTATCGATAATAATGTGTGAAAGGGGGGTGTTGCAATACCACAGTACCTATACACAAGCCGCCACTGGATGAAGCTCTTTTGGAAAAGCAACTCACTTGCTAATTGTAGTTGTATCTCCTTGGCTTCACTTCTCTTGTTCAAGATGGGCCTCTTCATTGTTTTTATGGCTGTCGTGTGTACCACTATTCGAAGCAGATTCGGATTTTTTGAGAAGTCAAAGTCTGCAGTTGTCAGTTTAGGGCACCCTCGAATGTTCAATGAAACGAGTTCCTTCATTTGTGTAAATGCCTTGGAATTTATTGTCATCAGTTCAAAGAGGTAGTCTAGATCAATTCGTTTTGCATTAACTGCAAATGCGGTCTCACCAATCCTCTGCAGGGCGTGAGATGTCCATATCAGCAGATCTTCCACGTTTTTCCCATCCAAAAATTTATCTGGAAACTCAGCGAACTCGCAATTGGCAAGGTAAAGACGATTGACATCTTTATCTGGTAATGTTTTTGCAATATTTAATGCATCCTCCTTTGTCAGCGTAGATTTTTTATCGCATATAACTTGACATTGACCGGTTTCTGTTGAAACACACTGACATAAGTAACGTATCAGTTTCAAGGCATTACAGTCACACTCTGATTTGCAATTTGCGACCAGAGACAGGAAAGAAAATCCACATATCAGAAATTTTGCCAGCATTTTACTAACCACTTGGTATCACTTGTTGACAATTGATTGCAATATTGTGCATAGGAAGCACTTTTGCTTGTAATGCTGAGTAACAAATGTTCGCTTGTCCAAGAAATTCTGAGACTTTTATATCCGCCACGCACTAGAATTTTACTTGTGAGGTTGCACCTAATAGTAACTTAAAAACATCAACATTTAAAACTTTTTGTCATCATAGAAATCCATCTGCTAAAAGTGATATTGTCAAAAATTGTCTTTTTTGTTAATTTGAAAAGAAAATTAAATGAGTAAATCAAAAATCATTTAACTGTCATTATTCGGCGTTATTTAAGATATACGACCATACAGATCATAGTAGTTAATGCCATTTGATGATTTCATGTAAACATTGTTTTCATTCTAGACTTCCAGAATTTAGTTCTAGAATTTAGAAGACAATGATGTTTCCATATACTGAAATGTTATTTCGAAATATCATAATGAGTTTAATGCATTATTTTCTTTTCCTCAACCATGGTTATTTTCTACTGTTCAGAAAGAATCAAATAATGTACATAAAAAGGCATGTTTTTTCAGTTATAATGTGATACTGTGATATTTAGCTGCAACAATAAGACTTAATCGTTATTATTATTATTGCTTGGAGGTCATTTGACCTAATGGTATTCCTCACTGCCCGTGTTTTTACTTTTACTAAGGTTGCATTTTAGACATCTGAATAGGCGCAATACTTTTTTAAAACATACGCACTGGCTTATTTTTGAGATAATTTCCTGCACTATAATGCACTCCTTTCTGAAAGTTATGTCTGGTAAGAAAACTGGCTAGGTGTTTAAAGGCTTGTGTACATTCAGTATATGCCTGGTTAGATTGGTCTTTTGACTAAATCTCCGGCAGCATTGGAGGCACTGAAATGGTTGTTCTCCGGTGTGCTTTCGGATGTGTTTCTCCATGTCGCTTCTAATCTCTGTGTGGTAAAAACACATTGTGCAAGCCCACTGTTTCTTGGACATTATGCTTCTCATCAGCTGACCGGAGCTATTTTCACCAACACTGGTCACTTTGCCACATCTTCGGAATCTTGCTTGTTGCCGAGTGCCATTTTGATGAAAAGAAGACGCATTAGAGCGTTTTTTGTTGCTGAGAGTTAGATTTCTGTTACGTTGCCCGCTGAAAAAAGCATTTGTCTTACACCGTTGTTTCCAACTCATTGAATTTGGTTCAGTTGCACTATGCGTTAATGTTGGCTGCATAGACATGCCCAGTCCTGCTTTAGTTTTGCCTTCAAGTACACGGTTGCAGTCTGCACTAATAAACGTGGCTGGAGCTTCTTCCTCTTGGACTCTCATCTTTGCAGGATCATAGCTGTAACATTTCTGATTAGAATCCTGTATAACATCCACATTAACCTGATTTAACAGTTGACTGGTATTGTCAATAATAATATTGTCAAGCATGCAATCTTCGTTAAGCTGTTCATTTGACTCCATACTCTCGTCTACTTGCACATGGCCATCTGGCTCTTCTTTTATTCTGCTGTGATCACTGATGATAGCATCAGCATTTTGTCCTATGCACACGAGAATTTTACAATGCCACGTACGTGTGTGAGCAAAAAAAACTTCCTCTGTCATAAAGCACTCTGAGCATGCCGTGCACTTGAAGTAAATTTCTTCCATTTCCTCCGTGTCTTGCACAACCTGCATAATTTATCACAGTTGATTTCACGTGTCATTGTTTCATAGCATATAATTAACAATCTGAATGAGCATAATAAAAATGCCTAATCCTAGATAATCAGCCACATCATTATAACTCAGAATGAAAGCAGCCCCAGCCCCAGGCCACTTAGTACCACAAAGGGTGTTGATAATCATCTTTCATACTATACATACATTCATAACTGTATTATATAATTACAAAATCACAAACTGCGAGTTGTATGAATATTATTTTGTGTGAACGATCCTTCAGATATTTAGAAAGGTGAAAATACTTGACAAAGAGAGCCACTATAATTGCTTCCACCTTTTTGCATGTCTTCGCATTGCATTTCTAGCCGAGTCTTTACTAAATGTTGAGGTTCCTGGACTGGACTGTAGATTATTTATATATTTGTTAAATATGTTGCCCCATTTTCTGATGATTATTAGCATTATCATTATTTTTGTCTTTTAAGTTGGTATCAAGTAGTGCTCACAGTAATATTTCAACAAGATAACATTTGTGTAATCCATTAGCAAATATCTGTTCATTTCTTGTAGCTGCATATGGTATGAGAATTCTATGGAAAATGCAAACATATGATGTTATGTTTTATTGGTGAATCACTCCCTGAAATTTGAAATATAAGCAGATTAAGCTGTAAACACGTGAATAATTTGTCAAAATTTAATGTACTTTCAAGGTTTCACTATTAAAATAGCTGCTTGCGATGATTATACTGGCATTAATACAGTACGTAATTGTATGAATTGTTTGTTACAGTAGAAAACATCAGATAAAAGTAGTAAAATACAGCAACAAAACATTCACTGAACCCAGAATTTTGATCAATTTTACAGTTATTTATTTGTTTACTTTTTAGTTACTTATTTACAAAGTTGGTTTAAGCCACTGAGATACAGCTAAAAAGAAATATATTGAAGTTCTGTTATTTGAAAAAAATATATAAATTACATAAAATTATTAAATTAAAAGAAGCATAAAAATATTGATTTCAAATTCCAACACTGTATGAATTGAATTGAATACGTACAGTTTAAATCCTACAATGAGAAACATATGGTAAACATTTCAGTTGCACATAAAATGAGTTACAAAGTGATATAAGTCACCCGTTAAATGGGTAGAGTAAAATTGTTTATAAGCTTCTATCAAATTTTACTAACACAACAATTAATGTTTTGAAATTATAAACAAACTTTTGTGATTTGAAATCATTGAAATACACCAGTTTAATAGTGACTTGATCTAAGCCTAAAAAATATTTTCTTTGATTTACAAATGCGCAAACCATTCGGCTAACCAGGGCGAGCCTAGTTTTCAAAATTCACAGGTAGACAGCTGAGAAAACTGATATAATTATATAAATTCAGATATATATTCAATATATTTATTCAGATTCTGAACTGATATATAATAAGAGCAGAAGTGATTTACTAGGTCACTGCACTTTAAAACAAAAATTAATCTTGCAAACATTGCCAAACAACTTGAAAAATTATAATTTTAGCAGTGAGGTCAGTGCCGTCTAAGCATAACACATGAGCCATTCTCTATACATACAAGACCACAGCTAGTGGGTGAAAAAATCCAAAAGATAAAAACAGCGCATCCTAGCTGTCCCGGTCATAAGGCTCATACTTTGCTAGGTATTTGCTGGTTTATGGACAGTCTGCAAGTGTCTGTTTAAGTTGTTTTTCTGGCTAAAAGCTCGACTGCAGTAGTCGCAATGATACGGCTTCTCACCCGTATGCTTACGGATATGTTTCTCCATGTTTGCTTTCAGATCAGTATGATAAAAACACATTGTGCATGCCCACTGCCTTCTACTCATGATACTTTTCATTAGCTGACCCTTAGCAGGTTCCACAGTTTTGTTACCACCTTGAACTTGGTTGTTTCTCGTAGTATCCGTAAACTTAGCTTGGTTTACACTAGTTAATTTTTGATGTATACTTCGATTTCCTCTCATCAAAATGCGAGGTTTCCTCTGCTGTGTGGCACGTTTCAGAAAACTGCCAGAAGAAGGCAGCACAAGTTGCGCGGAATTGTTTACATCTGTCTTCATTGATGATTGGTTACAACTGGTATTGATGCCTGAAAAAGTGGTTGCAATTTCGCCAGAAAACTGTCCGTAATCAATGTACTGACTAGCTGATGAACGGACTAAAATACCGTTTAGGCTAGAATCATTGTGATCAAGCATATCATTAACACTGCTTTCATTTCCTCTTGCAAAAACACCATTGTGATCTTGCTTCATCGACTGCTGGCATATTATATCATCTCCCTGACCGATGTCGGGCTCTTCTTTCACTCTCGTGTGATCACTAGTTATGGTGTCAGCATTTTGTCCCATACACACGAGAATTTTACAATGCCAAGTACGCGTGTGAGCAAAAAAAACTTCTTCCGCCATAAAACACTCAGAACATGCTGTGCACTTGAAGTAAATTTCTTCCATTATTGCAACTTGTACAACCTGCATAATTTACATCATAATTGAATTTTCACTAGTCATTGTTCTACAGTAAATGGGAAATTGTAAATACCTAGGATAAAAAATATTTCTTTGGCCACCACAAAGTACTTATTTATTCATTCTCTATGTATATTTCTTTATTGATAGTGATAAGCAAGTTTGAAAGAAGTGTCAAGTACTGGCAATATAGTCCTGTAACAATATGTTTTCTATTGTAGTCAGATAATTTTAGGTGTTTTTACCCATTTATTTAACAGATATCCATTAGTACAACATGTTAGCCCAGTGCAAGTTAGAGATTTAGCAAAAATCTCATATTTAATCTTACAACACATTTTGTTTCACGTTCTACACCAGTTCTTATGTATCTCATACGTCACTTGTTTGACTTCATCTTGGTTATATAAGCCAGATCTGAAGCCCACATTATGCCAAATATACGTTGATTGTACACTGGAGTGTTTGTTAAATATGGTGATAGTTTCAGGATTTCTCTCATAAATTCTAAACAATGTAAGTCATGATTTTATTTTTAATCCATAAACCAGATGCCTACAGCGAGATGAATATTGACTTTTTTATACACATGCCCTATTATGTTTCAGTACTTTGGATCGAAGCATTTTAAATTTCTGCAGTGAGGCTATTCCACAAGTTGACTTCAGAATAAAAAAAATCTAAAACGATTCCCATCATACATTATAGACATTAAAAAACATAAGATTATAAATATCCTCCTGTAGATTTAGGCTTAGAAAAGAAAGAAATCCAAGGGTAAAGGTCGACGCATCCTTTTGAGATGACAAAGTTCTCTATTAGAGGACTGTATTTACATCTACATCTAAGACTTAAAATGCTTCGATCCAAAGTATTGAAGCATAATAATGCATGGGTATAAAAAAACGTCAATATTCATCTCGCTGTAGGCATCAGGTTTATGGATTAAAAATAAAATCATCAAGCGAACATTTTTGTTTTTACATTGAGCTGGTGTAGTTATACTGGCTGTGCCACATTTTGACTGGTTAGGCTCCTTATTATCTGTTTAAAACAAAATAAAATTTTGATGTAACTTATACACTGATCACATAAACTGTTGCCATGTTATCACAAATTTTATGCAAATCATGATCTATCAAAACTCAGTGATTTGATTCTCTGGCATTTCTTTATTAAACCACTGTAACTGTTTTTCCCGATCATGATCAAAAGTTGGTCAGCATCAAATCATAATGGAAAAACAGAATTAAAAAGTAACTAAGTTCAGTCAGCTGTGTAGAATTTGTAGTAAGAAATACTGTTAACCGTTTTGAACAATTCTAGAAAGGAAAGAAATAACTTTATTTTAAAAAGTTTTTGTTTTCAAGTAAATAATTAAGCAATTTCTTATTGACCACTATATTATAATACATGTAATGAAATTTCTTGTAGCTATGAATTAACAAAAGCAATTAAGACATAAATAAATTCAATCGGTTACACATACATGCTAGTAAACTATATAGCAGTATCGAAAATATACGAAATTTATCGTAATTTACTGCCTAGCCCTCGGTGGAAAAAATTGTTAAGATGTTAATTCTTCCAAGATGCTGTCATATTGCCTGATATGGTGTACATAAGGTGCGCTGAGGACAAATTTCCCGTATTTTAGGGTTCCTCTGTCTGCCAGTGTCTACAATAGACGTAACAAGCATATGACAAAGATGGTGATGAACTGGTCATAAACGTAAATTTTATGTCACTTTGCCTATTTTGGTACCCAAACTGCCCACTCCACTTTTTGTCAACAATTATTTCAATTGTAATAAAAACTCAAACAAAAATTACTGTAGGAGTCAATATTCGGCAGAATTATGGTCGAAATACAAGATTCCTGTCTGAAATACACGAATGATACACGAGACTGTGGTCTGTGTAAATTTAACACTCACTATCAGCACGAATGCAAACACAATGCTTTTATTGCTCAGAATTTATAGATAATTTAGCATTTTAGGGTTTTAATGCTACAGTTAATTAATCCACATCAATTATAAGTGTTAGCATGTTTTAAATTGTTTAACCCTTTGTAAAAAATGAGAGAAGCACCGGAGGTGCATGGTCCACAGATTTGCAGAGTCGCCAGCCTGGGTAAATATTCTGGATTCACAGATCTGCTGTGTCCATACAAGTAGTGTTAGGGCTGCAAAGAAAATCTTGTGGATTTGCAGACCAAACGGAGTCGGGTAAAAGCACATTGAACACACTCATTGAATTTTCAATGGCAAAAATAAATTTAAGACCTCAATGTTTCGTTTTACTTGAAAATAACTTCAACTGATTAATTTAATATGCTCCAAAAATTTCAGCTACCTGCCACCATAAGAAAAAATTTGAATACAGTACTATTTGCCTGTTTTTGCGTGTTACATGTACCCCTCCTTTTTTGTGCATATTTTATTTGATTCCTGTTAAAACGATGTTCAACTGGCAATCATAAGATGGAAACAATTATTTACTGAATCCTCTTAGTGGTTCTTACCAAAAATAAAAACAACTGAAGTTTAATTACTACTTTTTCCTGATGTTAAGATCCTTACATAATGCAAAAAGGTGAAACAACACTTAGTTTGCAATGATACGCATGAAGAAAGGCCTAAATTTACATGTCTGTCCATTACTAAAAAAATTGTGTATATTTACGAACCTTGACATATTGGCTCATGTATAATAGCAGTTCAATTTTTAATAACTAACTTTTTCAGTACTATGTTAATTTAATTTAAAAAATGAAGCTAAAGGTTTGACAACACAATAATCTGGTTTATTTTTACTTGAAAATATCAAAAAAATGTTACAGATTATGTATTATGACAAAAAATTCACCTAGTTAATATTACTAAATTTGCTTGAAATAGGTATTTCACACACACACGCACGCACACACACACACACACACACACACACACACACACACACACACACACACACACACACACACATATATAATTTGTATTTCTGCTTCACTGTAACACTTCTACAGCTAGTAACCTATTAACTGATGTTTGAAAAGTAAACTATACTACACTTTTGTTAATATTTAAGCTGTTACAAAAGCATTTTAACAGTTTGAAAGACAGATTGTCTTCTTTATGTAATTGAAAAATACTTGGTTTTCTTAATATTGTCGTAATTTTGAAACCTTTCATCTAATTTATAAACCAAATGTAGTTTTAGGAAGTACAGAACAAGAGCTTTCATTTGCTATATTATACAAACACGTACGTAAAACTTTTTTTCACCATCACAGGGGACTTTTGGAGGCGTTCACTGTGCTTTTACCCAGTCGGATCCAAGATATTTCTTCCCTATAGTAATGTTTGCACATCTTGTTTTAAAGATAGGAATATCAAATTTTGTGAAAACCCTTTCCAGTGGTATTTTCCAGTGGTATGTGTGGGCTAAAAATACGTATAAGTGGGCACTCAGCACTCGGCTTTATGCCCAACAAACTCTCACGTTGTCACAAACGATCTAAGTAGATTAAATCGGCGTCTCAGCTTTAGAAATTGTTTTTTTTTCGGCAGAACCCGCCGAGTCACTCTTTGCGGACCTAAATTGAGTTTGCGCGTTTCTGTGCAGCACACAAACAATCGTTTACTTACCTAAACTTCTCAAAACAATAGTTTTAAACACCTGTTAGGATCTTCTCATTAAACTTGCAGTTATTTCTCTTTTTAGTTAAAAAATGTTATTGAACTCACACCCGTGGCACTTTGTAAGAGCAATTTAATTAATTGTTTTTTCTCTTGGAGGACTGTTGGCTGCTGCAGTTTCTTTACGAGTATTTACACTTTCAGTATAAGAAATCTTCGACAGTTACGCGCTTGAATGATTTCTTGTAATAGTGTTGATGTTCAGTTATTCTCATCGAAAACGACTGAATGATCTGAAAGTGGTTTTAGCAAGCCACAGCACGGCTGTGTCTAGTGTTTGCTGGATTAACTGCTGTATTTACCTGTTTTGAGCAGATTTCTGCTATACTGGAAATCTGCCTGCCCTATGTCTACAATAGCCGTATAATACGCTTGCAATGACGTACTGGGCTTGGTGTAGATACGGCACCTACTAATAGATCTATTTATATAATATAACATTATTTCTGTGGTACCACTAGGAGCAGAGAAGGAGCTTTGCCATATAGCCTACTCTCAGGATCTATTCAATGGGCAGAAACTTTAAATGGTTCGCCATGAAGAAAGTGGTACAATTACATAACCTTCTTTGGGGAGGTATAAAGCACCGAGGAACAGCACAAAACCTGTATTTGTACCTGTAGCTGAAAATTTGAAACACTTGAGAATCTGCCATGCCCTCAATATTTGCCGTGGAAAGCTCGCCTACCTCATAAACTCTGTAATTTGACTAGAGTGAATTGAAAACGTTGGGAATCATTTTTCGATCTCAGTGCTCAACCAGAAAGACAGGATGGAGGCTAAGATAATTCAAGAATATGCATTGATAATTCTAAAGACAAGCTTGTGAGACACCTGCTAGCTGTGAAACAGGATCTAGTGTTTGCAGGACTCGAAGATAAAAGATCTCCTCAAGTCGCTCCATCTATGGAAGATGCACGAGGCTTTATTTGCCGCTAAATACTGAGGGCATGGCAGATTCTCTATTGATTTCTATTACTGCTGAAACAATATGAATGCACGTTAGCCCTGCCTACAAGCTGCTGAAATAGTAAAATGCAGCGAAGTTCAAATAATAAAATTTTAGATTTTTTAAATTACTGCTTTACTGTACAATTACCTATTGCTAGACTCATTTTGCTATTTCTATGCTTGTCACATCATGACATATAGAAGAAAATGTCCAAATTCTATGCAAAGTAAATTTTTTTAATAAGAGCCTTTAAATTTTGTACAAATTAAACAGTGTCTGTTTTGTAAATTATGTGAGAAAGTAATGTATGTTTTATCAAGTACGAGGAAAAAAGGATACATGTATGTGTGTACTTATGTATTTTGTGTGTATATTTGTTCAAAGATATTATATATGTGTATGCAATTTACAAATACAATATTTAGATGATAATTGTGAACTCATATCGTTTCAATTGTGTAGAAAGTTTTTGGCCACTTTTTGAACCATACTTGCTAATGTTATGCCAAAAGCTAAAATCTTTACAAATGTTTTAAACACTTTAATTCTGTTATGTTTTAGTTTAGTATTAAACTGAATCGTAATCGACAATGTTGAATCTTTTGTCGTTGCTACAGTACGAAACAGCAGTATTTTTGTATATATTTGTGCCTATCTTCCATTAGGCCTCAAATTTAAAGCACATGCTGCTGTTTGGCTTCGCAGCAAATTTACATGGTCCCATTGTCAAGCCAATCGAGTAAAGAGCAGTATCTACGGAGGCCATACGCTGAATCGCTTTAACTGTATTTACAAAACAACGGGTTGACTTCTTTTTTGGTACAAAAGCAGTCAATCAGATGCTTATGTTGGAAAGTTTCATCTTTAATGGCGGTATATTTATTTGGGGGCAGCACTGCAAACTTTGATTGCATTTTTCTCAAAAGTAAATATTTGTAGTTACTGGCCTTTATTTTTACACGGCTGAATGTGTTTTATTGCACAAACTATCAACATACGTTGTTGTTGATGTTGTTTTGATAGCGCTGTTATTAAAAGTTGTACGTTCTTCTTTAGGCCGACTTTCAATTTGAAACATGTCTTACTAAAAATCATTTCAATTAACTCAGAAATCAATGAGAAAGCTGTGCAGAATAGAATTTACGATTTTATTACATAAATGAAATGATGACGAAATTCTGATTTATGCCAAAAGATCATAACATTGACATTGCACAATGTAATCTAGCCTTAATCTACACGTCATATTCCCCACCTTCAATGCCTTTGAACTTTTTATCAATCTGTAGTGCTTATACAACTCATACAGTGCATTTTTGCAAGCCTTATCATGGAAAGTTACCCATTGCGCAAAAACTACTGCTTAAAATAAAATTTCATTACAAATAAAAGAAAGAACGCCATCTGTTTAGTAAAAATGCAACAAAATCTCAATATTGACAAAACTGTAGTTACTGCTCTTTGCACGGCAGTATTAATAACGCGATTAAATAAATTCCCTATAAAAATAATGTGTTGGTATATACCGTTTCTTTGGCATGGCTCGGATTTAGACTAGAAAAGTCAGTAAACAACTGATTTATTATTATTTTAACTGTTTTTTCTTAATAATTATAACTACAAAACACTTTTTTCGTAAATTTGTTGCCTAATTAATTCGAAAAAATGAAATGCTTTACTATTTTCAATGCGTCGTGTTGGGTATCAGTGCGTGTCCGGATAGTACGCCTTCATATAGAAGACGTATGTATAGGAACGTCTTTTAGGATCAGAATCACTATGAAGAAAGAGCAGTATACGTTACTACTAAATCAGTCAATGTCAAAAAACCTGACAGACTCACAAACTGCATGGGTTTGGCATAGGGGGCGGCATGGCTAAAGAATCGTTATGCATGTTAATTGTGAGACATCAAAATTAAAACATTCTGCTATGAACTTGCAGTGTTTAGGAGCAAGTAGAACAAGAGTAGAACTTCCTGTAAAGAATTCACCTTTTCACATACACAAATTGCACTCAACGGGTATTTTATGCACATTTTACTGTTTTTTAAACATAGCTTATTTGGTTCAGATTAGGCTGTTTTTAAAACTGATTCACGAATCCGTGAATGTACAAGCAAAGGCACAGAAAAAAAGTAATGCAAATGCAACAAAATCAAATAGTTATACATTCACACAAATACACATAAACAAAGAAATATACACGCAAAGTTAGCAGACGTGACGCAATAAATAATATAACAATTGAATAATAACAATGGCTGTCTTAACATTTACCGTAAAATACATAAAAGGAATCCTGAGTTCTGATCACATAAAGACATTTGGTTCTCCAGATGTAATTTTGAATGCTATCAAAACTTTACAATTAATAGCAAGATTTAAAATCATCACTTCCACAAAGATGCAACGACAGCAGTTCACTATTACTATATTGTAAAATATTGATAGTTAAAAGCAATAATTATTGACTGAACATAGCATCTATTTTTTGACAATATAGTGAATGCATTATAGGAAGAAATGTTCTGAGTTTTCAAAATAATAATCACAACCACAATTTGGAAATTTCCACACTACGGGAACTTGGTATTTTATGCACATTTTGTTCAGACCGATTACATGGGTCTTTGATTTTGTGCTACGCTTGGTGCTCACAAGCAAGAGTAGAGATTTTACAGAAGGTGCTACTGCAATACGATCTGTCACCCGTAGAAAACAGCACACCCTGCGGATATATCAAATCAAGCAGACTCAAAATGTTTAAAAAGACAGGTTTATTGTGAGATAAACGTGCAAAGGAACACGTATTTGAAAAATGTGACAATTTCTTAAAGAACGATTGGAGTTATATTAATTTTGTTTGTGCGTTGTTTCTTCTGGGACACTCTATGTAATGGTAGGTAACACAGGTTACTTCCGCTAGTTATTCTATGCTTCGTTTAAACATTTGACGAAAAATTTAGGCCGCATGCTGTACAATAGGCCAAACATGAATATAACACCTGTACAAATGGACGGATAATCGTTTCAATAATATCAAGTTGCGCTAGCTCTATGAAAAGTTTTATGGACGTAATATTATTAGTAAAATGTGCACACGTATAGCTTTGCTAGACGTATATGACGCAAAGTAAGTATGCATAGGTAACCTCACTGTTGCTTTTATTAACTCTCACAGTATACTTTATTGAACTTTTTGCCCACTGGAACTCCCGTTTCGAAACCCGCCTTTTGCCACGTCACAGACATGCCTTTACACGGGAAGTCACGAATGTCGTGCCTCTAAATCACGTGAACTGAACGATAACTTAGCGCTCAGATTGTACGTAGGTTGAATTTTCAGGAAGTCTCATAAAAGATTCAATTCAGTTGTTTTTTGTCGATAAATTCGCACGTTTAGCGGACGAATTGGCGTTTCTTAACTTTGAGCTTTTATTTTTTTGTTTTTTGTTCAACCTACATCACAATTTGGATACAATATGCATGTATTTGTATTTGTCGTTTGCAAACAGACGTGGGCTTTACAGATGAACATGACAAAAACGCTGCAAAACGTTCGGGCCACCCAGCCATTAACATAAATAGCACACAAAACGGATTACAGTAGTTTGATCGACAAGTGGTGGTCAACAATAAATGATGATCAGTGAACAGTTTATCATATAAGATGTAAACTATTAATATTACCTATAGGATTTTAGTGATGATTGAAGCATAAACATGTAACCCGGAGTGAAACAATTACATAGCACACAAAGTATTCGTTAGGCCTTTGTGGTTTCTTAGTGTTTTGCGTGACAAGAGTTTGCCCTGTGAATGCTATTTCTTCTAGTGTCTTGTCTTTATAGTGTAATGAGCGCACAATCACCAAATGTCGGAAGTGAACCGAAAAAGTGGAAAGCGCAAAACGTCAGAATATGCTCCAGATTTGAACCCATTCAAATTACAAGTCGCCGGAACTCACTAAACTATTAAATCACACAGTCACATCAGAATAGGTCTTGATGCTACATGTATCTGTAGGCCTATTAATTTCTCGCCAACTACCATATTTGTGTGCGTGTACTTAAAATTAAATTAAAACCTTGCCTGCAACTAGAGGCCATTTATGCAAATATGCATATAATTGACATAATGTTGTCTTGATTATGGCAGGCATTCATTAGTTCTAGTTACGTAATTATTTTTATTATTCATTACAACCTACTCAAGTCCTACTGTATATATATCACGTATATTGGTTTAGTATGTATGTCACAGAAGCCCGCACAGTCCATAAATTTGCTGTACACTGCATCGGTTAATATCGGACGATTTTTAAGTACAGTGTTTATTGATTTTCTGGATGAAAATTGCCGTGTAATATTACAGCACAGTTTGGCTGAGTCCCGTCCCAGTGTGAAATGACACAGTCTCTAGATCTTAGCATATACTATTGTGGCAGTTGTGGTAATTGTAGCTTGCATAGTGATTTGTTATTTTTCTTTTGTAGGTTCAACTGTATTTCGTAACGCTTCTTCTGGTTTTGAAGTAAAAGATATTAAACTGATATGAACTTGAGCGAATAACGTCACGCCACGTACAGCAATGACGTCAGACACGTTGCGATCAAGCGGCGAACCGACGCGGTACGATCCGATATATCGTTCCGTTACTGCAGATATTCTGCAAGGAGGTTTCATTACTGCTACTTGTATCCTAGCGTTTTCTTTTCTAGTGGTTCTGCCTGGAATACGAGGAAAAGAGGTAATATACCAGGACTGGAATTTATTTTGCCATTAGTCTTCCAAGCCGAAACACTAAACCTGTATTAGACTAGCCACATATTCGGATGTGTCTGTACACCCTCCCTGATGGATAGAAATAGTCGAGAACCGGGTCATGGTGACTGACCCAGGTGACCCAGTTTCACAAAAATTTGGCGCAAGGCATTTTATTTATTTTATTTTGTTCACGCCCAATAGCAAAATAGAATAAAAACAATATATAGAACATGATAATATTATAAATTATATATATGTTGGCAAAATGCACACAAATACAATATTTACAAGACCGTGATAAGGACACGAAGAGACGACCACTTACATGTGTCTATTATGTATAAGAAATGTATGTAAATTAACTTTAGTTTTTTAATAACTTAATATTTTGTGCAGTCACATGGGTGCATCATCACCATATGCAGACAAGGAGTTCCAAATGGGTACAATTCGATTTGAGAAAAAAATGACCAAATGATACCATTGATACGTTAGCGATTGTACGCACGAACAGCTTCAGAGAACCATTTTGCCTCGTTCCTTTGCAAACACATGGGCAAAAATATGTCAAAAGCAACATCAACTTCTTTATGAATAATTTGATTTAATGCGCCTGTGTTCTAAAGACTTGGTAGTTAAAAACTCCAGACGCTTGTCTGCTCACCTGCTTGCTTGCTTGTTTGTTTTTTGGATTGTTTTTTGCTGGATGGCAGCGGTTAGGTAACGCTTAAATGACGTACAACAAAGTCACAAGGAAGTTCTATAACTTATTTACAAACGTAATATCCAATAAGTAAAAATGACACTTTGTCATTTCAAATTATAATCACTTTAATTAATTATCGCAATCAAAAACCTTTCGTAGCTATATATTTTTATCTTCATCATCATCATTATAATCGATTACTGCATTTGTCTATTCATTTTTTGCCATATCATGTTAGCAACGTATTTTAACATTCTCTATGAATATATACATATAATTGCCTGTAATGACATATACGAATTATGAATTCTGTATGTCTGATTGATTAAAACGTCATAAAATTAGTGATTCATAAAAATGTAAGTGGGTCAAACACCGTTTTAATGTCCTTGACCCTCGTAACACGCCTGATCTGGTTTAGTTGACAGTGAAAACGACTTTTACCATTGAATTTTGTGTTTTAGCGATGGAGTACCTTCATACGTGGGACTACGAGTATTTTCATCGGTGCTGTCATAATGTGTAAGCAGCTTTCGTAAACTTTTATAATGGGCTCAAAATTTAATACGCAACAGAGTATTTTAAATTTTTCCGGGTGCTTTAATTTAAAACATTGGATAACTCTTGCAATTACATACTACCCACTGTTTAACTGCTTGCTAAACAAGTCCTACTTTTAATTAGAGCTTCATTAGATGTGTGGCTGGAATTTTAATAAATAAATTAATTTTCAGATTTTCAAAAAGTTCAAAATTTTCATGTGCGTATTTTTCAGTGGCTAATTATGGACAGAATTGGGAAGTTGGTGAAGTCCATGCAGACACACTTTATAAAGCAAATAATGGAAAAAGCATATCAGCTGATATTGGTGTCAAACTGGGCCTGCGATCTGTGAATATAACATTACATGGTAGGCATTTCTCGTGATTTCTGCATTACGACATGAAGTTATTTGTCCAAGTATATCATTCATGATGCAAGTTTTAAGCTATTGTCCAGAAGTCCCAGTCATACAAACTCTGTACTTTTTGAACTGTGCATATAGTAGTCTAACTATTGTAAAAACTACAGGAACTCCGGAAGAACAGCTCAATGAGACCATTGATTACAATGAAAGATTTTGGTATGGTTGGGAACAAGGGAGAGACGGTTATGGAAAATATGGTAAGAACGTGACGAAAACTAAGTTTTCTCTATTTTGTTTACTTTTATGGAAATGAAACCCACTAATTGTATTGTTTAGTAATGTTATTTGTGCATCAGCGTATGGGATCATACGAGTTTGGCAATCATTTAATTAGGACGCTATTTTGAGTCTAGTCGCTCCCTGATGCTGTAAAAATTTTGACAGTTTTAGCACCTCATAATTTCTCTATTCTTGCCAAAACTGATACTTCAACCAACATTTCAAACTGACTGTTGCATGTATGACGGAAGAACATAATGATACTACGTAAATGTCCTAAAAGATTGTATTTCTGTAACGTTTATTCAAACTGTTTAACTTTTACTAATTTTACTACTACTGCTACTACTACTGCTGCTGCTGCTGCTGCTCCTATTGCGACTGCGACTGCTACTACCACCACCATCACCACCACTAACACTGCTACTACTACTACTACAACAACAACTATTCTTATTATATATGTAGCTTTTAAATATAACCAAATCGAATATTCTTAATTTTTATTAAGAGCCGCAGTGACAATAAAAACAGATTAAGTGACTAAATAAATAACTGATGAACTTTATATGTATTTTGCTTTAAATATTTTCAATTTTGTAAATATCGATAGAAAGGAGATTAGGCTAACTATCTAATCAAATAATTACGTATTTTTTCAGTTTATTATCAAATTCTAATCACATTTGTTAAGAATTTGTAAACTTTTTGACAGCTGACTTTTTCAAAGCCCAGATTAAATGGTATGCAGACACATCACAATAACAGTATAATAAGAGCTGCATTCATATACTCATTCAGCCACTCACTCATTCATTCATTCTGTGGCTTGCTTTTTTATTTGATCACTTTTTCGTTTGTTTATTCATTCGCTTTCGCATTTATTTATGCTCTTACTCACTCTTTTATTTCTATTCATTATAAGTCATACTCATACATCCACTTATTCATTCCTTTTTTTAATTTATTCATTCTTATATTGAATTGCTATACATTTTGCACATTTAGCTCTATTTAAGTTTTATTTCAATTAAAATTTTAGTTTTTTGTGCCCACCAGTTTGTTTTATTTTCAGCCAGCATTTTCAACAAAATGTACAAGAAAGCTAAACTTAAAGGATTACCGTTTCCCATACTGTGGATTGCGGAGTATTTCACGATGGACAAGGGAGCACTAAGATGGGGGCGCTACTATCGTCAAGCTGGATATTATACGCACATTATGATGTGGTACGAGTGTTTAGTTATCGGAAAATGATTAAAATAATGATTAAAAGTGATTATATAAAAACATTTAGCAATTTTGATTACTAAACATAGCCCTATTATGAATGTTCAATGTTACAAACCACTCCCTCGGTCTGGATGTGAACAAATTGCCGTCTGATAAATTGCGTGTTTTCATCTATTCTTTATAATTTTAATGTTATTAAGTAATCATAATTGTAAAAAAACTTATTTCAAATTGTCATAAGCATATGAGAAAGTTTGCTAGAATATGTTTGCAAGGCGCATGCGCAAAAGTCTGTAATAAATTTAAACTTAATGTGGATTAGATTCTCTAATAAAACTGCAAGGGTAAAAATGTTAAATTTTAGCAACAATTATAGGTTGCTTACACGTTAAAATGAATTATTCGTCCAAGTTAAACAACTTACTATGTGTAAATCTGCGTGGTTTACGGTGGGCAAATAGTTGCACCTGAGCATCATAATCATTACATGACATAAGTTATTACTGATGCCAGGAGGGACTTCTCGTGAAGCTCAGACTGTGTCGGTTACATTTATAATAATAAACTTAGCGTGCAGAAAGTAATTTTGCTGATGACCTACAAATGCAAATGAAGTGTCTGATTTACATTTCAACTGTATATGTTCTGATTTTCTAATAACATTAATTGGAACCCGTAATGATAAATGTGATCAGAAACGTGTAGTTCTGAGCTCATTAAGTATTGGCGGGCTGTCTGGCTAACTGTCTGCCTGCCCGACTCGTTTGTTGGCTGACCGACTGATTCACTACGTTGTCGCTTTCTTTTATTTTCAAGGTCGATCATGTTTAGTTATCCTCTTTTTTATTGCATTGCATTCTAACTTTCTCTCTCTTTTTCTCTCAGCACTCATAAGCATTTTCATTTTTCTCTCTGTGGCCCTCTATGAGTGCTCACAAACATTTTTATTTACAGGACAGCTTTTCCTTTTTGGTTACCCATAAACATCTCTATTTACAAGTTTTTCCTCTCTGACTGCTCACAAACATCTCTATTTACAGGACAGCTCTCCTTCTCTGACTGCTCACAAACATCTCTATTTACAGGACAGCTTTTCCTCTTTGGCTGCTCACGAACATCTCTATTTACAGGACAGCTTTTCCTGTCTGACTGCTCACAAACATCTCTATTTACAGGACAGCTTTTCCTCTTTGGCTTCTCACGAACATCTCTATTTACAGGACAGCTTTTCCTGTCTGACTGCTCACGAACATCTCTATTTACAGGACAGCTTTTCCTCTTTGGCTGCTCACAAACATCTCTATTTACAGGACAGCTTTTCCTCTTTGGCTTCTCACGAACATCTCTATTTACAGGACAGCTTTTCCTCTTTGGCTGCTCACGAACATCTCTATTTACAGGACAGCTTTCCCTCTCTGACTGCTCATAAACATCTCTATTTACAAGACAGCTTTTCCTCTCTGACTGTTTACAAACATCTTTATTTACAGGACAGCTTCTCCTCTCTGACTGCTCACGAACATCTCTATTTACGGGACAGCTTTTCCTCTTTGGCTGCTCACAAACATCTCTATTTACAGGACAGCTTTTCCTCTCTGGTTACTCACAAACATCTCTATTTACAGGACAGCTTTTCCTGTCTGACTGCTCACAAACATCTCTATTTACGGGACAGCTTTTCCTCTTTGGCTTCTCACGAACATCTCTATTTACGGGACAGCTTTTCCTCTTTGGCTGCTCACAAACATCTCTATTTACAGGGCAGTTTTTCCTCTCTGGTTACTCACAAACATCTCTATTTACAGCACAGTTTTTCCTCTCTGGTTACTCACAAACATCTCTATTTACAGCACAGTTTTTCCTCTCTGGTTACTCATAAACATCTCTATTTACAGGACAGCTTTTCCTCTTTGGCTGCTCACGAACATCTCTATTTACAGCACAGTTTTTCCTCTCTGGTTACTCACAAACATCTCTATTTACAGCACAGTTTTTCCTCTCTGGTTACTCACAAACATCTCTATTTACAGGACAGCTTTTCCTCTTTGGCTGCTCACGAACATCTCTATTTACAGCACAGTTTTTCCTCTCTGGTTACTCACAAACATCTCTATTTACAGGACAGCTTTTCCTCTCTGGTTACTCACGAACATCTCTATTTACAGGACAGCTTTTCCTCTCTGGTTACTCACAAACATCTCTATTTACAGGACAGCTTTTCCTGTCTGACTGCTCACAAACATCTCTATTTACGGGACAGCTTTTCCTCTTTGGCTTCTCACGAACATCTCTATTTACGGGACAGCTTTTCCTCTTTGGCTGCTCACAAACATCTCTATTTACAGGGCAGTTTTTCCTCTCTGGTTACTCACAAACATCTCTATTTACAGCACAGTTTTTCCTCTCTGGTTACTCACAAACATCTCTATTTACAGGACAGCTTTTCCTCTTTGGCTGCTCACGAACATCTCTATTTACAGGACAGCTTTTCCTCTTTGGCTGCTCACGAACATCTCTATTTACAGCACAGTTTTTCCTCTCTGGTTACTCACAAACATCTCTATTTACAGCACAGTTTTTCCTCTCTGGTTACTCACAAACATCTCTATTTACAGGACAGTTTTTCCTCTCTGGTTACTCATAAACATCTCTATTTACAGGACAGCTTTTCCTCTTTGGCTGCTCACGAACATCTCTATTTACAGCACAGTTTTTCCTCTCTGGTTACTCACAAACATCTCTATTTACAGCACAGTTTTTCCTCTCTGGTTACTCACAAACATCTCTATTTACAGGACAGCTTTTCCTCTCTGGCTGCTCACAAACATCTCTATTTACAGGACAGCTTTTCCTCTCTGGTTACTCACAAACATCTCTATTTACAGGACAGCTTTTCCTCTCTGGTTCTCACAACATCTCTATTTACAGGACAGCTTTTCCTGTCTGACTGCTCACAAACATCTCTATTTACGGGACAGCTTTTCCTCTTTGGCTTCTCACGAACATCTCTATTTACGGGACAGCTTTTCCTCTTTGGCTGCTCACAAACATCTCTATTTACAGGGCAGTTTTTCCTCTCTGGTTACTCACAAACATCTCTATTTACAGCACAGTTTTTCCTCTCTGGTTACTCATAAACATCTCTATTTACAGGACAGCTTTTCCTCTTTGGCTGCTCACGAACATCTCTATTTACAGCACAGTTTTTCCTCTCTGGTTACTCACAAACATCTCTATTTACAGCACAGTTTTTCCTCTCTGGTTACTCACAAACATCTCTATTTACAGGACAGCTTTTCCTCTTTGGCTGCTCACGAACATCTCTATTTACAGCACAGTTTTTCCTCTCTGGTTACTCACAAACATCTCTATTTACAGGACAGCTTTTCCTCTCTGGTTACTCACGAACATCTCTATTTACAGGACAGCTTTTCCTCTCTGGTTACTCACAAACATCTCTATTTACAGGACAGCTTTTCCTGTCTGACTGCTCACAAACATCTCTATTTACGGGACAGCTTTTCCTCTTTGGCTTCTCACGAACATCTCTATTTACGGGACAGCTTTTCCTCTTTGGCTGCTCACAAACATCTCTATTTACAGGGCAGTTTTTCCTCTCTGGTTACTCACAAACATCTCTATTTACAGCACAGTTTTTCCTCTCTGGTTACTCACAAACATCTCTATTTACAGGACAGCTTTTCCTCTTTGGCTGCTCACGAACATCTCTATTTACAGGACAGCTTTTCCTCTTTGGCTGCTCACGAACATCTCTATTTACAGCACAGTTTTTCCTCTCTGGTTACTCACAAACATCTCTATTTACAGCACAGTTTTTCCTCTCTGGTTACTCACGAACATCTCTATTTACAGGACAGTTTTTCCTCTCTGGTTACTCATAAACATCTCTATTTACAGGACAGCTTTTCCTCTTTGGCTGCTCACGAACATCTCTATTTACAGCACAGTTTTTCCTCTCTGGTTACTCACAAACATCTCTATTTACAGCACAGTTTTTCCTCTCTGGTTACTCACAAACATCTCTATTTACAGGACAGCTTTTCCTCTCTGGTTACTCACAAACACCTCTATTTACAGGACAGCTTTTCCTCTCTGGTTACTCACAAACACCTCTATTTACAGGACAGCTTTTCCTCTTTGGCTGCTCACGAACATCTCGTTTTTCATGGTGATTCGTTACGGTGGTTATTTTCTCACGATGACTGGGATTTCTATGCTAATTGCCATTACTCTCTTCGGAACGATACGGAACTTTTTGCCATTAACCGTCCATTTTCCTGAGGTGACGCTTAAACTCCATTGGGGATGGTGCTTCTGGATCACATTGATAACAGGTGCAAATTAATTTTACGATTAATCAGGTGATGGTACAAAAACGATAGAGTTATTTAGTATTTATCAAGAAATGATCACCTGTATTCAAACTTCAAAATAATTTTATTAATTTATATTAAAAAGTTACACACGGGAATACTTGAAAAATGCACGGACGCTTTTTACACGAACATTTATTTTCAGGTGCTATATGCGTCATTCTAGGCTGTGTTGTAGTTATAATGGATAGCCTATTTCCTGAAATAATACATTCTTTCTTTGGAGTGGACCTGTTGCATGATTATGACGACTATTATGAAGGTATTATTCATTTGTCATGGCAAACCCATGGACATCAGTAACAGCGTGTTGCTTTCATCACCATCGTCATCATCATTTTGTCCACCACTGCCATCGTTATTATAGACTTGAGCACCACCACCTTTCTCATCATTGCCATTTTGTTCTCCTTGTGTTCATCATCAGTGCCACCATCTCAGCCGTTGTCCTGTTCATCACCATCATTATTGTGATGTATACGCTCAAACCAATGTTGCGTTCCTATATCTATGTTAGTTTATTCTGCAAAAAATACAAATTTTCTGTAGTCTACAATTATTACCTTTACAAAGCTACTGAAATAAGTGCTAGAAAAATAAGTGCTACAGATTACTACGTTACACTAAAAAGCTAAAATGCATACATACATTGTTGGTCCAGAATGTCAGTAAAAGGTAGCAGTAGCAGCATAAATTACAAGTCAAATTTTAAAGGTAACAGAGACGTGTGTACATAACAAAGTTCACATATACAATGTCAGAGTAGAAAAAGTGGTTTAGTTTGTAGAACTACAGTCTAATATATTGTGGCTTCTAATGCATATACTACCTTGGGAAGGGGTAATGAACCAAAACATTTGTACCTGCAACAATTATCCTTGCCATCATCGTCATTGTTAGCTAGCACCATCAACAAACAAATCAGACAGAGAGTCAGCAAATCTTTACGACGTCATCGAACGACCTTGCAGTAAATACTCAATCAAACTTATAAAAAGGAATCCAGTTTGCTTGCAGATCTTCATTATTCTGATCGTCGTGGCTATCATTTTGTATTATCCAAAGTTAGAACGACCAGATATAAAGATACGTTTATTCCATCAGCGGCCAGTCATAAACTCCAGTCATTGTAAAATGAGAAACTGTTTTAATCTGAAATAATTTCGATGTGATTTTTATATGGGCCTCATCATTCGAATAAAGATTTTAATTATTTTTTATTTTATATTTTACTTGTATTTGTAAAAGCTAAACTTGAATAACCTAATTAATTAATGGATGACGTTAAGTCAGAGAAAATATTTACAGTTAGGAAATAATGTTTTTCAGATGCGAAACAAAAGGAGGAGCCTAAAGATTATCACCAGGGTGATGCAAATAACACAGAGAAGGGCAGTGAACTAGAAATTGAAAATGTAAGAAATAAAGTTAAACCATGTTGCGAAAATTTATTATACAGGTTTTTTGAGATGGTGCAGTGCACCTGCACCTTGTCAATTATCCATAGTTGCGATGAACAGTTTATTAAATGGGAAAAGTGGTTTTTCAAATTCTTAATTAAGTAAACAAAATGCAGTGTGGTGAATCAATACTAATTTTGGCGTGCCGGAGGCACTACAGGCAACTTCAAGATAATATTTATTCAGAGAATGAATCTTAGCTAAGTTTATTACTAAATTTGTCTGGTGTTTGCCCTGTTTTTCATTTTAGCATGGCATTAAGAGAAGGCATGGACCCAGCAAGCGGGCCGTTCGTCAGATATCCAATACAAATAACCCTTTCGAAGTAGAATCACACGAAGATAAAGGGAACAAAGAGGAAATAAATCTCTCTGTTAGACCTCCCTACATGAGAGTGAGCGCTACTATTGAGGATGAACCGGAAACTCCTACACTAAGAACCACTTTTGAGACCTCACCAGCTCTGGACGCCACACAAACTACAGAAACTGTTGAGTTGGATGACAGTAGCGACGCCCTTTTTGTTCGGTAAGCACGTGTTTTGGCAAAGGTTACAAAAATAACAGCGTTAAAGTAAAGGAAGCTAACGAGTGAATGGGAAGAGGGAAACAGTGATTGTATGGCAGGATTAATTTAAAGAGGAAAAAAAGGAAATTTTTTAATATGTAGCCCAAAAAACGTTCCATATAAAGTTATATTACTTAGTATTACACTTAGTTGCATGAAAGATTTGTGTAATTGGAAAAGAAAATTCTTACGAACTTAAAATTCGCCACCTGGTAAATGGCACTGCATTATTATCCAAGTGTCCACCATTGATTAGGGAAAATTGTTAAGGTAATTTATACTTTTGCTTAGTTAGTGCAAATGCTTTGATTCTTTTTTCCAGCTTTACGCAATGTAATATGAACTTGTTTCAAATTAAATGTTAAATTGCTGCACCTAGCGGTCATAGCGATCATCAGAGTAGTTAATTTACAGGTTTTATACAGCGTTACTGCTACCTGAAGCCTAGTAGGCAATATGCGTGTAAGTGATATAAAATTCCACCGATAAAAACACTGTTTAGTTGTGCTTTAAAGGGGCATTCACACACGCTCAATAAAATTGATAATAATTTTTGACATTATTATTGTGCTTCTGTCAATAGGATGGACTCGATATATTTGGCAACTATATTGTGCACATAGTTGTGTGATTGTATAATAATGCCGTCCACTGCTATGGATTTTCTTGTACTTTTGAGGCTAGTAATCAGCTCCGCGTTACTGTTATGCATAATTTGTTACAAAGATTAATACTGTTTGTACTAGCATTGTTATCGGTTTGTAAGTATTTTGGGCACACGGTTTGTATAGGCCTGATTTCAGAGCAATAAAATTTCGGATATGTTTAAGCTTTGCGACTAAATTTCACAATTTTTCAGGGGTAGCGGAGAAGACGGGAGAGTCGCCATTGAAATCACGTGAGATAAAAATCGTCTGAAAGAAATAAAAATTCTGTTAAATTCCTCATCGCAGTTTGATTAAGCTAACAAGTTGTGAATATTCTATTATCATCAATAGATAGTTTTCTTTTGTCCAATTGTTGACTCGAAATATTAATTGCTTTCTTACGGATAGTATTAGTACATCCAAAAATTTACAGAGTAGGCCTATAGATAATTAATTTATTTATTATGATTAACTATGCAACTAAATTTTTTTATAAATTTCTTAGGTAGATTCTAGACATGATTTGTAAATTATAACATGTGATAGTGCTATTGCTGGGCTTTGTGCAGATTTCATGCGCAGCTGAACATTTATTATTTTTGTGACAAAATAAAATAATTTTTTGTGTCCCTTTCGTAATGGCTAGTGCATTATTTGTTCAATGACCAATGGAGACGTAAGCCGCCGTTTTAGTGAAATTGGGGAAGTTAGGGAATTGCCGTTTTGACACGAGTGAAAATATACCACCGTTATTTTTTCTTATCGCTGTTTTTGTTTTTGTCTGTTAGCATAATTATGTTGTAGTAGATTTATGACAGGCAATCGTAAATTCTTGTCCTGTAGCAACTATGTATGGTCTCAAGGTAATGTCGTTTTGATACTACATGTGAACAAGAATTATTAGTATAAAATTATGAAGAGTAAATTAACAGAGTAAAATAATTATTAGAATAACTAGAGGACGCAAGAATTCATTACGCAGTTGTGCCAAAAAACTCTGTTATTAATTGTCTTTTTTTAATTTCGGAGTAAGTCTTGATTGCTTTGAAGTCTCGTGTTGACAAATTGTATGAAATAGCTCTGCAGATGTAATAAATTATTGTGAAAGAAATCTGTCATTTGTGGAAAATGTCTTTTACTCCTTTCATTTGAAAGTGAGCAAAGTGCGTCATTCATGCACAATGTGCCCTTGGAGATTTCGGATACGTTTGCACTGTCCGAAAACAGCAGTAATGCGGCTATTTTGACACCACCTGCATTCCCGTCTACGTAACAACATGATTTCTTAAGCAATCCTTTCATAAGTATGGGAGACTTCAGAATAGAGGAGCTATTTGGCTTCTGAGTCACCTCTCGTGTTTCCGCGTGGCTTGACAAGTCACTTGCACACGCGAAATCTTACTTGACTCTCCGATGAAATCGTGACTGCCTCATTGCGCTATTCATTCAAAACCTGGTGATTAGAAATCATCATGTTTTTGACACACCAAATAGGTTCATCTAGCAAAGTCTTTTAATTAACTGCGAGAAGGTCGATGTCTTTATTAAAGCGAACTTTCACTAAATTTCTAACGATTTTGTCAACAGATTACAGCACTGTACAATGCGTGCAGTAAGCTGCAAAAGAAAGCAAGGATTTTCATGATAGAATTCTTTTTTGTTATAAATAAATATGCTAACAAATGAGAACGCCACAACATAATTAAAAATAAGGCAACATGGCTCATTTTAGTTTAATAAATAGCTGATTCAGCGTTGGGTTTTAATTCATTGATTCCGAGTTTAAATTCAGACTCAATCTTCAATTGTTTAAGACAAGGGCAAAAATTAAAACCAAACTACATCTTTCCCCCGTGACAGATGATTTAGATATCAAATTCTTTGGAATAGATATACAGCTGTAGTAGAGAAAGGTTTGCTGTCTGGCAACATGTATAAGCGATGATGACTAATTCTTAACCATTCATTATTGGCTGCAAGTGTTGTTTAAATTATCATGCTCGTTTACTAGACACTTTGCATAGGTTTTATCACCAACTCCCGCGAGTCAATCATCGACCAATTAAAGACAATTCGCAGCGCTCAGTTTCTTACAGAGCGCATTCACACGGGCATTGCTAGCAACATCGTTACAGCTGCTAATGATGCTCATTCATTACTGAAGATGCATTAATAACTTCAATATTTGATGAGTTACCCAAGTCCAGTTCGAACAATTAGCTGCGGTTCACGTGGGACCATGCACTCAACTCATACGTGCGGGCTTCTAAGATTGTCTTCTGTCTGTTGTAGTCGCGCAGCAGTTGAAGCTATATTCGTCTGGTTAGGTGTGTCTGAGTTATCTCTACCTGCACAGGTGTGGTAAAGTCTGCTTGATTTTAGAAGAGAAGCCAGGGATCAGAAGAACTTGATGTGAAACATGTAAGTTTTTTGTAAAGTGTTAACCTAAGTGTAAGAACCTAAACAATTGCGCGCTGTTGTGTGTTTATTGTAAACCTACGTCTGTGTTACGGTCCGCTTGTACTGCTAACATGTTTTCCTTTTTTACTTGTTGCAAATCTTTGTAGTTTTTAAATAATAAAGGTCAAATTGTTTTGTTTAGTTTTATATGAAATGAAAAATGTTTCGGATTTTAATCCCAATTTTAAAAGATTTACGTTTTCTTAACAAGCTCGATTGGTATTCAAGAAAGACATTAATTTTTTTGGATTTGTGAAATTAAAATGACTTAAAAACTTTTTAAGAACTTTACAATATTGAATAAATAACCCAGGGGTAATTTAACTATAAAGGAATTGACAACAAGAATTGTACACGTACTGATATCCGCAAAAATCTTTTTTTATTTATGTAGAGAAATCTCTTTTAACACTTTATAAATTTGAAAAAATTCTACAAAAATTTTTGAAACAATCTTGCTAATGCTTATACCACGGTCAAAAATTACTTGTAAAAATGTGCTTCTATTGTTAAGCTTCCCAAAAATATGTGAAATCTTGAGTAAATAACATCCTTCCTTAATTTTTAAGCGTCTAAGCTTAATCGTGTCTAAGCAGGTTTCGAGAAATTAATCACAAAGTGTGTTTTAATCTTGTATTTACTGCGAGAATTTAAACATTTTTCATTATGAGGAATTACAAAGCTTTTTAAATCTTTCTTTTTTGTAAGGAACTAACTAAACATTTTCCATTATGAGGATGACAATTTTTTGCATTTTCAGGTATTAAACGTTTTTCTTTATAAAAAAAATTACAAAACTTTTTAAAATATTCTCTTTTATTTGGAATTTATAAATCACTTTTGATATTTTCGAAATTATCTTTAACGAATAATAATTCAAATGTTTAAATTGCACGTGCCCGCAGGCGGTGTGATTTTCTTATAGAGATGTTCAACTTGTGTCTGTTGTGAGTTTATTTAAAGCAAATCATTCTACAATAAATAAAATGAACTTTGTACGTGAAATTAATCATTCGATATAAAAAATTACACGATTATTGCAGTTGAAAATTTAGCTCATTTGACGGTTGCATATAATACCTAGTTGACACTGTCCATCAAAAGAATGACATTGAAAAGATTGACATCAAAAGAATGAGATTCAAAACAATGAACTCTCTACACGATCAGTTTTCACTGATAGTTACTTTGTGCATAACTATTTGTCGAGGGGTGTTCTCTAATTTCTCTTCATTTCTGAAATAGAGTCAAAACGGCTTGTATGAAAACGAGCTTTGTTTTAGCATGTGCTGCAGAGGGAAGATTATAACAAAGTCAAAGAAAAAAGAACTTCGGCAAAGAAATGAAACAAGAAGTTGTTATCAAATACTTCGGGAATTAAAAGCGGGAGCGCAAATGGATTTTTAAATTATATTCGCATAAACATATTTTCACCTCTAAATAACTCAGAAAGAGCAGATTGTCAAAACACCGCAGCTTCGCGTTTGCAGGTTAGTCGCTGCACTACGAGCTCAAGGTCCTGTGCACAATAAACTGATGTACAACTTTTGCGCTCACGTATTAACAAAAGATAATTTATACAGTCGCTTTTTGTTAATAATTCGTTGTTTTTAGTGACACCGCTAAAATGGACTCGTCTAGTTGTTGGTGCGAGAATTACGATTCAGACGAAAATCAAATTTCACTTCATTCTTGGCTTCCACACTGTCCCTCAAAACTGACAAAATCATAAATGACAGTATTTCGAATGACCTTGTGCACGACCTAACGCTAAAATTTACTCAATTTTAAATTAGCAAGTTGCAAGTGACCTACTTATTTGACTTGAAATTTAATAAGGAAAATTGTGGTTTTATAGGATAAAAATTAATCTTGGGTTGAAATAAATTCATTGGTTAACTGAATGCTTAACTGTTGACAGACTGCTTGACATACTGACAAGTTGGTTGATTAATTGATTTATTGCCTGACTGAGAATTCTTCTAATACAGCACGTTCCAAAACAAACAATGCAATAAAAATCTGACAAATACGATATCATAATGACGTAAGAACTAGTGTGACGCTAATTTTTCTGACTTAAATCCTCCTATCATATAATTTGGTGTGACCATACTTTGTTTAATATGGGTATGCTTACGGCATAGTTATGTTGGCGCACTGTATCTTTAGGAAAACCATATTCATTGTTTTTCCAAATGGTTTTTGACAATTCTAGTAGCTGAAATTTTGGACTTTGAAAGTAAGAGTGCATCTGTGGTGTAGCGCTTAGCATAGCTGCCCGGAAAGCGCAAAATTTTGTGTGTTCGAGTCTCAGTTGAGCTGCAATTTTTTTTAGATTTTTTAATTTGGTCTTGATGTTTTGTCATGCGTTTATGTGATTTTAATTTGGTCTTGGCATTTTGTCGTGTGTTTATGTGAGTATATAAGTGGTCGGATAATTACTTGTACACAAAATATTGGAATAATCGCGTCACCTGGGAGGTGACAGGTCCAATACCTAACTATTTTCTATTTTCTTAGAGAACTATGGTTGATCGACGCAGTACAGTGGGCGTAGCTTTAGCAGTGATCTTCGTTCTGCAAGTGGTCAGTTTAGTCGCCGGACAGTTGAGTTTTACACTGGGTTGGGGTGCAAACTATCCTGGAGACGAGGTGAAACGTGCGTTATCCGAAACGTGTCAGCTGAACAGAGACGAACTGGTCAAAGTTTGGGACATTCTTAAGGTTAACTGGAGAAACATTAAGGTTTATAATGTAACAGATAACAATGTGACGGATAAAATCCCCTAAATTAATTTAGTACGCAGATCACTTCCCTAACCACTGACGTGTTTTAAGATACAGTATATTATGTGACATTGCCAATCTGTCAGAATAATTAATGGTAGATCTCCCCCCCCCCACACACACAGTTGTTTAGATTCAACACGAAGCCTCAAAACACGTACAGCTTTTAATAGCAAATGGTTTAGTGACTAAAGTTCATTTAAAGACTAATTTAAAAGTTAGTAACAACTGAACTAACACAAGTAATTAGTGCCCAAATACTGAGCTATCGCCTATGTGAGGAATGTTTTGCCTGGAGCTCTGATTTGGCTAAAATACAACACAGCAGTAGAAGTCGCTACTACCACTATCACTATCGTAGCAGCATCAATAACATCAGCAACAGTAATAGCAAAAAAAACCAGCACAAACAGGGACAACAGCAACAGCAGCAGCAGCAACAACAGCAACAAGAGCATCAGTAACGTACAGCAACAGCTGGAGTAGTAACGCTAGCACTAAAGGCAGCATTAAGAGTAGTAGAAACCGGCCTAGTAATTGCATCAGTAGAATCGGCAGAGATCATAGTAACCTAGCAATAATGGTGCTAATAACGGCGTTAATGAAAATGTTTAAAATGATGACAATGCGGCAGTAATAGCAGCAGTGGCATTGTTGTCGTCGCTACCACCGACATCGTTGCTGTTGAATTGAACCCAAAAATTCCTATATGAAACCGTGTGTAACCCTAAATTCTCAATAATTAGACTATTCAAGTCAAATTTATTTCATTCTGTATAGTAAGAGAAATTATAACTGTCTATTAATTAAATTACACTCGAATCATTTTACGGACGATTCGGGATTACATATCCGGTTAAAGTTTTTAGAAACTTTTAAAATTCACCTAAAATGTACGTTTTAAATTCAGAAAGGGCCATTTGTCTGTTAGTGAGCTTAGAAATAAAACTATAGATCTCTTCAATTTTCTATATAGATGAACGTACGTTTTTAAATGATTGTATATTAAAACACATTTTAAATGAATATTTAAAAACTTAAATTTAGAAATTTAGATTAACTTAATACCGAAAATTATTGCGTTTTTATTATCTTTTCGTGATGTTTAGGCCTAATATGGTATTTGCAAATAGACTAAAAATGTGACGAAATTAATAATATGTTGATGGTTTCTATAGGATCAATATGAGAAACTGCGATCAGAAAGATGTATTTAAACCGAAGAGAAAGAAGACGAAGCCACCGTATTCTTCAAAGAGTATTGTCGTTTGTATTCTAACAAGAAAAAACATATCTATGTAAAATTTCGAGTCTCAGTAAACAATGTTTACTAAAAAAGTTTGCTTTCCTGTTTTTGTTGATTTCAGAAAGATATTTTTGAAGTCGTAGATGGACTGTTTTTGTTTTCTTTTATGTGGGGTCTAAAAACACAGGAAACAACGTTCTGTCTCCATAGCCCAAATAAGGTAAACCAAACCTTTTTGACATTAAAATAACTACGTTAAGGTTTAGAAACCTGATACACAATAGTTTTGGTTATGCTGTACTAGAATAGTGGAATACGAATAGTTTAATTTGTAGTGGACTAGCTATGTGGTAATGATGAGCGCTTAAAAACAGAAGTTAAGTAACACTGGACCTACACATACTAAGCATATGGATGACTGCCAATAAACAATCTATCTGTCTCTTATTTGACAAACTGCTCTGTCTATTATTGGGGTAAGATATTAAAAATCATTTGCGACAGACAACAGTTATTTACATTCACTAAAATGCTTAAATCATGAAGATATGTACTTATAATATCTAATTATGAGAAAAATACCAATAACCATCTCATTTCATTGAGAATTCATGATTTTATAGGAATTATAGGACATTTTTATAGTTTGATCAAGTTTTATAGATAGGAATTATAGGACATTTTTATAGTTTTATAGATAGGAATTATAGGACATACCCCCAAAATATAGGAATTATAGGACGAGTACGAGCCCTGCATTCAGTTTTCCTTTAATCTCTCATCTAGTATCAACACAGAACCAGTACACCCTGCATTATGACCAAGAGAATCACGATCATTGCAGAGAACTCTACGTAGTAACAGAGCAAGCAACCTTAACAAGACCATGCTGTTTTGATTTCGTACACGAGGAACAACTCAAAAACCTGCAGAGCTTGTACCCTCTGGAACGAGTCGGATTGAAACATGGCTAATTACAGAGGGCGTTTTAAAACAAACAGTACACTAACCAATGTTATAATTATATAAGCCTACCAACAATCATACACAATCCATTAGATGCTATTCATATCCTTGTCTGGCGTATACAAAAACCAAGTTATTCTACGATAATCTCTTATCATATGGCTCAGCACACAATAGCATCTCTTTGTGATTTGATCGACATATTTTAGTAAATATTTTGTTGTACTGTTTCTTTTTCAACCCCCTGTACTAGTTGGAAATATATGAAAAACTCGTAATAGCAAAATGCTGACAGAGAACACTATGATTTATATCCTGGGTATTGAACCCTACACTTTCAGAATTCTGATCAGCCCTGCAGGAATTCACAAGGCCCAGCTTAATTTTCAGGGCTGAAAACTTGAAATTTTTCTCTATCCAAAGGGAAGAATCTTCCAGGCAATACAGACATTCAATAACTAAAAATCGGATTAACATTCTGGTAAAATAAATGCGATCAATAACAGTGACAATAAAACAGATGTATCAGTCTTTATTGCTGAACTTGATTTTTTTCACTCTTAATTAACAGTTTAAATATTTGAGTCTTCAAGAGGTGACATAATGCATTATGTCTCCATCATTCTCTGGTTCAAACTCTGCCTTGCTAGTATAAAAGCCATAAATAATGTTTTAAAAGCGTACTTTAAAAATTGATATTATATATAAATTACACGTGCAATAAATCAACAAGAATTTTTTTACTAAGACTGTTTTCTAAACAAAGCCACAAATGCTTAGAGTGAGTGAGGATTCAAGTTCCTTATAAGAAAATGGCAGACTAATTATAGCAGTTAACTATAAAAAATAAGGATCTATAAGAACAGATACACTCCGTTGAGCATCTACCGTAAGTGAGAAGTAAAAACGAAGTCCGTATTAAACTTCCACTTAAATAATGAAGTGGAAAACCCGGTAAATGGAAGAGTTCAACAAAGAAGCAAGTTGCACAGTTATGGAAATCTCCTTGTAGTTCATGTTAGCAAGATGAAACAGGACAGGCTGCATTCGAAGAGCAAGGTAAGCGAACCACATAAAATGCCGCATGAACAATACAATATGACATTGGTCACATGACAACTTTACGACCAATTAAAGCGAAGCTCTGTAAACTCTTGCAACAAAAATAATTGGCATTAGATTTCTTCAATAGATTTCATCATTTTTGGAAACAGCAGCACAATTAAGTTCAATCAGACGCTGCATTTTAAATAAAAAAACTAAACCCATAATTTGTAACTGATTTACTTAAATATTATAGGACGCATAAGATTCTAGGTGCATAGTGAATTGTGATGTTAAGCAAAATAGATTAAATATGGAGAAAGGAATTTGAAACACTAGTATTCTTACTAATTGGGCACTTCTGCTTAAGCAAAATGTGATAAAGTAAACACACAATTTGTTAATTAATGGCAAAAAACTCTCAAGGTAAATAGATTAAATATAGAGAAAGGAATTTAAAACACTAGCATTTTTGCTAATTGGGCACTTCTGCTTAAGCAAAATGTGATTAAGTAAACACTGTTTGCTAATTAACAGTAAAAAACTAAGGTAAATTCATTCAGATTCGATACAGTACAAAAGTGGGCATCCTAATTTGTACCATATGTACAAACCTATCTAAAATTAAATACACTTACAATATTAGTAAGTTCTTTAACATTAAATCATGATCAGTACTCAAAGACGCACATAGCTAATTAACTTTGCAACGAACTTTTTTAGCTGTTTTTAAATGTTTTGTTTTTGATCGATTCGCTGATTTAGCCAAGTGCAAAGATTTGCAAGTGTTTTCACATGATTCAAATTGCTCACAGTCATTTGTTACTTTATTGCTTGGATGTATATTGTCATTGTTTTCCTGTACACGACTGACAAATGATTTCATAGACGAATTTAGCCCTTCATCTAACTGACTGTGACATTCGTTTTCCATTGACATTTCATCAGAAGCTAAGTCCATGTCAACTGCTGCCACCTGCTGACATTTCACTTTATCATCTGTCTCACTGAACACAGGAAGTTTAGACAGCCACTGCGCCATCTGTGGAGTGAGATTAGAGGTAACATGAACAGTGCCGTCACTCATCTGTGCTTTTACTTTCGTAATGCGAGAACCGTGTTCTCTGTCGCTCAGAGTAACCGTAAGTGTTTCTGGTCTAGGCTCTACGGTTTGCCACATGACATTATCCTCATCACTCTCGGCGGCCTGTACTTCAATGGTCATCGTGTCAGATTTCCGGTCTAGACGTCCAGTTCTGATATCATTTAATGCTTGATGTATATGATTTTGAAGGTCATGCACAGTTGGAAAGAAGCAGAGGTTATGTCGCTGTGGAATGTCTTTCCGACTGGAAAACATGCTTTCCACAAACTTTCTCAGATGCTTTCGAATGGCATAAACTCGCATTTCACCGTGAGAAACCAATTCGCGAATTTTTTCAGCTACTTTTGGATGCAGCCGGTAGTTACGAAAGTCACAGTCATTGTAGATTTTCTCATCACGTTCCTCATTGCCTAAGATATTATGGAACTGATGCTCGGTTTCAGTAGGCAGTTGTACATACCACCGATCCTCCCCTTCAACATCACGTAAAATTGGTTTTAGTTGAGCAAATACTGCATCCATGTCATACCTAAGGGACTTTTTATCTTGGGATATGTCTATCTTATACTGAGGAAACTTTACCACACGTTTTATGTAAATTCTAGCTGGACATGTCTGTCTATAAGTACTAGGTACAATAACATTATCCTTTTTCTTGGCTGTACCTTTTCGTCTTGGTCCATACTGGCACTCTTGCACAACTGCACGGCTGCCGACATTTAAGAATGGAATTCCATCGAATGGACAATACTGGGATTTCCACATCAGTCTAACAGGTGGTTTTAAATTAGCCGGCGATGACGACTGTCGCGTTCCCCAAATAGACTGAGTATAATGTCTGTGGTAGCCAAGGACTAAATCAAGCTCAACTTCGGAAGAGACCCATCCCCTATAGGAATCACCGATCTTCTCACAGTCTCTTAACCTGCTGGCCCAGTGTGGTAAACCATGCAGTGGATCACACGAAATGGACGATCCCCTTAAAAGCACATTCATGGCATTGTCAGTTCTCACTTGCAGCTCGGAGTCTTTTGTATCCTCAAGGCCAATAAGCTCACTGGCTTCAACATGAACAACACTTGGTAAATCTGTTGTCGTAGAAAACAATTGCAACTGTCCAACTGTTTCATTGCAAACTGCATCTGGCACTGCAACTATCTGAATGTTTTCTCCCAGTGTGGTGCCGGTTTCTGTAACGTGTTGGAGATGCGAGAAATTTTCCGCATCTCCGCCCATAACTTTAACATCTTGAACGTAACAAACTATATCAGATTTTTCAACATCTGAATTTGATTCTACACTCTCCGTGTTATTCAAGGTACATATGACAGTAGTGCTTACTTCGGCCACGTCTGTTGTTGCATTGCTCAACTCGGCCTCACTTTGTAGGTCACTTTTTGTGTCATTTTCTTCAAGGATAGTTTTAACATCCATGCTGTAAGCTTTGTTTGTGTCAGCTTTAATGCACGTTCTTTTGTTGTAGAATTTTATGGACATTAAAGTATCCAGAGCTTGAGTTTATCGAGACAAACTTTCTGAAAAAGGGATTTAAATATGTAATTATATTTAAAAGAATGATTAAAGTGTATAACATAACAATTTTACAAAATAGATGAAAAGTTGATAGTGCTTTCAAAGGTGCCTTTGGGACCATAGGATATACCCAATAAGAGTGTTCTGCACATTCTAGTCGTATATACAGTAGGTGCCGCTTAATAGACTCACTTTGGGACTGAAGTGTTTTGACCCAATTAAGTGACTGAACCGATTAAGTGATGGGTGTAGTATTACTGGTATAGAAGTATGAGCCAAAAGCTTACCATGCACTGCAAAGGTTTTTAGTGAATTTAAGAGTAATGCCTTAAATTCTTTTGTGCAGTTAAAAATTAAAAAATATATTTTGAAATATTAATTTATACAAGTGAATTAGCAATAAATTAGAAAGTATACTTTTTTGAATCACACGAGTCTGTTGATTTAATTTGCAAAAATTACAAAAATTCCTTCAAAGTCGGCTGCTCCATTTCATCGCGAAGAAGTTGGCTCACAAAGTTCTCATAATGACAAAAATGTCGAAAATCTGATGTCGCACAATGCAAAAATTCCGTGAAATACTTAGTGCTTGTTGTGCTTAAACTGTTAGTGCAAATAGCTTCACCAAGGTTTCCCCGCAAGTAGCTTCATCTGTAGTTTCGCCTAAGCTTCAGCTTGCTATTGTGACATACTTGCTGTACTGTACCTGCATCCCTGGCATAACAGTAACATCTAACTGACTAAACTTTCTGACAAAGACAGCCAGAGCTTCAAAAGCAAACTGCGCTAGGCAAGTGATTAAATCTTGGCTTCCAGGAATTATTGAGTATTTCGGTTAAATGCAGTGGACGGGCGGGTCAAAGCAAACCATAAGGGTAGCATATAAGCGTTCTTGCTTACAAACAAAACGGTACTTAACATGATTGTTCCTATGCATATTATAGGACAAAAGCGAGCTAAGATGATATAAAAGTCATATAAAGCTTATTAGTTACACGAAAGTGTCTTATTGAAGCATGTGAAGCAAAAATTTCGAGTCAATTATGCGGGGGAGTTATTTGAGTCAATTGCCGACAGTTTTTATGTACATTAGAAGCGGCCCGTACCAGGCGTTTTTGTGTCTATTAACCGTGAGTTTATTAAGCAGCGCCTACTGTACCAATAAATATTCTTTAATTCTGTTTCTTGTTTCATGCAGCAGTAGTGGTCATAAAAATTCTAATTATTTAAATGCTAATTATGGTACACTGTCGAATGGAAGAAAAAACACAAACAGAAACTCGTTGCAATTTACTCAAGATTATATTCTCAAACATCACTTTTACGTATTTTAGCAGTTTCAGTTCTCTGACTAATTCAGCACTACATGGCCTATTTTGGTATAGCCACTGTGCACTTATCATTTGCACAACATGAATGCAAAGTGTCAATACTGTGTAACTAAGGTATTAGATTGATTCCATACTATGTCTTGATACAGTTTGCACTGTGATTCCCCATTGTTAGACTTCTATTAGCTTATAGAGTAAACCACTATGTACGAAAAGTCAGTGTGCTTCTGTGGCTAGCATAGCTGTTCGGATAGGGCTTGAATTTCAGTCCGAGTGGAGGTTAGGGACTTATCGAATATTCAGATCACCGAATTCTTTCCCCGAATTTCAGTATAAAAATGCATACAGGTAAACTTCGGTTGTAATCGCTAAAAATTCTGTGCGTCGAAGTTAACTTTTTAACAAATGTCACACACGGTGAAAATTATATTAAACAAACTGAGCATAAATTTAACCAAAAAAAGCTGATGGCAAACAGCGAACATAATACAACACCCAACACTTTGCTTTCTGAATGATAATTTGAAGAATGCAATGCACAAGTCGAATCAATGCGCAATAGTGTGGCAGTGCTGCATTCGCTTATGTATTGGCTTATACACGACGAAATAAACGAATGAGTCAACCTAGTAAACAATTGCAATTTTGCTTAAATACTGATTTTATTGATTATACAATTAATAGTTTGAACAGCTTTTGAAAGAATTAAGCTGCTTTTAATACCGAATATTTTACTACATAATACTAATCACTAAATGCAAACATAGATTTAGTAATCAGAACAATTATACACAACTAACCAACACCATTAACTTAAAACAATAAAACATTACAAATTTATAATTCTTTTCAATTAGAACTGCAAAAAAATTTGGTTGAGCTTTAGTAAAAAATTTGTTGCAGCTTGGGTCTGGTATTCAAATTTAACTTGATATTTTATATGGAATTTGGTTCAGCAGCACAGCCAATCATTTGGTTAAAGCATCGGTTTGAAGGCACCAAAGAATAAAAATAGCGGTTTCAATTCTGTTGAGGAATATGTCCCTAATGGAAGTGCCCAACTTTTTCAGACGTTTTAATTTAGTATTGCTTTCGTGTGTCTTAGGGTTGGCATTTCCCGACCCGGGATCGCTTGACCGGGAAACGGGAACGGGATTGGCGCAATCCCGGGAAACGGGACGGGAAACGGGACTGGACGGGATTGAGGGAAAACAGTGATGTTTGAGCTAATGATGAACTTTGACAGACCATAAATACCAACAAAAAAT
Source organism: Tubiluchus corallicola (assembly GCA_030141605.1). Taxonomy (NCBI): domain Eukaryota; kingdom Metazoa; phylum Priapulida; class Priapulimorpha; order Priapulimorphida; family Tubiluchidae; genus Tubiluchus; species Tubiluchus corallicola. Next base: position 430,603 of record JAQGDQ010000115.1, read on the forward strand.
AAACAAAAACACTATACTCGGGGCCACGCCATGTTTATAGTAGTTGACTGAGTTCTAAATATGTAGAGTATGTACTGACATAACGAGTTTAGTGTTTAGAAGCTAATCACTTACAATATAATTCTAGCGTGGACCCGAGTATATACATAATTAATTACTAATACAAACGCATGTAATATTCTTTCTAAACTAGAATAGAACATAATTAATTACATTGATATCGATATGATGTGCGATTGCGATGCGATGCGATACTATAGCACGATGGCATGAGAAAATACAGACATGCCATTGTGATTTTAAATTGAGATTAGCATAATAATAATCATCCATCAGTCAGCAAGAAGAGCACAGAAAAAGGAGAGACAAACTTTGACAAGACAAACTACTCAAACAACCAAAAGTTATCTTTTAGATGTAAGCTCAAATTTCAAATCCAGTCTGTCAGTAGCAGTACAGTACCCCTTGTCCGTACTCCGTACTCCAACTCCAAGAAAGTATTGCATAAAGCCGACATATTTAAGTATAATATGCTTTCAGAAAAGTGAGTGCGTCCAGAAGCCCATCTCCCATGCGTGCACGAAGTTTCGTGTTGAATAAAGCGCACGCGGAAAACGCACGTTCCGCTTCGCAGCTAGTGCACTGTATAGCTGCTAGATTGCGGTATATTATTTCCAGTCGTTTTGGCCTGACAGATGTTGTCTCCCAAACCTTGAAATCTAAGTTGAAGTCCCCTTTTTTCTCTACTGCTGCAACCGCTCCTGAAGACATCATTGATTCTATTTCCTTATTTAAAGCTTCGGCCATTGAAACGGGTGGTGGTGGATTGTTGACTACAACTGCTTCATCATTATCATCTGGATCTGGAATGATCCGAGCTTCCTCAATGACAGGCGCAGGGTGAAGTTTGTCGTAAAGTGCAATGATAGACTGTTTAATATCCTTCTTGTTTGCCATTTTCATTTGAGGGAATATCGGAGCAGATTTTGGAGAATCCGGGTTATGCAAGTACTTGTACATATCTAGTAGCTTGGCAGGACGTCTCTCGAAGAACCTTTTCTCTATAGCCATTTTCATGTTCTTGCAGAGAACTGTATCTTTTTCTCCTAGAGTTTTCAACATGAAGCAGAAGACGGTATCAGCGGCCAATAAAGTCATACTCCTGTCCTGTAGCTTTTTTACAGCGATTCGCACCGGGGTCAGTGCTGCTACTAAATCTTCCAACATATTAACCTCATCAGTGGTGAAATTTTGTTTCATCTTTGGGAAATCAACCATAGTTTTCTCAACTTGTGGCTTTACTTTCAAGAACCGTTCCACCATGTCAACACATGAGTTCCACCGGGTCTTATTGTCTCGTATCAGAGATAGAGTTTTTCCATGAGCATCCATATTATAATCTTGGAGTTTGTCATTTTTTAACGGACTTCTGCGAATTTTCACCACTATTTTACGCACTTTTTTCACTGTATCTTTGATAATAGGGTTCATTGGGCGCACTGGCAAGGCTTCTTCATCCTCATTAACTTCATTATCATCATCATCGTCATCCTCATCATCGATAACTTCTTCTCCATCTTCTAAATCATCATCATCATCATCCTCTTCATCTTCGTCTTCATCTTCCTCTTCCATACCACTATATATAACATCCTGTACCGCTAAATGTATACCATGGGTGCAGCACGCCATATGTTCACTGGCGATCTTACGTCCGAAACTGAGCATGACAGATGCGCCGTCCGTAGTCGCACATATAACATGGCATGCATCATCATCCAATTCAATACCATAACGTTTGAGCTTCATCTTTACTATTTCGACAGTTTTAACAGCAGTGATACTGCCCTTCGCTCGAGCCAGGCCAAGATTCCAGTATTCATTATATGTATGTAAATTAACATTGACATAACGCCGATTTTGGTTAGATGTCCATTCGTCCAACGTTATCCCAAAGCTCACGTCATCACTTCGCCTCATTTCTTTGAATTTCTCCCGCAATTCGTCTTTCAACTCTTCACTGTGACCAACAATTATTTTTCGCAGAGTGTTGTGGCTTTTAGGTAGATTGAAACCTCTCCTTTCGAAACCATCTCTTATAAATTCACTCTTTGCGATAGTATTTAGAGATATTCGGTCAACGGCCGCTAATTTACATATCAGTACAGGCATGCAATTTTCAGCTTTATTATCTGGAGCAGTAAACTTATCTATGCGCTGTTGGAGTTGGATTCTTGCCTTCTTTGGTTTTGATATACCTTCTCCATCCTCCCCATCCTTTTCCAATGATATAGACTTGTGCATTGCCTTAAGGTGTCGCTTCATACCGGATGTAGAGCCTCCGTCTCTCTTTATTACCGACTTACATAGTTGACACTTTGCTTTTTTTGTGTCATTGGGATCAACGGCGAAGTAGTTCCATATTTTACTAGTACAACCTGTAGGCATCGAAATTTTCGATTGTACCTTCTGTCCGGTATCAGTACCACTACCACCTTTTGAAGAAACGCTCGATTTTTCATTCTCAACTACAGCAGAACTATTGTCAGAACTGGCCATCATAAAACTCAGAACAGAGACACCAATCACAGAACAAGATGCACAATCAGAATCAGGCAGTATAAGGCAACGTCGCACACAGTCCACACAATACTACAAATTTCAAATGTCAATATTCCTTCCTATGCGTCTCACTCACTCGCCGGCTACTAAAACAATGACAATGCTATATCTGAACTGAATTACCCGTGTAGCTGAGCTGCTGTACTGTACTGCCTATGCCTAGTTAGTTGCCTAGGCGATCGACATGCCAATACACGCACATGCAGCGGAGTGAGTGACTTCCTTTTTTTATTATTTTTTAATTAATCCCGCGGGATCCCGGGATTATAATTGTACTCCCGGGATTGGCCAAATGTGCCGGGATCCCGGGAAACGGGAACGGGATTCAACGGGATTGCCAACCCTGGTGTGTCTATTAGGCTATACTTGCAAAAAATAGAAATATGTTCGTGCTCTTCGTGATTTGCTAGATATTAGTGATGTTCGCTCTGTGGTGCATCTCAATGATGTTAAAATTAAAGTTGAACTCGCTCAGTGAGAGCAAATAAATAGTTTTAAACGTAAACTAAAAGAACTCCATGCGAGAAAACCTCCTATCTTAATACCAGTTTGGTAAATTAGCTCGCCTGAGAGCGTTTGTATTTACAATCCACTGGTGAATGATGGTCGATTGATTAGTCTTTTTGCATTCTAATCAGTTTGTCTTATTGTCTATTGAGCATAGTTTATCTGGGGAAACAGCTTGGACACTAGTATAGGAGATTTCTAGTATGAGCAAGTTTGTCCAAGCGTGTTTTGAAGGCACCGACTGTAGTATTATTAACTCTGCGTTTGAGAAACTAAATTTGTATACATCCAGCCTGAACTGCATTTTATATATTTTGTACTTGTGGTCTCTTGTTACTGAGGGACAGCAATCAGAGAACATTGCAGTATCCAAGTCTGTGCACATTTTATACATCTCAATTAAGCGGCCTTTAGTATGTTGCATGCAAGGCTGTATAGCCTGAGTTCCTGAAGTTTTCCTCATATGTACTGCTCTTTAATGCAGAGACCATATTCACTGCTCTTTCTCGGATTTTCTCTAGAGCTGAAATATCCTTGACATAATGTGGGCTCCAAACTTGGCTTACATTTTCGATGTGCGGCTTCACTAAGGCTTTATATATTGGTATGATGATGTCTGTATTCCTACTAACAATTGTTCGAGAGATAGCTCCAAGTATCTGATGTGCCTTGGTGACTTTATCATTGACATGTACGTGGAATTTCAGTTGGTCATCCACAACAACATTCAAGTATTTCTCTGAAGTAACCACTGGTACTAATCTTCCATCAAATTGTTATTGGTATTCGTGATTGTTCTTCCCAAGATGTAGCACTTTGCATGTTTTGCCTGCTGTGTTAAAAGTCATTTGCCAGGATTTGGCCCACTGGTTTATTTTGTTTAAATTGGCATGCAAGTCAGCAACAGATTGTGGAGAGAATACAAACCCTGCAACCTTAGTATCGTCTGCAAATTTGCTCAATTTTGAGATGATACAGCTATCAATGTCGTTACTGAAGGTCAAGAACAACAATGGTCCTATTACGCTACTTTGGGGTACTGAAGAAAGAACTGGAAGTGTCGATGATTGTTTGTTCTGTATCAAAGGAGGTTATACAGGAGGAGAGTAAGCCAACTATGAAAAACTGGACAAGGTTGTGTTTGGCTAGCTACTCAGTGGATGAGACATTGGTGCAAGACACGGAAAACATGGTTTACTCACCACGAAGGTGAGTTACGAAGTTAATAACAATAACAACGTGACCGAGACCTATGAATTGTGCACTTTGTGCCGACGGTGCGCATTGAAAAACGCTACATCACTACATGCAAGTTTAGGTTTCATTAATTAGATTATGACTGCAAATGCCAGAATGTTCCTGCTATTGCGGCTTATTTTACAATCATTACCCAGTGCAGGTAATGTGTTGAAAAGAATGAGTTTAGACTTCTCACTCACGTTGCCATAACGAAAAACAAGCGTTGATTTTGAACTCGCATCGAAACCTGCCAGCGTCTAATTTAACTTAAGGTGTAATTAAACTAGTGAGGAATTCCTAAAATTAAAACGTAAAGTCAGAGAAGAACTTCGTTTTTAGGCTTTACTCAAGAACACCTATTGGCAATATGGGACTGCTTTCAAGAAAGCTCATTTTTCCTCGAAGTCAAGCGACGATTTCCTGTATTTGAGGTTCAGTTTCTGCTCTGCTTACATGGCAAACATGAATTTGCAAAGTATGAAATTATTGTTAAGCTAATAAAATTTTATGTGTTATTTTTTCATTTGGCAATGATATTCATTTATTTTATTCAATGATTCTTATCTGTTAATGGACTGTTAGTATGAGTGGAAGTTTCGTAGTTGTTCAATGATGAATGCTAAGAGAGCAAGAGCTAGGCTAACAAAGTACGGGTACATAGTTCCTAGGTTCAGCCTAGCAAAACTGGAGCTTGTTTATCAGTATGTTAGGCCAATACAGAACTTAGTATTCCTTCCTCAGCCTGGCAAGCGTGCAGCTTGTTGTCTGTCAAAATGTTACAGATTGTGCGACAACTTCACAGTCGTTAGATCTGTGGATGCAAGTAGTGTTGTTACATTATCTGCTTCTGGCCTTACATAGAACATGTAATTGCAGTCCTGCGGCCTAGAAAACTGTTTAACAAGTACTTGGTTAACTGTTAATATGTGCCACATTGTAGCTGTGTCGCTATGATGATTCAAGTAGACATTCCACTGGCTGACGCTGATTGATAAAAGTAGACATGTACATCACTTTACCTCTTAAGTAATTATAATAATTTTATAAAAGTTAAAAATGTCATATTAATTTATAATAGAACTTTCCGCAATGTTTGCTATCTACAAAGTATTATTTTGGTGAAAAAGTGATAATTTTGTTATTACCTGCCCCTCTTCGACCGTTCCAATATTCGACCTGACCTCAATTTAATTAATTAATTATACAAAACCAGTTATAGCTCCTATTTCCTTCTATTTTTTAAACTTTAAATCATTTTCTGCTTTGATAAATTTATCGTAGGCTCCACCATACTTAGCGGTTACTTAGTACACAAACAACGTCTTGCGTGTAAGACGCTTTAATGTACGGGTCCGACTAGTATTCGTCTTAATGACCAATCCACTGAAACATATTGTGGTTGTAAGTTGATGACTACCTGTAAATGCTGAAATATAGTGTATTAATTTACACATAAAAAAGTCAACTGATAAACAAAGGTTAGAGAAAAACTAATGGATATTTACTGTAATATTTTCCAAGGGTGAGAAAGCCCCAAAATGGAAGTTGGGACTGCACAATCGATGTTTGCTGTATGAAGTTTTTTTAGTAATAGAAAAAACTTAAACCTTGTAGTCCAGTTCCCGCTCTTACCTAAAAGCTACAGAACTCCCTCATGTACATCGAAAATTTCTTGCTGACATTTATTGGTACATAGTGTTCAGTCAAAATTTTGAAAAAAGTCTGGTAGATGGGCTTGAGAAATTGCTGCGGGAAAATGCAGGTCTCTCGTGAAAATCAAAATTTTTAAATCAACCTTCTGCTCCCACTGTCGGACATTTTTGGCGATCTTACCATTACTGGCTTGTCTCCTGATTTTGTTCTTTCCTAATTAGGAATATAACTTTTGCGAAAAACAGTGGAAAACAAACATTTTGTAGGTATTTCTCGAGCCACCATTCATCTCGATGATACAGATTCGATAAATAAACCACTAACAAGACCATACTAAATTACCTTTTGTAAGAATATTTGCTGAGTTACACTGTGTGACTGTGACTCTATGCTATGCTGAAAATTGACATGAGACTTGTGTTTCATCGCAGGCTGGTTGCAAGTCTATAGAGGCATCTCTGAATCTTATTGGTTGTCAAAACGTGATCAAAAATACTGTACTATAACACTGACGATATTGTAATTTCTTGATATTTTGTAATATTGCACTAATTTAAATTGTTTTTGACATGATAGGTGTGGGCACTATTGACTCGAACACACTATTTGAAAAGTACACTGTGGACGAAATTCGGGAACTGGAAAAAAATGTGAAGTCTGTATTTTTTACTAACACAATTTTAACATAAAATAATTAGTGATGACTGCAACAGTAATCACTCCATTTGTTTAGAATGTTAAATAAAGAAAATTTGTGACATTTGATTAAGTATTTACACGTGACTTTAACTCTTATGATTACTATAGATTCTTAGAAGTGTACTAAATGAACTTTTGCACTATATGTTTAGCGATGCATTCAACAAGTGACATATTTTAGTATCACATATATTATCTCTACCACAAGTTAAGATGGCAATAATATGCAAAATTTATGTATAAACGAATAAATGAACAATTGCTATTATTATGTTAAAAAATGAAGTGGTAAGAGCTGTGTGGTCAACATCGTAGTATTTTACCAGGTGAATTTACTAGCAAGATTGGAATAAGCTGAACCTAGCCTAGAGGGGTGCTTTTTTATGGTGACGCTGTTAAAACATCCGTTATTTATGTATAATTTGCTAAAAACCTTTGTTCTTTGAGTTTTGTTATTGTGCCTTTAGTGTGCATTTGAATATGCGTGATTGGATGATACGATCTATTGTTATCCACTAATGTCTGGAAGTACTTTGAATTGCAAAACTGATAACATATATTAAAATATTTTTTGCTTTTGCAGAAATGAAATCGAGAAGAAAAAAGAAGACTTGAGGCAGATGGTCGGGTGAGCGTTATGGATTATCTTTGTGCATCTTTTTTTATAATAGTAGCCATGATTAGGTGTGAACATTAGAGCAGTAATGATACACCTAGATCACGATACCTGTCACAATGCACCTGAGTTAATGTTTGCAGGCTTTATAAAAAACTAGGTGAGGCTGTTTATAATAAATGCTAAACATATTTATCAATCAACAGTTTTAGGATTGCTAAATGCTATAATAATCCGACAATTGATTTTTTTATTACTTGCATGATGCGCAGGCTATTATTTACATTGTAAGCCACCAGAAAAACAAAACATATCAATACTTTAGGTTTAAACGTTGCTTGTGCATTTTCTGGTTCATGTTTACAGTTTCACATGTTTGTATTCACACAACACAATTATCCAACTACAGCTGACACACCTTGCGATTTTAACCACTTTGGCTTCCATTTGTGCCATAAGTCAAATACTGCTCACTGCACTGAGTGTTACATATCTAGGGTACACTCTGCAGCTGCAGATTAAATTACTTCACATTGTTTATATGGATCGTTGAAATTATTTAAATCCATAATTTCAGGTTCAGGTTAATTCGAACATTCAAACCCTTAGGTTAAGTGCTCATTTCTTGTAAATATAGCTTATTCCTTGTATAAACGAATGTTTCTCCACCCTTCAGGAACTTCAAATGACCAAAATCAGATATACAGTGTTGTAATGTCAACATATTAGGCTGAATTTTAATTGTGTTTGTTACTTTCCAAGTTGTTATTTACATCTAGAACCGTTGTCATTTGTCACATTTTGAATTTTCAAATTTAGTTGTTTTTTTGTTTTTGATTTTTTCAACAGGGAGCGATACCGTGACTTGATAGAAGCTGCTGATACTATTAAAGAGATGAAAACCAGTGTTGAGAGTGTTGTTACGTCCATACATAGCATGCAGTCCTGTTTCAATAATCTTGCTAAAGTGCCACAGGTGCTTCCAAAGCCAGACAGTAAATTTTACCAACAAGCCAGCGGAGATCGTAAAGAAAAGAACAGTTTTTATTCTGTAGTAGCTCAAATAAAGCTGTTGCTTGATTTGCCTGAAAAGGTGAGAGTTTCGTATTAATTTTTTTGATAATGATCACAAAGTAAAACATGTTTAAAAAAATTAATATCATTGTTATGTTAGTTTTGAAATCTTGTGACCTTTTTGCACCTTTTCTTATTCTCAGTCAATTTTGCTTTAGTACAGTGCATTATCAGTGCTACAATAAATGCCGTATAATAATATCATGAATAACAAAACCTGCTACATCTAAGTGATATCTTAGAGCCTTCTAAACATGGTCTTGAATTATTCCATAGAAACTATATTGTTAAGGAACACCCGTTAGATAACCAGGTTACAGCATTTTAAGTGATAAGTAACAGAACAGAAAACAATAAAAACTCAAAAATAAAATGTAATATTTTGGTAGTTAGTTAAATTTTATTACATGCTGAAATTAAAACTGTATTCCTGTATCAATGATTTTGCTCTACGAATCAAAGCGAATTCTTTTGTCATAACCATTACATAATGATCGCTGCACTAGTCTACACTGCTGCAAATGATTTGGATAATCTGCTATAGAGTGTAGCGGTGTAAACTGTGAATGTTAGTTTACCAGACAATGAGTCATTACAGTGTACTGTTCCGGTGTACACAGCATGCATTATTAGCCTATGGTATACTAAGTCACTTTTATAATTAATAGTTTGCATAGGTGCTGCAATAGTTTGTGGTTTTCAGAATACAAGTGCTTATGTAAACAAACTGTATAGTAGAATTATCTTTTATTAAGTCCACTTATTATTAGCTTCCCAAATGGTTTTGTTAAGCACCAATTACTGGAACACCAATAAAAACAATGAAATAATATTTATATAATGCAAATATACAAGCCACAATTAAAGATACCAGAATAAACGATTTTTAAAATGTTATTGTGGTACATTTACGATGGTAATGCTGATATGCCTTTGTGCTATTCCACTAACTAAAGTTATATTACAATAATCGAAGGTGCGTCGTGATTCTTCGGCTGAACTTTGACAACTGCATAGACTGGGCGTGCACACTTCTAACTCGAGTTGGCCAGCTTTATGAACTTTTTTGCAAATCTTTTGGAGACCCACTTGTAATTGTCTTCCATTGTTTCAATTAAAATCACATTTGTAGTATGTCTTCTGCTTAAATTGAGTTAAAAACATTTTTAGATTTTGCTGAAAATTGGAGTTGGCATATTTGACCCATTCCATGTGTATTTCGTGTTATTTAAATTGACAACACTTTTACTTATTTTTATCTAAAACAGATTTGGGCAGCTGCAGATCAGCATAATTATTTGAAAGCAACACAGCTTTACCTGTTAGCTCGTCACATTCACACTGGTTTACACCTGGACAGTGCGTCAGCTCAATCGGCACAGATCATTTCTCAGTTTCCGCTTCTCACTCGACAATGGTCTGCCATTAGTCAATTTAAGTCTGCAATATTACAGGTATGATGGCTTCTTTTCTTTTTCAGTTATGATTTCTGCTTTCTGCTTTCTGCTTGCATTTGTTTGGATAATAAAATTAAGGAACTTTCACAATAGGGTGAGCAGATTATTGAGTGATCACATTATATGCTTGGATATGAAGTTAAACAGTGTCAGTTGAGGTTAATAAATGGATGGGTGATAGCGCGGAAAGCTACTTCAGGCTGGTTACTCTCACAGTTGTGGAACTATTAGTACAACTAGTACAATTGTGGAACTATTACTGCAATTAGTACAGTTGTGGAACTATTAGTGCAACTAGTACAGTTATGGAACTATTAGTGCGACTAGTACAATTCTGGAACTATTATTGCAACTATTTTGATAGAGTTAAATATGAACTAGAGGTTTTTAGAAATTGATAATATTTTTTTTATTCTTTAGGGATGCAGAGCAATTTTAAAAGATGCTAGTGCTTCACAGCAGGTGAGTTTATCCTAAACACATCGAACACATCGATGACTGCTTAACCTATAATATATTGCTTCAAAATGTTTCTTATTTCATTTCGTTTTCTGTGAAATAAGTATGTGATGTCTGCTGAATTAAAAACTAGCTTAAATAAGCTGTTATGTAAAAATTATGATTACAAATAATCAATGATTAATTTAATCTACCCATGTGGGTTAACAGGTATAAGTGGTTCACATATTTCATATAATTGACATTAACCTCTATAATAATGTTACTAAATTTATCATTACAGCTAACTACCGATTGTTTGTGCTCAATTTTACTACTAGAGGACAGCACTCCAAGACAGATGTATACTGAATTCTTATTGGCCAGAGCAGTAAGTAATGAAACTTAAGTAATGCATAATACGAAGGTGTTTTTCATAAGTTGTCAAAGATAAGTTGTTCCTACTAAAAAAAATGTCTCAAAATTTTGTGTCACCTAAAAACTGTCTTGTTGCTCACAGAGTTTGTATTAGCAGCAACTCGGTATAAAACTTGTAAATTAAAACTCCTATGATGACCGTTAGATGCAGCCATTTTGATGTTAGGTCATTTGAGACGAGTTTAGATAACATTGCGCAAAGTTTGAAAAAATAGTCAGAACATTCATAGGGCACACATCACTGACTAAGCAAAAATATATTTTATCTTCTCAATAAACTTAAAATTACATTTTTTTGGTGAGTCAGTGACATTTTAACAGTTGGCTCAAACATTTTAAACTACTAAGAATTTTCTTTTCTAATTAAGTCTTTCGAGCAGGTAAGCATAATTCTGAGTAATATAACTCTGCATGGTATGTTTTTGGAGTATACCTTAAAATTGACTTTTTTTCCCTTTAAGATTACAGTATGAAATTTTAATTTTGTTTTGAGAGTGTATACTGGCAAATTTGATTGTGGGGATGCTGTGAGGCTTTTGTAAAAATATTTCAGGAAAAGTTTCCTATGCTCAATGATGCTATAGTAGTTGTTTGTGTTTCAGAATGCAGTACAGCAATTATTTTGTTCAAGCGCACACATGCTGAGTATCAAAGCATTAGTGTGCAGTGTCGTAGAACTGGTTTGTAGTACACTACAGGAGATCAACAACATCTTTTACTCACACGGATGTGCTGATAGTGATGGTATTGCTCGCTTACATATTGTTTAGAATCACTAGTAGAATTATGAATTTTTAAGTCAAAAATATGTGCAGTGATACTTTGTTTTAAAAATGGGATGACTTTTCTTACAAAATTAGATCAACTTGTGACATATGAAATTTAGAAACATTAACTAAGGAGTCTTAAATGCAGAAACTATCAGCCAGCCATTCATTTGTTACCAGTTATTGTTTGTGTTGTCAGGTCTCTTTTAACATATGAAAAACTGTTTCGTCTGTTTAAGAAATAGACTGCCAAAGCAATGTGTATGCTCATTTTTACTGCCCTGCAGATCGCAGAGAATATCAGTAATGCAGAGAGTGCAGAGAATATCGGTAATGCAGAGAGTGCAGAGAATATCAGCAATGTGGAATTTGTACTGTTGTCTGTACAAGTTATCTATTTAGATTCAGAAAATTCTTAGTTTTACTTGTGTTGCTGGCTTGTCTAGCTAATTTTGGATTAGCTTTGGGCCAAATCAGCTAATTAAACATAACAGCAAAGATAACATCCAGACTGCCTACCTGTATATTATGTTTTTGTTTTTTCCCAAGTTAGTTGGACAGACGTTGTTGGCACTTGAGGATAATGTCATAATACTGCTTACATGCAGACTTGCCAGCCGTACTATATTAAGCATTGGCCATCTAAGTTGAAACTATTCTAAGCTGATGTTGTCTCAAATTAATGTTCCTCTAATGCTGATTAGCCTTTTTAAAATGATTAAGCTAATTTTGAATCTTAATTTTAATTTTCAGATGACTGTGATTTGCTGTTGAAATCTTTGAATAAAATTACTACCACTGATCAACTTGGTAAGTAGTTAGAATCTCATAATTTGTACTTGCATCAATATAGAAAGTTGGTTTTTGTAATCAGCTATGTTTCTTTAATTTTTAGTTCCTCATTATAAGTATTTTTTTATCTAATTCTTTGGTTAAAAGTGATGTTTTACCATCTGCATCATTTTAATTATTGCTATCCCCAATAGAAGGTGTGCCTTGCTAGCTTTATACCAATAAGGATGAATTGTTATTTTTCGTAAATCTTTGGTCTGTTTAACATTTGTTATTAACGTTTTTGCAGCTATTGGGTGGTCCCAGAAATCTTCCTTTATGAAACATCTGCCGGACACTGTCGTCGGTTTTCACCCAGTTCTCCGAACTCCGGCAACGGAGATTGCTGCCCAGTCTCTGAAACAAAATTGCCATCAGTGGATAACAACGTACGATGAGTATTGGTTTAATAATTAGGCTTTGGGCTTAGGCAGCACATAAGAGATTTTTTTTTATAAAATTCGACACACTGTAAGCCAGGAGCCAGCATTCGACAAACTAACCTTTGAGGTATCGGACTGGCAGAGGTATCTTGGCAATGTTTGGATGTGATATACATCCTTCCTTTATGAAGCAAACAACCAGTATCAGTTTGGTGATTAAAGCTGTCTAGAGTGAGTAGTAAACTGGTTCGTCCATGCATTCACTGTCCAGCCCTGCGTCTATGCATTCACTGTTCAGCCCTGGCACCCTTGTTAACTTTGGTCGCCAGTCAGTCATCACGCCATGACCACATACCCATGTGCCTTGCCTCATATGTCTGTGAAACATCCTTTCTTTACTTCAACAGTACTTTCATCTGAGCCAAAATAATCTCTTATTAATACATGTTGTGTCCATTTATGACTGCGTTAATTGCATGCTGTTATTAATAGCTAAGTGGCCACAGTTACTTAAGAACTGAAGTTAAACAACATTAACCCAGGTTAGTAAATGCGTGGGTTGTGAAGGAAAAATTGTTTTATTGGTTGGTTTTATCAGCCACACTGTACCTAGCAATTTATTTCGTCAGATGTTTTTAGACACATCTGTTTGTGACTAGGATACCTTAGCCATTTGAATGTCTCTTCTTTGAGAATTATAAAAATTAATGAGCGAAGTTCCACTCCAGCCACACATACTTTAAGTAACCCTGCCATTGACGGCTGATGAAATGTTAACGGCTTTGTTAAATGCACAACTGTATAAATATAGATTGCTATCCAATAATTAAAGCTTCAGAGTTAACAAAAGTACGTGTAAAGTGTCCTTTTATACATTTTAGAAAAAAATTCAGTTTTGGTGTTATTAAAGAAGTTTCATGGCTGAGTTTTATCGTTTGTAATCAGCAGTCTCCAGAAAGTTCAATTTCTGTACACACACAAATGTTTCAGACGAGTGCTTTATAACCAACACTATTAAAAAACCAATTGCAACAATTAAAACTACTTATACATGAGAGTAGCATAACCTCTGTAAAATTTGCAAGTTTTTTGGGTCTGCATATTTTTTGTTTTAAATTTCATGTCAGATCTGTCTCTGATAAGTGATCATGTAAACTGACTTTACAGGTGCATTCAAGATGTGCACTCTGGAGTTGCTGCTCAATTGGCTCACATCGACAACGTCACCGCCCTATCCACCATTCGAGAAGTAGTTTGGCAACTGTTGGGCGAAGACAGATTGTGCAAGAATTGGCAGGGTACTTGTAACAATGTACTGGGCCGGAATCTTCTCGTCTGGGAGGAGTTCTTACGACCGTTGTTTCTGCACAGAATCCAAGTACAACTTTCTTTCAGAAATAACTTGATGTGATGAAATCTCTTTTGTTATTATTGACATTTTTTGGTTTTAAATGCCAACATTTCAGCAAATACGTTTGCATTTTCAAGGTGAATTGTGAGTAGTAACAACATGTTTATAAACATCCATACACCTGAATACCAATTATCGTATATTAAAAATGCAAAAATACAACTAAGTGCCATGATTTTCAACATTTTGTTGCTGATTTAACAGTATTTTAAAAAGAAAGAACCTTTATTAAAACCTTTAAGATATAAAAACACGTCACAGACGTTTCAAGTGGAGCCTGCAGTCATCTTGAGTGTAATGCATTCTACAAATACCAATCAGTTCTATAGGCAGAGCTCACAGTACAGAAATTCACTAATTATGTATTTACAAGGAAGCCAAAGATGTAATGAATGAACAGACCTGTAGAGAAGAAGGATATACAGTAAAAGTATATCTAGGTGTTTGTAGGCAAAGTTAAGTGAATTGAACTACTTTACACATTAAGAGAAGGCTTGTTAGGGTATGTAGATAAACCTTCATTTATTAATAGGTCTCGGTTATTCCTAGCTTTGGCCATAATGGTGAAATTAGCTAAGTTTAGCCTTGTGGTCTGAGACACAAATATGGACATGTATGCTAGACTGAGGAGGACTATTTAGTTTCTTGACAGTTCTTGAACAAATACCCAGATGTTTAACCTTATTTTAGAGTTTTGCCGTGATAAGCAGCACTGCAGCTGCTACACTGAAATGCCAGCCTGTAGGAATATATAGTATTAACAGTATACATCGGCATAGTTTTTGTTCTAATTTTAATTTTGTCTTTTTTTCAGGGCATTATTCAACAGGAACTAAACAATACAGTGGATTCTGCAGTAGAATTTTTAAACAAAGCACAAAACGATTTGACGCTAGAAAATGACAGGTACAAACAATGGCTGGTGTTTTTCATTATGATGATGAGTTGATAGATTGGTCATTCACAAAAGTCTTGATAATGGAATACATCAATCATTTTTAAAAAAAACTTAAACCGAAATTGAGCAAGTGTGAGGATTTTAATGCCAAGTTTGAACTTGAACTATAGACTTAAGGATTTGAACATTTAGTGTTTAGAATATTTAGATTAAGGATTAGTGACAGACAAGACAGCACAGCAACTTGTGACTAAGGCAGCTCAGTCCTAACAGCTCACCAACCAACCCCACATTCCGTTATTAAATTGATGATCTTGAAATTAAGATTTTAAATAATCACTTCATAACGTACAGATTACCCTAGATTCAACTCTAATTTATATTCTAATTACTTAGTAATCACTGAAACGTGATTATAAGTAGTAGTTTGAAATGCTGTATTTGGAGACCTGCACTTTTGCACAGAAAAGGGTTTTTTAATGCCGTTAAATGTGAACATCTGCTTCAAAAACTCTGTAATAGTTATTTATGCTCTTTCTACTTGAAAAGAAGATTCTTAGAAAATTAAATAGTTCATGTCAATGGATATGATGCTATTAGGATGTCATAGACCCATTATTCACCTATACATTAATAGTTCAGAAAAATTATTAAACTTATTTAAGAAATAACCTAATTTATTTTTACTGAGCTAGTGATTTGTTTATCTCTTACAAAAAATTCCCGTGTTTGAAAATTCACTCTACAGGTAGTCGTCGACTTATGACCTTTGCAATTCAAGATTGTTCGACTTTACGATTCGGCCACAACTTAATTAATTATAGAAAACTAATAACAGATCATATTTCCTTCTGCTTTTTAAGTAAATTAATTTTAACTCATTATCTGTTGTGACAAATTCATCTCTAGATGTCATTATACTTAGTATCCATACACACACATCATCATATGCATAGAGGCACACCACTTGAACATATGGGCCTGACTTGCGTCTAAATCGTCTTATGACCAATTGGTCGGAATCGATTGTGATCGTAAGTTGAAGACTACCTGTAATTTCTTAGCAGACTATTTCACCCATTAAAATAGTTACACCTAGTAATCATCGTTGGAGTTTAATCTTGCAAGTTTGAAACAGTGCTGCTCAAAACGTGATTTTTGTACGTGTAGTAAGATTGTGTGCAGTTTATATGAAATTTGCAGGCAACGTGTGAAAAATACCTTTCAATAAGATTTTGTTCTTTAACTCTTTCTAGATCAATGGAATATGAAAGCAATGTGTTGGTGTACATTTGGACAGAATCTCCCGGTGATATTCCTGCCAATGTTGGCTGGTTGCCAGCATCAGCTCGATCTTGCAAAGACAGTGGTGGCCTAATGATGAAAGCCAAGGCTTACACTCCATTTGTGCAAAAGTAAGTGTGACGTTTGTAGTTTTCTTTCTGTTATTGATGTACCCAGCTTTTTTACCAGATTAAGATTATTTCAGCACTTTATTGTCTCTTTGTGTTTATTTCTTTTCTTTTCTTTTCTTTTCTTTATTTGACTTGTTTGTCTTTCTCGTACAGTTTTTGTTTATTTAATAGTCTGTTTGTTATTTTTTCTTCATTTGTTAGTTTGCCCTTTTTTCTGCCCCTTTATTAAATTAATCGCTTAGCCAGTTAAACATTTTTCGTCGATTAGTACTCAGATCAAGCGACACTGTTTTGTGTTTAAAAAAATTTAATAAAATGGCTAGGGTTTTAAAAAGTCATTTTGTGAATAATCTTCAAGTTCCTCAATGCTTACTCTGTGCTAAAATAAGTATCCTTATTAAATCATTTTCAGCCTGTGTAGTACAGTTGACGAACAGTTGCAGCTTTTGCTGCAAGACGTCGCCAGTTACACCACCACTGAAATGACAGATAAACCATTGCAGTCTAAACATGAATACAAGAGGGAAGTGGACTTGGAAAACATCTTGACCTGTCAGCAGATTTCTTGCAAAGATGGCTTCCAGAGGTATGACTATTAAATCTACTTTGCTATGTCTCTAACACATGAAAGAGGTTTTCTGCTGATTATATTTGTTCTATGGATAACGGAAATAGCTGAGTGATCACAGCTTAGCCGCAAAATTAAACTAATCTGATTAGGAAGTGGATGGGTGACCACTGACAACCATAAAAATTACTTCTGGGTAATTTTGCCTCCATATTGTCCCAGGTTATTTATCTTGTTAACGGAGGATGAGTGTGCATTCAAATATGGCTAAGGCACCTAGTATTTGCACCTGTGTAAAGAAAAATGTAGATATGTTAACTATATGAACTGTATGTCAACTTATTTTCAATTGGATTTAAAGCAAAGCAAGACCCAATGTTAAACTGTAAATCAAAACGTCCTGTTCTGTAAAATATTGGAAGGAAACATGCTATTTTTTAAAGAATGCCTCACATGAAAGAATTAGTAATACGCAAACACAAATTCACGTTCGCGTCATTGGTTCTTTGCTGTTTCGCCATTTGCTAGTTAAACAGGCACTGGTGCCTGCACTTCGGAAAGTGTCGCACAGAAAACAGGTGCAGTACCTCTACCTTCAGATTTGTTAGTTTGTGACAAACTGCATACGTTCTACAGCTCATGCATGAGCACAACGGGAAATTTGAAATCTGAATTTTTATTTTAAAAGTTGCCAAGTTTTAGTACAAAACACAAATTCTCTTACAGAAGCACTGTACTTCAATTTTCATTTTCGCAAGCACATGCAACTCGCTCATGGAATATTTTTGATGTTGAAAATTATATTAGTTTGATGTTATCAATACTTGGGTCGCCCACCATTAATTAAATTTTTAATCTAATATTTAATTATCAGAAACATTTTTGCAATATTATTGATGTTAAAATGTACACCTTTTACCATACTTGAAAATGTGGTAGTATATGAAAAATCATCCTTGCTTTCCTTTAAGATGTTGTTATGGGTTTTTGTAGTACTTGCAAATAGTGCTCAGTTCTTTCATTAATCTGTCAAAGTGATAAGTTGCATTGCCCATGCCCATTAAGTAAAGCTTATACTGAAAGATTGGTGATTTTGCAAAATTTATTGTGTTTTTAGGTTGCTGAATTTCATGCTCACTGAGTTGGAACGACATAAATCAATCTTAGCACAAGAAAGTACTACTGAGAGCACACTTTGGCACAGCATGAATTGGTAAATAACGTAAATTTTGCTTAGTAACATCTTAATAGTTCAATGTGTATTTTTTCCTTAGAATGTAGTAGAAACTGTTTAGAGTTTAACAACTATTGTAGAAGCTGGCAGCCAAAGCTTATATAATGATAAACATATAGATGTTTATAGATATTTAGATGTTTTGGTAATAGTAATAGTAACAACTTGATGGTGCTTGTAATAGTAATTAATTGTGATACTATTGGTAGTGAGAGTGGCTATACTTTAATCCAACTTTAATGATTTTTCATTTACTTTATTTTCAGTATTCTCCTATTGGCACGTTTCTGCAATGGTATGACACAGTCGAGCCCTGGCTTGACCCAATGTCTGGCTGGCAAAGAGACGAAAAGCAGTTCACCATTTTTGAAACGGCAGCCGTCGATTACAAAACATCAGAAAGTATGTACAGCAGGCTAGCTTAGGATATTTTCTTATTTCTTCAGTAGAGGATATTCTTGCCGTTAGTAACTCGTTTAAAACACTTGACAAGGAGCTTTTTGCGTAACTTTCTCATGACATTTTTTTTATTTTTCTATTGTTATGTAGTTTGTGTGTCATATCATAAGAATGTATTTTCATCTTTTATTTCACCCTCTTTGACTGTTATTATGAATAATAAAAAGCGGAGCACCATTCTTGTAAACATGGCTTCTAAATAATAGACTTTAATTGTATTTTTAATAATAACTGAAAGGATCATATATAAAATGAGAAATTATGTTTAGTAGGACAGTTTCACCTACAAATGTGTGTCATGGATGACAGCAAGGAACTGAATCCTTTACTAGGTCATTGCCTGTCATCGTTCTGCCCACCACTGGCTTGGTTGCTATATTGGTTCTTGGCATGAAAATTGTCCTTTGCTGTAAGTCACAACACCGGGCCGCAAGAGCAAAGATTTCAAATTTTCAAAAAATCGTTACTTCTAAAACTAATTATTATAAACCAGTATATTTTCTATGAGCGTAAGATAGTGACAGTCGATGTGATGATGATAATATTGATGTTGTAAGTGTGGCATTTGCAGCGGCAGTTGATGATTGTTAAACTCTTGAAAGCCATTGCTGATTCATGTTGTAAGTTTGTTGTTACAGCAGGAACATCAAGAATGGACTGAAATGCAGCAAAAATTTAATGGAGTTTGTCAAGCTTCATACAAGTAAGTGTGTCTGTTGCAAAGTCGTGAGATCCAAATGACAACTTACAGAGCCCCATTTTTTTGTTGCTAATCCCTGTTTTTACTTTTTGATTAGTTTATAAAAAAAGGTCTTTGTCAGTTTTTATGGCACATGTATCTGTGTACTAGCTTTTCTTTTCGTACCAAAGTTTTGAAAACATTTTTCATCTTATTGACTTGTCATATGGAAGAGTTGTCTGGCACTCTAAGTTATTGTTTTGGTGGAAATGACCAATGTTTTTTCATTAGATTACAAGATTAGTGTTCTAAACATAATTATACATATTTTTTGTCTGCAACTACTAAAATAAGTCCTTATTTTAGAATTTGGGCAGAACATACGGCTCAACGGCTGGTTTCAGAGTTTTCTGGAGTGTTATTTTCCTCGACTGACAGCCCGAAATTCCTAAAGGAATTGCCAGTAAGTTTGCTTCCAATTTCTTGAGAATTACAAGTGTTGGTGTCATGCAAGGGGCAACTCTGGTTTCTCACATTTTCTGCTATTAATTTGCAGTTAATGGGGAAGAGGCAATCCTGCAGATAATTTACAAATTATGGTTAAAGTTTGTTATTGACAAGTACCACAGGAATGTTAAACAATTTCAATGTAATTTGAAATTTTGTAAATCACGTGCAGTAATGTGAAGTCAACACTGTAAACCACATGTTTTAGCAAAATGTGCTTCAATCTTAATGCTATTAATAACTAATTATGTTTATATAAAAAACAATAGAAGGTACATTTTTAATTGCAACAGCAAAATGCAATTAAAAAATTATAATGTATCTTATATGATTAGTTATTAAGTTGTTTATAAATTATGTTTTAATTAGATTAGGTGTAATTAAGTGTATCTTTAGTGAAAAGATGGCAATACAACTTTATAATATAAAATGGTACACTGCAAGATTGAATCCAGCACTTGATGGCTATTTAAGGTAGACAGTTGTGGCAGGACTGGATCCATGCTGATTATCAAAGCTACACTATCAAAGCGTAATGCAGACAGCATTACGGGCTCTTCATTAAAATTTCCAAGCAGTGAGAACATTTGAAGCCAATCTACGTGCCTATTAACAACACCTTCTTAGTTTAATTGTTTCACGGTTGGCATGTTTTAACTAAACTGCTTTTTCGTTTAACGTGTACTTCTCATTCTTTGACAGGTTTGGGAAACCATAGAGATACAGGAGGAGTCTGAAGAAGGGAAGCCAGTTAATTCTGTTATCAGAGTTCCGGCTCAGGTATGCAAACTGTCAGCAATGCAAATTCACACAGTGTAGATAGTTCTAGTTAATTAGTTTCCACCTGCTATTCTGTTGTGTTTAGTTGACTCAGGTTAAACTTGTTATTCTTCCCATCATCTGTGCGGCCGGATTTTGTGTCCGTTTTCCACTTGTCTCATTGAACGTTATCTGATTGATTTAAGCTTTAAAAATGAACCACAGTCTCAAAGTAAGCGATCCCAACTGGGCAGTACAAAACCTTTCATCTTGCTTTGGTGTGTGCATATCATGTGATCACATGCGTAAAGCATATTTGTTAAATCTGTATGCCAAAAATACCAGTTGGTCTGCTGCTGGAAAGATAATGCAGCTGTTCTAAGCTCTTGCTTAAGTGCCAGTTTCCAAATATGAAAAATAACTAGAATGTTCAAAATGTGTGGATTGTTTGGAGCACTACTATTGTGTTTTAAAATAAATGAGATCCCATCATTGCTTAGTATCAGCTGGAAGATATTACTGGAAATAAAGTTGTTGTGGGTACAATAATATATTTTATTTTACTTCTTTTGAAGGGCCACCTATCACCTTAGACTACTGTCTGGTAAAACTTTTGTGACCGATATTGCTTGTACATTACAAAATTCTAATACGTTTTAGTGTGTTTTAAAGATACTTCACTTCTAGTTCCTTCACAAGTTTTGTAGATATTAAACGGCAACGATATGACAATAGAGCATCTGCCTGGGAAATGTTTGTTCTTTTTATTTTAGCAGCATTATTTGATTTACATTTTTTGTTTTCATATTTTCTCTATGTAGTCATGTTCATTTAGAGTTGTAACATCAATTTTAGTGTTTATGAAAATGTTTTTCAGGCTTCTTGGTTTGTGCACAAACTTTTGTACGAAGTCTGCAGTAACGTCAATCAAGTAGGAGGGCATGCATTGGCAAAGTAAGATCATTTTCAGCACCTTTCATTAAGATAAAAGGCTATACGAAGTGGTCACAGTATGCGATTAGCAGCTGAAGTTAAGCAACACTGAGGTTGGTCAGCAAATAGGTGGATGTGTGGCAGCCAGGTCTATACTTCACCCGTTGTTTTACTCGCTAATCGTTTACGCCAAATTGAAGTTGAATTAAAGCCACATCAGAATGCAGCTAAGACTCATTTAATGGTTCAGTGTCTCTTCTTAGAGTGTAGCTTTGATAATCAGCATGGATCCAGTCCTGCCATAACTGTCTAGCTTAAATAGCTCTCAAGTGCTGGATTCAATCTTGCAGCGTACCATTTTATATTATAAAGTTGTATTGCCATCTTTTCACTAAAGATACACTTAATTACACCTAATCTAATTAAAACATAATTTCTAAACAACTTAATAACTAATCATATAACATACATTATAATTTTTTAATTGCATTTTGCTGTTGCAATTAAAAATGTACCTTCTATTGTTTTTTATATAAACATAATTAGTTATTAATAGCATTAAGATTGAAGCATAGATTGCTTAACTAAGGTTTCTGATGAAATCTTGCATTAGTTTTGAAATATCATTTAAAATGCTTCACAATGTCTTGTAGATCAGTCGTACAAAGTCTTATTCAGTCTGTGGGAAGAGGTGTGCTCTCTGCCTATTCAGAGTTTTTGCTCAAACACAACTCTGAGAATTCAGATGTTATGATACTAACGCAGATACGGGCTCTGCAGATGGCATATGACATTAGATGTTTGCATGGCGTCATGATCGCTACAGATGATACGGAGGTAAATATGGTTGCAATGTCGAAAAATTGGCTCTCACACAGTTTTTTAAAGTGTGAAAACATTTTATGTTTTTTTTAATTTGTTTTCTGAAAAAATGATCCAGGAGGAAATTTGTTTTAAAAGAGTGTACACATGCAGCAATTTTTTTGCTACTGCAGTACAAGCAACTAGTGGAAGCTCTTGTACTTCCTATAATAACCACAGTTCATGAAGAAACATGTTAGCATTTTCCTAACATGCTACTGGCAATTTAGTCTTGGTTTTCTGTATAGTAAAAGAATACAATAAACAAGTTCAGAAAATGTGACTAAGTTGGCAATTTTATAAGCAGTTAGCTCTTTTGGTCCCATTGTAAAATCTTTACTCACTTTAATTCTCTATAAACAAACACCGACATCTGAGGTGAAAGGTTGCTTTTTGCATTTCGTCTGAAATATTAGTTCCTAATATCTACATCGTAACTGGGATTAAAATTGAATTAAAATTCTCACTACATTCACTTGTGATGCATCTACGTTATTGGCACTCAGGTTACATGCTCGGCCAATTAATATAAAATGACATTAATGTTCTTTTAAACACACCTTATTTGGCTATTAAAACTTTACCACTGCCACCACCTCCAGATGTTTTTCAGATGTCCTTACATTATGTCATATTTGATTTTAAAAATTCAATAAATCTATCAGGTTTGCTTCACCATTATGTCATAATCTTAAAGTTAAGATTTCGTGCAATTGATTATGCATGTGATTCTAATATAATTGCCACTAGGATAATAATGAACTATGGGCATGTAAGTTGTTTTATCTTATACAAAAAACTTTATAGTGCGGAAAAGAACTGGACAAAATGACTGAAGAAATTATTGCCTGTGTGGAAGGGCATATCGATCCGTTTGATTTGGACGTATTTTCACCGCATATTCAGAATCACCTGTCGAAGCACATACAACGATGCCAGGTATTCCATGTTTTTTCATTTGTTTTTAACAAAAAAGTTTTGGTTTTTCCAGCGAGTTGAGTAAAGTTTGATTGTAACTGGTCATATCATAATAGGCAGACATAACAAATCCACTGAGAACTAATTCCAGTGGGAGGCTTGAACTGGCAACTTTTTGTCTACAAGTTTGTGATCTAACCAACTGTGCTAACAGCCCTAGGCTAGCTTAACAATCTTAAATGGATTATGCTTACGTATTTATGCGCACTTTAGTGAATATAAAATGATTAGAAATTCACAACAAAATTGTTATATTTAGATTTTGGGCCTAGAATGCCAGTTTTAAAGAAATTATGTGTTTCATGAATTTTATTTGCTATCAATAATTGTGATCAAAAGAAATATCTAAACTTCTAAACTGGCATTCCTCTTGACAGATCATCACTTGTGAGAGAAAGCTCTCTAGTCTGAATGCGCCGTACGACCTTATAAGTGCAAACGTTGTGCAAATGTGAAACAATTGCATTATCGAATGTCAATAATAATTTAGAAAACCCTTTCACACGGTTAAGACAATCCTAGTTTGACGACTTTTTTGACTTTTTTACTAGGCTTTGTATGGTGCCATTATGAGTTTGGACAGTCGGGGTGTCTATGCGTCCGGTCGACCCGTACCTGCGGGCCACCAAGAGCAGCACAATCTTCTTCAGTTGGGCTCTTCTTCGGCACATTTTCCTCTTTTGCCTGTGAGCAGTATGTCCAGTCAAGCTATGGATGAAATATTGGCACTGCCACAATCTCCTATGATAAAGTCATTGGTAAGTTTCTGCCTTTCCTTTTTTCTGTTTTCTTCTCTCTCTCTCTCTCTCTCTCTCTCTCTCTCTCTCTCTCTCTCTCTCTCTCTCTCTCTCTCTCTCTCTCTCTCTCTCTCTCTCTTTCTCTCTCTCCCTTCTCTCTCTCCCCCTTCTCTCTTCTGTTTCTTTCCTTTTTACCTTAGATTTCCATTCAGGTAAAATGAATTAGTTTTATAATTCTGGCAAACCTGGATGAACAGGGTAACTGGATGGACGTTCAAGAATATTCTTTATATCTAGGGGAATAGTTTCCACCGTACTTGGAGACAGAGTCAAAACTTTTACATTTAGCATCTGTTAGGGATACTGCATCACTAACACAAGAGACATGTTTGGAATTTTTTATGAGTAAATTTGTCGCAGTCACATTTTTTAAAGCTTTAGCTAGATTTGCCATGTATTGATTAACTGTGTTAACATTAACCGTCAAAGCAATGTCTACAGCCGAATAATCTAGTGAACGTGTTTGGTTTTGTGCCGTGCATGCAAGATGCATTGTATTGCATTAAACCAGCAAATTGCACAATCTTGATATTTTTTATATTTTATGCTGTCAATAAGTTTTTATGTTGTTATTCATCATTAAAATTTACGTTTCACATGACTTCGCATGTTTCTTTTAGTGTCATTGATACACATACAGAATAATGTATACTAAACAAAAGAAAAGAACTAGAAAAGAGAGAAAACTATAAAATTTGAAACGCTGTTAAGTTATGTGAGATTTTCTCAGTCCGATAAAAACTAGTTTCCCAAGCAGATACCCTAACTGCATGTGTGCGTTTGACCTGTTAAATTTGTTCCTTAAATGAAGCAGTGATTTGTTTATGTAAAGTGTATTTTTTATTTTGCATTTTGAAGTTGGATATGGATATTGTACGTAGCATAGTAAGTAATCGTGTTTTTTATTTGCAGTTTTTCTTTTTCATTTGTGTTTTAGCACATTTGTTCTTTGCTCGACGTTTTGTTCATGTTTTTATTACTTTCTGCTGAGCTCATCACCTTTGCATTAGAGCATTTGGAATGTCATAGTTTGTGTCTTTTTATTTTTTCTTAATGTGACGAGAGTTGTTTAAAATTATTCCTTTTTCTTTTCGTCTCTTCTTCCTAAACTCATCGTGTTTTCGAGGAATGTAAATGTTATTATTCAGTTTTCACTATTTGGAACTGTACAGGGTTGAACATAACCTTTTGCTATGGGAGAGGAGGGTAGGGAGAGAGGAGTACAAAAACAGTGAGTAATACTGTTTTTGACAATTTATATTATCAAAGTATTGCTGAAATAATTGTGAATTTATTCTGTTGTGAAAAAGTAAAGAGCAATAATTACAATTTTAACAAAATTGAGATTCTGATGCTTCCTTACCAAACAGACGGAGCTCTTTCTTGCTATTGTAATGAAATTTCATTTTAAGCAGTAGTTTTTGTGTAATAAGTAACTTCCAGTGGTATAGTATGCAAAAACGAGCCCCATTACAGAAATAAAGGCAGTAATTGTCCAGGGTGCTATCAAGAATTAGCGCTTATGGTGCCCCACAGAAACGCAACAGTAACTTTTAATTTTCCCTGCAGACTAAGTAGCATTATCTCCATGTACATTTGTGGTCTATCTTACATTAGAACACGAGTTTAAATGAATATACTGCTGTTTGACTTTGTGAAAAATTTACAAGGGTGTCATTGTTAAGCCATTGGTGCAAGGAGCAGTATCTGTCAACTCAGTAGATTTTACTCTTTTAATTTTATTTACAAATGGATGGCTTGGCTCCTCTTTTGGCACAAAAACAGTCAATTATACACTTACGTTGAGAGGAAAATTCTATGTTCATTAGTGGCATAATTATTTGGTGGTAACATTCATAACTTTAATTGCATTTTTCTCAAAAGCAAGATTTTTTCGTTACTGTGCTCTCTATTTTTGCATGGCAGTATCGTTCTTTGAATGTTTTGTATGAATATCTTGCACACCTGGCGGAACCTCAATTTTGAAAAGTGTGATCTAAGCAGCAACCTGAAAGGTCTGGGATTAATTTTTTTCAACTAAAGTGAATATTATGGAAATTCACCGGACTTCAACTCGAGAAACAGAGTTGTCGCTTAGATGATCTAAGAACATGCCCACTGATCTGTATTTAAGAGACAAACTTGTGAGACACTTGCAAGATGTTTTGCAGGACCTTGAGTTATTCGAGTCATTGCTCCAGTCATACCTCTCAAGATTACAGGCTGCGCAAGACATCCAAGGCTTGTGATGTACAGAATAATGTATCCTGAACAAGAAAAAAAGGCGAGAAAACAATGAAATTTAAGTCAAGTGAGATTTTCTGAGCCTGATAAAAACCTGTTTCCCAAGCAGATAGTCTAATTTTTTATTGAATGGATATTTGTAATAGTAGTTGACTTGGACTATTTGTCGAATAGCCACACTAAATTTTGATGGTATGATAGGTTCGCAATTGTTTTAACATTTCTTTGATACAATTAATTATTATGTAATGTTACTCATTGCTTTTTTTACTCCTGTACATTTCCTGTGGTGCTGTTCAAAGACAACAATCTCTTGTGAGTGATTGAAGCCAGCCTTTACAGTGCTTCTTATGTAACAATTCAACCATTTTGTTTCTTTTTATGTATTGTTCAAATTGACAATTTTGTTTTGCTACTGCATGGCCTTTTACGTTTTTAACTGCTCACCTTCATCTTAAGGAAAAGCTTTTAATTCTAAGTGACTATATAGTATAGGTAATTAATTAGTATTCGAGTAAGCGAGAGTAATATGAATCACATTCTTGATTTGTCTTGTTTTTAATATTATAAAAACTGTGAATTATAACATCACTTTTTGTTTGTTAATTACTATTTGTTTATTTACATTGAACTTCGTTCACTGTTTATACTGACATATCCTTGTTCTAATGTCATGTTCTAACAATGAGTAAAGAAGCCCTTTTTTCATAGCAAATTCAGAGTTTTTTGCATAGGACTTTGCTTGTGCAAGATCAGTAGTCTCTGAAACAATTTACCTTCTGTGATTACAATACTGGGTAGTTAGGAAAGTCGAAATCATGGGCTTCCTCAACTGGCCATCCTCTAACTCGCCCACACACATCTTGAATATTTTTTACTCGTGGATTTTTTACCGACATTTACATAGCTTGAAGTAAACTTATTGCAAATTCTTTAAGTAATCCGGAATAGCTATATTTTCTTTGTCAATAAAAATGTTCTTTAAGAAATACCACTATTTTGCTATTTGTTGTAAACCGGCACATGAAAAAACATATTTTTCCCAAATGTTACCAAAGTTTGAGGGCCCTTCCGGGCTTGAGGGTCCTTAGGCTGCAGTCCCGTATTACATTATTAGGATAATCCAGCCCAGGGTGATTGTTGTCATAGGGTTGTTAAACTTCATCAGAAATTTCTGACTTTTTGCTAGAACCTAAACTTGTAATTTGTAATTAAATGGTTTGAAAAACAATATTTTTAATTTTTAACTTTCTGATTTTGTTCCGATTTTTTTAATTAAATGGATATTTATAATAGTAGTCGACTGGGACTATTTGTCGAATGGCCATTATAGTGTATTTATTGTTTGACTTTTTTGTACCTAACAGAGCAGTCCAGTGATTCAAGATGCAGAAGATGAGGACCAAAACCGAAACAATACATCGCCTCTTCCGAGATCCGCTACTTCGTTCTTTGGTGCAATGAGCTCCAGCTGGTTTGGTGGTGGTCGCTGAAAGCAAGGGTGCATAATCGTAAGTTCATTAATACCAGCTTTCTCGTGACTGCTTTTTTATGGAGCTATGTTTGAAGAAATTTTCTTATTAATGCAGTGGTGGCTCTAGCTAAAATTAAGTTTAAGATTTATATAGTGTACAGGTATAAAGAAAGAATTAAAGAAAAAGAATCATTATATTAAATGTAATCAATAATAACGAGTGAAAATAGGGGGTGCTACTGTTTCGTCTTGCCTATACACGAGCCGCCACTGCATTAATGTTTGCAATCTTTTAAACATAGTTTCAGTCTATAGATGACAACTTTGAATAATTATGGAGGTAAACTTGTGGGATATTTTAACACGACTGCTCCGTCCCCAGGATTAGGTGCCACGGCCAACCTAGCATTGTCATCGATTTTGCCCTATCTGCAAATGTCTTTAATATTTTTGCACTTCATAATTGTATAGCTTCTCAACTAAACTAGTACATTCATTTCCGCATTGTCATTGAAGATTGCAGTTTAACCTTCTCATTGTGACAGTATGTATTACATTATGTGAATATATGTGTTTAGTTTCTATTTCTTGCACATTGCTGCTATCGTATGTGGTAGACTTATTAAAGCTTCTAAAGCTAATAGCTTAACCATAGCAGTTCAGGTATTTGAGCGCTGATATGGACTCGTCTTCGTTAGTTTCTTCCTAACGAAGACCATGCGAGGACATATTGCTGATCTATTTTTGTAATCCGTGCCAATCAGGCTTATCTTCGGAACGACTTCAGTCGGTTCATTTAGTGTATGATCGGATTAGAATGTAATTATGTGCTCTTCTTAAATTAAATTTGCTCCAAACATAAGAACTGTAATAGTTTTTTTAAATAGCACGTTGTTACAAAAAAATGTTTCAGCAAAGGCAGCATGTTACTCAGCTCAAGTGCGAAAAAAATTTAGAAAAATTGCATGTTTAATGGAAGAATTCATATAACTGTTGACTCTACTGTAAATGTCGCTCATCGTGGAGAGGCATTCCAAAAGTTTCTAAAATAGACGGTCATCAACCCACCATATCAGGTCTTAGTAAAGATATGCGCATCTTAGATGAAGCATTAAACAGCAGAGGTGTCTTCCCAGAACGAGGTAAACCGCTAGTGATAGCCTGGCAGATCCAGCTTTCCCACCAGTCTCCACCAATCCACCAACCAAACTCAGTGTTGCTTGACTTCTGCTGCTGAACATGCATCATAACCATGCGATCATTCTTCTCGCTTTAAAAACTAGAACTGAGACAAAACATCTACAGAATGGCCATTTTGACTTTTGCGGAACACGCTTTTTAGAAAATTAATAACGAAAATGACCATTATTATTATAATTATTATTATTGTTTATTTATTCCAAGAGCCAAGTACAATTTAGCAGTATCTTACAGACTTACACAGAAATGCACAATATAAAATTAACATGGGAATAATAGATAAGATATAGCCAAACGATTAATGCAGCGCAGACAGTTATCGGCTCAGATCGGAAGGTGAACTTGTAAGATCTGAGCTGACCATAAGATCTGACCATAAATGGACATGACGTGATCACATTTAAATGGAGAAATATGTTAGTAGCGTCGTCAACTAGCGTACATAATCCTTAACATTTTGACAAGAAAATCACCTGTCAACCTCAGCATGTATCAATAAGTCCATTGCAGAGAATGTGCATTTGTTGTGGTAACTTTGCAGACAGAGCTGAAGGCTGATGTCAGTGAATGATTCACGAATGGCTCTTAGTCATTGTTTTAGGGTGTTTTAGCAAGTGAAGTCAAATGTTCTAACGTATCTCTAGCGTTCTTTAAATTAGATTATCACATTTAAATAATGCATAGCAAACGCTGCATTTGCCATTACCAGCGTTTTGCGATTCGCGTTTCGCGATCCCCGAAATTCGCTCAGCGCTCGTCTAATGGACTTTGGCAGCGAATTATTGGCAAATAATTCCACATTTTGCCGATAATCGTAAATAATTTATCGGATTTGTGAGCCTGGTTTTGTTGCGAGTGTAGATTACGGCGCATGTTACGATGTTAGCGTTATTTAATGGTGCTCTATTGTGGTGTGACTGCACATTTAGTGTAATTCCCATATCGTTCTAGCCAGGCAAGATAATTAAATTTTTTTGTCCAGTAAAATCATAATTTAAGGATCGTGCTGGCTTCGCTGGGACTGCATTAGGTAGTTGCATTGTCGTGCGTTTGTAAAGTTTGCAAAGAAAACCAATACTGGAGAAACATAAATGAATGACTTAAAATGAAATAAAAGTAACGCCAAAACAATGTGGAAGCAATTTAGAAACCAGCCGTATTTGATCTGGAGCAGGTTAGTTTGCTGACACACTAATAACTTTAATTATCTAACTCGGGGTGAACTGACAAAAATCGAGCAACGTGAGAAAAAGGCGTAAATAAATTGTTATAACCTGTAAGTTAAAAATGTAACGGTTAACATGCTAAAGAAAGTGGATGATGAAAAAGTCCGAGTCAATTCTGGATTCGAACCCAAAACCTTGTGAATAACACAATGCCACATGATCTATAATGAGAAAGGTAGACCTTGTCCCGTTTTTGTATATTTTCTTTTGTTTTTGCCTTTTTAGGCTTTTGGACCTATTCCAAAAATGGGCCCAAGTGGTTTTTCTGTCACGTGTTGTCATTTTCGACGTCAACATGAATGGTGTCTTTAATGATTAGCACATGCACACTTTGCGCAGGACTAGGGTCACGAAACTCATGTGGCACACTCCTCATATGGGGGGGGGGATATATGATCACTGCTTGGCGACCTTTCTTTTTTCGACGATCTCTTTCCCCCTCCCCCTACTGTTTTTGAGCTAGGATTTGGGGGTCGGTGGTCGGTGAGACAAATGTTTCCAGTGTCGAGCAATAGTGACTTCTAGTATACCACATCAATTCCCAATAAGATCAAGTCAACGATATAAGCCACTTAGAATGGTTGACTCTTGATTCAAAGAATTGTGTCATGTGGTCAGTCCTGTAACGCGTCGTCGTTGTCCAGGCTGTCTATGATAGATATTCTTGTTAACTTTGCGTTTAGTGAATTTTTTATTGCCGCGCTTTTAGGCGGTAAATTTTGCCGACGGAAAAGGAAAATTTGTTCGACATTTGCATTTACAACTAAAGTGCGCAATTTCTCTTCAACACCGCCGTGTTCTCTAAATTGAAAGTATGATAGTAAATCGCGTCTCAGTGGATTATTGTAATCTCAAATAGACCGTCTTTCAGTTGAAGAGGAGGATAGTTGCGCTTTTTCCTCTCTGATGAGATCGCAGCCGGTGCTTTTTAGATTTTTGCATGTTTTAATACCCAGAGACAATAGACGAGTCATTTACCTCGAATGCAATGTTTAAGACTGTGTGTTTTTACTGAGATAATTGCAGAGGAAAAAGCAATAATGTTCGTATTCCAAGGATAAGTTCATCAAGGGCAACTTTCATTTTTTGATTAGTTTTTCTAAATGAGCGAATAATCTATAAATGAGTGTTAGACCTAGTAAGAAGCATGTGGATAAACCAGCATGCTTTAGACTTTAAAGTGAGGTTGTATAGCTGAGCAGTCAGGGTGTCCACATACCGATGCTAAGCAACGCAGAGCCTTGTGAGATAATTGGATAGGTTCTGTCATTAACGTGACTTATGCAGTGCTTGGCCTCTTTGAAAGATGATGGGTAGTTGTAAGTGCAGCTGCTTTTTTAGCTTTGGCATTTCGTCTTTGATGGCAGAATCCAGTCCTGTAACAACCACCTCCAGTAAATAGGCTTTGTTTGTGAGAGCTACAACAAACAAACAAACAAACAAACAAATAAGCAAACAAAAAATAAACAGTGAAACAATGAAACAAACGAAAAAAAAACTGTTTCATTAACTAGCATTCATTGTGACGTTTTTCTTAATTTGAACACCCCCCAACATGAAATTATTAAATAAAGCCACAACTATCGTAAATTTTTAAACCAAACCTAGCTGAAAGGAAGAAAATGTGAAATGGTAAGACCTGCGCCTGGACTTGAACCAAGGACTTTTGGCACGCAAGTTCAAAGCCGTGACAGCAAGATAATACCCCGTTTATGATCTTGGCAGACTAACAACAGAAGTAATTGTTGTTTTAAAATTTTCTGAAATCTAATAAAATAGTTGCATAATCTTTTTATGGTACATTTTTTACTGTAAGTTTTAGCTCTAACATGAAAAGAAAATGCTATTTCAGATTTTTAAAGATGTTTTTTAAAAATGCATTCCTGCTATACTCGTCAAGCCTGTGAGCTTTGATACCGATACTTGTAAACGTTACTCTCGCATTTATAATCAAGTGCTCTCTGGTTATTCTTTCTTGGTTATAATTGGTAATAATTAAACTGGTAAGCAAACGGCTTCCACAATGTGCAAGCTGCTTGTATTTGACTTGGATTAACTCCTAAATAACACTAAACTTTGTGTGCTAGCTTTGATAAACTTTCAACAGTCCCACACTGCTAATATTCTGCTGCGGTTTTTCAAAATTCATTTCCTGATTATTGCTTGCTGGTGGATTTCACGGCTGCTTTATTAATTTCAGCATTTTTACGCTTCATTAAAACTTTAAGGAAAACGAGTAGGGCTTCATTTATTTTTTTGCTAAATATACCTAATTGGTTCCTTAATTAATTGTGTGTGACAAACGTCATTTAGCTGTTAATTAATTATAATGATTTCTGCTGACTGACTGTTTAATGAAAGAATAGAAATTTAGACTCATTTCCTATTTAAACCAAGGAACTGATTGGTAGCGCATTTAATTTTTTGTAGCAAATTCAACTGATAGCCAGGTTCAAGACTCGGTTTGTTCACGCTGTAACTAAAAAATTATTGTACTACTGATTGTTGATTAATTCAGTATATTGGGTGTTCTCGTAGATTAGTTTAGCTGAATACACAGATGTGTATTTAATTCATTATTGCATGTAAATTTGTTGAGGTAGATTGTTGCTACATGTCTAGGTTTCATATATATATTTATATACTGTTTATATTTTCTTTTCCATTTTGGTATTAGCTGTGCGACCGAAGTTAGGCAATGTAGAGCTTAGTCAGTAACTATATGGGTGACTGCCTACAAAACTTTTTCATTCTTTGAGCAAAGTTGTATTTACATCTGGTTCAGTCACAGCTGGATCGTGGCTGGTAGAGTGACGGACTAGATGAAGAAATTTTGTAATTTTTGTATTATAAAACTGCATGGAAGATCGAGAAATTTATTCAAAATTCGCCACTTAGGGGCAAAAATAAATAGTAAAATTTGATCACTTTCTGTACAAATGATTGGTGGTAAGAGTGCTGATCACCCTGAAAAATTTCAGCCCTTCCCTTAAAACGATTGACATATTTTTTGTTGGAAATATACGATGCCGTTATGCGCTGTGATCGTTAAAATACATTAAACAATTTTTCTAACCTTTGCACTTCAGCATCACTGCAGACAAAAGCTACCCCCCCCCCGCGCGCTCTCCGTCACGAAACGTCAGTTATTAACTCAGCACCATAACCGCTATAATCACTTGCCTGACACTAATTCTAACGCCCATTAAAAACTTGGCGTTCATCTCAAAATGTAAGTTCATAAATTAAAGCTTAAAATTTACGCTTCGCTTATGTGTTTCACAGTGAAAGCCAGTCGACTGTATTATGTAACCGCATTGCGTGCTAATAAGTTGGGTCATATTTGCACGAGATGCTTTTAACTTTCTTAACATTTACAGACGAAGAATTTAGCCCAGTCTATTGT
Source organism: Tubiluchus corallicola (assembly GCA_030141605.1). Lineage (NCBI taxonomy): Eukaryota > Metazoa > Priapulida > Priapulimorpha > Priapulimorphida > Tubiluchidae > Tubiluchus > Tubiluchus corallicola. The sequence goes on from JAQGDQ010000115.1 coordinate 464,376, forward strand.
CAACGTGCGCTTTTGACCTCCTGTATTTACACCCTGAGCACGCCAGCCCCCCGGGTTATGCTTTAATTGAATTATATTTCTCACACTGAGGGCGTTTTATGTAGCGGCAGAGCTTGCGTGGCTTATTGTTACGGTGTAAAAATTACGAGTTCGAGAAGCTCGGAGGCGAGGAACTCTTGTCTCCCGTTGCTATGACAACGGCCCCACTCTGGCGTTCCTCTAATGGAATTTTTACAAAGTATATTGTACTTGTGAACCAGCGTTTATTACTGTCTTATAACGCAGAAACTTGATCCGAGAAATGTTAACGCTTGCACCATTATGATGAGTTTATCAAGGAGGTTAGGCTGCTGTGCGTAGGCAAGTAGCTATTGCGCATGCGTACCATATGACTCTTAGCATCCTGTTTTTATGGGATGCGTGAAAAATTTAGCTAATTATTGTCGTTTGCTGTGAATTCTAGATCCTCAAGGAGTTTTTTAACAGAAATACCGAGTTACTTCAATTTCTGTTTATTGCAACAATCTTCCTTAGTCGAGAACAGTGAGTCGTTCCAAACACAAGGCTATTGTTTTAAGAAAAACTATTAAAAGGTACGACAAATGGAAGCGAGTATAATAGAATATGTGGGCGTGTTGGTGTTGTTGAGGCTATACCCTGGGGAAGAGGCTAAGTGAAATTAGATTTGGCACTTTCCTAATTTTCTCCTTTAATAAAGTGCTCGATAGAGATGGCTGAGCTTCATTCAAAGGAGTTCATCACTTATCAGTTGCTTACCACAAATGCCGTACCTCTCATAGCAGTAACAACGCCCACGTAAGCTCTCTTGGTTGTCGTAATTTCACCAACCCGCAGCCCATGCGAGTTATTCCTCCCCTATTTTGGCACTTTTCCCAAGTTTTTCCTGATTGGGCAAGTTTCTCATCTTTTTGTGAACTTTCCTTCCTGAATTAAATAGTAGGGGAAGATGGGAGGCAGATTAAACACCCAGAGGCAGATTTCCATCCATTTACTAAGCAGGCTCAGCCTTTGCTTAACTCTCCTAACTAAGCACATATCGTGACCAATCAGAAATAGGCACGTAGGCAACAAATAAACCTTAAGGCCTTAAGGCAGTTATTTTTCTATGACATGTGCTAGTAAGTAACCCTGCATCAATTGATGTTGGTTGTTTTTTTAATTTGTATAATTTATTTTGCAACCTTCTTCTGATGTACAGGCAAAATTCAAAGTTTCTTGAATTGGACTTAAGTAAACTGGTTGCGATACTGTTTACGATGTTATTTCAATACCAGTGCAGTTGACCTCATTGCATTAACCAGCCAGGAAGTGCTAAGACCCTCTGCGTTTTCTTCATAAATTTCTTTCTGCGTTTTTCACACTTCCGTTTTCCTTTGTTGTGTTTTGTAGCACGTGGAAACTTGACAACTTCTGGCGTGCCTATATGTATTTACAAAATATAGATGTATAGTTTTTGTTCTACTTTTTAAATTATTTTCTGAAACTATTTTTCCTGAAACGACTTACGTGAAAAAATTATTACCACACAAACACAATTTCGCGTTCGCGCCACTAGTTCTTCGCTTTTACATGCATTTCGCCATTCGCTCGTTAGACGAGCACCAGCGCCTGCATTTCGGAAACGCTTTCCACAAAAAAACAAAACCCTCGCTGTTCCTCTTAGTTCAGATGTGTTAGTTTGTGACGAACTGCACACGTTCGACAGCTCATGTGCGAGCACAGCGGTAAATTTGAAATTTGATTTTTTATCTTTAAACTTGCCTAATTTTAGTACAACACACTGAATATCTTACAGTAGCACTGTACTTCAATTTTCTCTTTCGCAGATACGTGCAACACGCTCATGGAATATTTCTGCTGTTGAAAATTATGTTAGTTTGTGATGTCATCAATAGTTGCGCTCGCCTGCCGTTAATTAAGTTTTTAATCTATAATTTAAGTATCAGGAACGCTTTTGCAGTATTAATAGTGTTAAAGTGTATACTTTTTACCGTTCTTGAAAATGGGGTACTATATGAAAAATCATTCAGTCTTCCTTTAAAAATATATATTATTTCAATATACTAGCGGTATAGAGTATAAGAATGAGAGAATGAAGGAAAGATGCGCCACAACTAAAGGGTATATTGAGCATCTTTTGAAAATAAACATACAGCAGCTCTTTTCATCTGAACAGCAAAGAATCCAAGTGCCACGTGGCTTGTTAGTGGCGAATTTTAAATACATCGCAGTATTTCTAGCCTGTAACGCTTTTTTCTTTTTCTGTCAGTGGATAACATTGCACGCTTTACATATTATCATGCAAATGTTGTTCAGAACTAGTGTCGCCGTCTTATAAATTAGTTCGTTAAGTGATAGAAACTAGTATAGTTTTAAAGTGCTTCATTTTGTTAATTTTTTTGTGAATTGCAAGTAAAATTGTATCGAGCTGTCATCGATTAGCTGTGTACGTTGAACAGCTTGCTAAATTATTCGTGTTTGGAAATGAAATCGTGTACGTGATGAAATTACACTAAATAATTGGGCAAATAAATTAAAACTGGTAAACGCGATAGTTCACCATCCTTTCTGAATGAACTTAACTCGATTTGCCTAAATCTTATCAAGTTAATTCTGTTTATTCGTTCATTCGTGCACACGTAAGTGCCTTTAATGAAATAATGTCATTACGCGATACATTTGATAAGCTGTTTTAATGACTGATTTGCTTATCTCGGCGTTTTTCTTTCGCTGAAAACCGTCAGGCGCTCCGAATTTCGACGAACTTTCCAGCCGACCGGACAGATTGTTTTGAAAACATGAACTTAGGAAACTGTGCTACGCCGTCTGTACAGTAATTAAATTAATTTGCAACTCGAAAAGCCAGGTCTGCGGAACGTTTTTAACGATGCGTCAAATTAGTGAAAAATGTATTGAAAGTTGACTGGACGGCAACACCCCAGGCAGGTGGTTGACCCTCTCACTTGTTCTAGAAAGTGAAAACATGTCAGATTGTCTGAAAGATAGTAAAGACGTCGTTTCCTGGGTTTTTGTCGAATTTAAAATGTTACGCTAAATAAACTTTGCGGATGCTAGGCTCTTGTTTGCTCACAGAATGTAAACACAATCTAGACTGATAAACCTTTGTGCTTGTATCAAGAGTTTATAAATTGTGTAGAATATGTAATACAGACTTTACCAATGATTAGACTGATGAGGTAAGAGAGCAAAATACTGGCCAGATGGTCTTATTGAACTTAGGCTTATGAATAAAAGAGTTTGTGCCAAGCAAAAGTGACTGTGTAATTTATGTTTCCTATTTTCCTAATATTCATTAAATTTATATTACTTCTTGTTTGCAGTCGTACGTTTTTAATTAAATGCACCTTAGGTAGTCGCGTGTTACCCAAATTCAACCTAAAAAAGACGAATTCCTGTAAATTCTGTAATAGATGGGTTTTGATTTGTGAACCTGTGTAGCTGTTAAGATTCTGATATCAAAAAATCTCATTTGAATTAGTAAACGTTCTAAATTAAAATTGCAATCCTAGACCCAAATTCTCGCGTTTTTTTTGCAAATATGGAGAAATTACTATTTTAGAGATGTAGACTATCCGCTAAATTAAATAAATTCGAAAATTATGTGGACCTAAAATAGATCCCTGCGTGGGATCTTAGTGTTTGTTTCTTGTTTATACTATGCTTTGAATTAAATAAATGATGCATACAAGAAGCATAGTATTTATTATCCATTTGAAATGACTATGTTTATGTATAAATAAAAATAAAAATAGTAAACTTAACAAAGAGTATTGCAGACGTCTTGCACGACATCTTGCAGACGTTGGTGCAAACCATTAACACCGTGCCCGATCACATTTTATTCATAATATTTGAATAAATATTATCATTTCGCTGGCAAGGCAAACTAAACGTTGCGTTTATACTGATATCTAATTTGAATTTGATTTCCAAATCAGGTGTTATGAGAAATTATTCTGCACACATAACTATTATAATTATGCTTAACTGGCGCACGGAACACACAATAACTAGGTGAACTTATGTTAACTACCATTTTCAGATTAGTAGCGCGTATGTCAATGCATCACTCGACATGCGTTGTCCAGCATTAATAGCTTACAGTAATCAAACTTTTGACGATAGAAGGTGCTTATAATTATATGATAATTTACGATCAGCGGGTTGGTTTAGTTTTATTATGTTTATAAGTGAAAGAGTTCATGGCGCATGAGTAGTGGAGCTTGATTCCGATAATTCTACCATGAATTTGATTTTTTTTATATACAGGCTTTATTCGTCTTGCCCAATTATGAATATAAAGCGATATGAATATATAGTATAGTTACTCTAGTAATTAATATTCCACCTAATGAACAATTTTAATTAAAGCCACATCCTGATGAATCTTTAACATGATATGGCCCCTTGACCAGGACACTCAAAGTGTCAACATAAAAGTACAAGTTGACATATAACAATGACAACAGCTACACAAGAACAAAGACATTATATATTTTTAAGTGAATTGGATTGATTTGATTAATTGTATTGATTTTTTTCTTTCTGTGTTCACACTTGTGTTTTTATCTGCTAATCATTTGTGTTTTTTACGTATTTGTATCCTTTTGATATGATATTAAATGTGATATCCTTTTAAATGTGTTAACAAAAGCCTCTCCAAAAATATGTTCGGTAGTTCTAGTAATTCTTTGTCACTTTCTCTCTTTTTTTGTTTGTCTGACGAAGTACCACAATGGTAGTTTGATAAGATAGATAGCAAAAAAAGTTAGAAAGATATAAGAAGAGTGCTAAGCGTCTCGTGTAATTAACAAAATCACTTTAAAGTTGCAGCCATTTCACGCTTGGCGCTCCTGTTTTGAATGCCAATTCTTCCACCAATGACGTCGTTTATCGACTGAAGAAAAGCGGCCCACTGTCAATTTCCGTCAAAAGTATAATAAGTTTTTGCAAAAATATTGGATAACCAATAATGTGATATTTTTGTATAAACGTATTAGGTAAGCTGCAGAAGTTTGAATTAGTGTAAACTGCGTGCGCTTATGAAAAGCCACGAAGTCCACCAGTTACGTCATAATTTTCAAGTGAATCGCGGCAACCGCCATGCCTGAAAATTTCTATACAGCTGCAGTATAAATTAACTTTATGGTTTATAGACAGTTTTTTGCAAATTTCTTTATTATATTTTCTAAGTTCATGTGACAACAGTAAAATAAACCCAATGTGCTAAATGGCTTGTCCTTTCTATTGCTTTAAAACTCGCAAAACAGCTCGACCACGCACTTGTGGCGCCAAGTCGACGACCTCTTTGCATTCTTGATCTTCTCAATTTGCACATTCTCTAGTTAATTAGCGAGCATTAATTGATTAATTATTGCGAGTAATTATTATTGCAGCTGGGGTTTTGGCATGTAAATGTTATATCAAGTTCTATTAAGGATTTCAACTTACTGTGAAAGCCTGCATCAAGTAGGGATCACGGTGCAATATATAATGGTAACAAAGTAATTAATTGTTTGGGGTAAAAGGACATTTGTTGCGCAACAAGTCGCGAGAGAAGACTCTACGTCTGAACGCGCCATAATTTAGGGTAAACGGACATTTGATTGTCTCTGCAAAAAACAAACTTTGATATTTGGAGTACCCTAAGAACAAGGGCAAAAAGTCATTAGGTTGTGTGAAGTTGAAAGGACACACGGGCATTTAGTTAGTTGAGGTAAAATAAAATTTAGTTGATAAATGCTTGTTTTACTCGTCGGGTCGGAAACTTATACAAGTAATAATTGCTGATTAAAATAGTAGTGTCACTTCACATTAAATAGAACTCATAGATAAAATTCATAATTATAACTGACCCAGTGTGTATCTGACAGCATCGATGTTATCTGAATTGGTTTGTGACAGCAGGTCGTAAGACCAACGATCGAGGAAACAGAAATGGGACATCACCGTACCTCTGTTGTTCGTTTACTGGCTGCTCTGGTCTGTGTCTCTGCAAAATTACTCAGAAAGTACTCATTTGAGGGATATATTATTTTATTGCAGCTTGCTGTCGAGATATGGTAAGCGATGAACTGTTTTTAGATTTTCGACAGCTTTAGGAAATAGGTACTTTATGATTCCTGGGGTTGACCGTTATTGCTATTGTTATAACACAATTCATTCACTTGCCTGTTACTTGAAGCACGCCGCCTTGCGTCGTTTGTATGACACGCGCGTTAACTTAGGGCAAGTTCACGTAGAGGACGCCACAGTAGACGCGTAACGTAGCATCACTTGACCCACGTAAGTTGCACGTCATGATAAATATCTGCTTTCCCCCCTCCCCCCCCCCCCGGTTACTAGAATGTTTAGCAAATTTTCGTGCTGATTGCATAAGAAACTTTTCACTGATTAGTCCGATTTCCCGCTAATTTTCCGGACGCCTTGTACGACCTTCAGCCCGACTCGGTCAAAGAGAAAATGACGCGCCAGGTGTTTCACTCAGGTCCCAGATTGACTGGCATTGGCTTTTAGCTAAATGAGATTTCCTCAGTTGTGATTGATGAAGGCAATTTTTCTTTCTTTTCACATGGCGTCTGCGCGTAAGAGTCACAGTGTTGTGACGTCATGGCTGTATTGCTGCTGCTTGGATTTTTATGATAACTTCTTTTGTAAGCTAAAAGTTTCTTTGATAGTAATAATAATAATAATAATAATAATAATAATCATAATCATAATCATAATAATAATAATAATAATAATAATAATAATAATAATAATAATAATAATAATAATAATAATAATAATAATAATAATAATAATAATAATAATAATAATAATAATAATAATAATAATAATAATAATAATAATAATATTAATAATAATAATAATAATAATAATAATAATAATAATAATAATAATAATAATAATAATAATAATAATAATAATAATAATAATAATAATAATAATAATAATAATAATAATAGTAATAGTAATAATAATAATAATAATAATAATAATAATAACAATAATTTTATTTAACTTCTACATTTGGCTAGCAATTAACATAAGCACAAATAGTTTTTGGCAGACTGTAAAAATCAGTTCTACAACTGCATAACAGAGATTATTATTACTTCGCTTTTACCCTAAATACCACGCGGCAGGCAGGGCAACGGCAGATACCATTTTTAAACTCTTAGGTAAGACCCCGCCACGAACTTCTCGACTTCCCAGACGTGTTACCATCGTTTGGCACCACATTATATGTGTCAGCGGCACTAGTTGGATAAATTTAGATTTAATTTGACTTTGATAAAATTTGACAATTTATTAAACTAAGTAATACGGCCATATTAGTTATAATGGCACAAAACTAGCTATTCTCTTTGTCCCAGGTGAAATATACACAAAAAAAGTGACAGTGAATGGAATTTTCTAGACGTTTGGGAAAGTTCCTAAACACCAAACAAACATTAGAATAAAAGAAACATAACTGACATGATTCAAAATATACATTAAGTGATAATGTAAGAGTAAAGAAATATTGGCCAAGTCTTAAATGAAGTTTGTTGCTTTGCTATTTAAAGAACTAGTCAGCCAACTTGGTTTCTGTTCTCCCTTGATGTTTGTTTGTAATGTGTAACGTGATTTCAACGTTCCGTTCAATATAATTTTAAGTTCTTGTAGCTACAATTTATTAGCGTTTCGGTGACTAACATGCAAACTCAATAACTCTTCTTTATTGCACTTGACTCTAGTGCGTTGTCACTTGAAAATAGGCAAGTTTCATCTCTGCTTGACGGCAGCACTTATTTTTCCACCAAAACTATGTGAAAAGTGACAAAGTTTGTATATGACAGGAATACACCAGAATTTGTTGTACCTTTTAATGAACAGGAAGTGTTTGTTAATTTAGGATTTTTAAGCAGGATTGCGCCAAAGTGTTGGAATAAACTACCAATTAAAATTAAAGAATGCTCAAATTTAAATTTTTTAAAAGGAAACTAAAAACACATCTTATTAAGCTGTATTCTAATGTAAAAGTGATGACTGTTTTGTAGATTTCTTTGATTTATAGATATCGTGTTATAGTTTTTTAGTACTTCTATCTAAATATTTTTAATTTGTACAGTGCCGTTCAAAAAATTATTGAAAAAGTGGGCGCCGAATACGTTATTATTAAACCCCCGATATTGAGACACGTAATCAAATTTTTCTTGGAAAAAAGAGAATAAACTGCACTATTCTTTTTAAAAAAGTGAATCACGGGAATGTAAAGCTATCTAACTTTAGCTCTTTGGGTTTTTATATTTAGCATCATAAACGCATGCATGCGTGATGATAATTATGCGCTGCTTTTATTAATGGAATTGTCAAATTTACCACGTGACCACTTCTTTCAAGTTCAAGTGGTCAAACGTGTCTTCAAATGTTTACGCTTCTACTCTTGATTTATTATGCCCTGCTGTTTTCTTTCCTGCTAGTGGATTTCTTGCACCCCTTTGTTTGTGAGGCTGTGTAATTTACCTAGGTCAACAAACTGAATGGGTGCAGAAGACAATGGAAAGTTTAAATGATACACCTCTAGCTGAAGAGGCAAAGGGTCAAGGATTGAATTTGTGTACTGATTACTTTCCACTCTATTTGGATTCCCGCTGCTTGGTCGAGCTTTGTGTTTGACTGTGAATGAGCTAGTACCTATGTTACTTCCCGCATATAAAGTAATTTAAATATCAACTTTTGGAGGAATTTGGGTGATATTCTCTTGACCACTTAGAATTCGCTGACTTGATAAATTCCTTAGGATATGTTCCGGGCCGAAGTGAACTAATCCTGTTTACTAAAACAGAAGATCATTCTTTTACGTTTCCGACTTATTATGGGCAAAATCGTAAAAAACTGATCTCATTTAGGTACTTTCTAATTTAAACAACGTGAGCTCTAGTTAGTATATGGATAAGTGAGCACTGGAGTGATGCAGCTTCTTCCGTGTGTATTCTTATGCAGCCCCGCTGTTCTAGCTCCCGATTCGAATAATGGAATAAATCTTGTAATTATTCTGTACTCATTAATTGTTTCTGGAATGGTGCTGATATCGTAATCAATCACCTTAATACTACAAAGACCTTCTTTCCTCACTTTAAACGTTCATTTTTTGCAAAGATTTCCGACTCGCCGGCTCAAGGAGCGCGTACGCAAGCGCACTCGCGTAATCTGAATAGTGCGCATGTGCGAACATTGGCGCGTTGTCTGGATTTACTTTGTTGTTTTGTGTAAAGGTGACAGGTGTACGCTATCCTAGGTATTGATTACTACTAGCACAGCTCATTTTGGTTTCCATGTATGCTTCAACACGCTTATTTGTGTGCTGAAGTCGTTTTCAAGTTGCGCGTCTTTTACCTAGTTCAGTGAACTGAATCTCTGAACGTGTTTCTGCTTCCAGGGCTGATCCACGTAACCTCTAAATGTTAAAAGCCATTTTGGTTTAATGGCTAAAACAGTAAAATTGTTTACGCCATGTAATAATTCTCATTACTGGTGTCAAATATACCATCCAGACATGATTGTCCTACTAAGAATAAATGGAGTGGTTACTGGTTGAATATTATTTTCTCTCAGGCTGTCACCACAGTGAATCTAAAAGTAATTGTATTTTTACCAAATGCCATAATTATGGGAATAATAAGAAGTAGGAGCTATGGCTGCGTAATTACAATAATCATCTATGAGAGGGAATTGACATTTCATAACAAAATTCTAACATAGCCTTCAAATGTATGCGTACCGTTCAGAAATAGTCTTCAACAGGTGATAACTTGTGAAGGGCAGTTGCTCACCAGAATTGCTTCCCGATTTTTACTACATGTATTTTATGATTTGAGTAAGTCTTGCGACTTCTGTTCTACTTAGTTTGGCTTAATTAGTCAAAATACGGACTTTAGTAAGATCGCCACCTGCCGGGGAATTCGGTGAACGTTGGGTCAATGCTCTCTATTCGTGACTGGAAGATTAAAAAACTAATGCAAAATAGAAAACAACCATCAAAGATTCCATTCAAATACTTCAGTAGATTCTAATTTTTTAAATCGTTACTCATCTGGATGTTGCTCTTGTTGTTCTTATTGAGGATGACCTTTTGAAAAATGCGATGATTCACAACGGATCATCAAGAAATCTTACACGAATATGCTTGAACAAGTTTTGCATTGATTGACGAAGACAGATCTTCAATCCTCCAATTTTAATTCAAGATGGTAGCGATAACATGATTTTCGAAAAAAATTCAGGCTCCGCCAGTTTGCAACGGATCATCATGAAACTTTATAGAAATGCACTACAGTCCTTATTTTGATTAATTAAAGCCAAACTCTAAGCAGATGAGAATTTTACATCGGCTAACAGAGCTAGTCCCTTGACCAATAGTTTGACTTGAATTTGTTAGAGTAAATGGGAGCGAAGACCGACGAAGGGAATAATAATGTGCTACCTAACTTGTACAAGCAGCAACACAATTTGCACTCTCTTTCACAACTCCTCCATCGGTCCGCCCTAATGACGTAACGGCGCTTAATGAATACCAGGGCTGTTTATCCTTTCCTGTTGACACTATGGCATTTTATGTCGATATCTGTCTACAAAACATTGATTTCATCTCACTCGCCTGTCATAAAACTAAATAATATGAGAAGATTTTTATCGAATTTCTACGAGGGTAATGTCTTTGTGCATATAACAGGGCCGCACTGCGCATACAATATTATTTTAATCGATGTGTAGCAAACTGCAGATGACTGAAATGGATCAAGTTGACCAATGGAACAAAGCGAAGTAAAATTTTTAACTGAAAAGTTTTTGACACACTGTCAATGTTGCTAAAACTCGAAACCCGAAACTCGTACCCTGAATAGTACTGGTGACCAGATTTTGAGGGTCTGACTAACGAACTATTAAATTGATTGGGATCTGCAGAGGGAGCCAAGCATTGGAGCACAAGAATAAGGTACTCAACAGGACTCGCAACCAAAACTGAATTAAAATACGGTAGTTTCAACTTGGCAGGAATCATTGTAGAACAATTTAAATCTGGATTCGGAACCAAATTAGATTGGTTCCTTCCATTTCGCATATGTCCACTGATTTTACTTTTTATAATTTTACATGCCTTCGCACTAACATTGATGAAAATAACAAGAAGATGTATTTCCGAATTTGATATCAGCATTCATTATTCTTGAGAATTCTCTGAAAATAATGAATCATTGCTTGTTATTTTTATACTCGTGTAATGCCATTTGCTTTAATGAGGACACGAAAAGCAATGCATTAAAACGCAAACCAAACGACTAGCATTTCACATTCGTTTTAAGCAAGTTGCAAATTATACAGTGAAAACCTCAGATCTGACGGCACAGAACTAAATGTTCTCATTTGATTATTGCAGGTGATAAACTCGTAACTTAGCTTTACAAAAAAAAACAATGATTAATATTTTCATGGTGAGTGGGGGGAGGGGCAACAACGGAAACAATTTCGCGAAGAGTGTTAACTTTTTTTTACAAACGAGTAACATATTTACAACTCGCTGCAAACATCATAAAGAAGCAACATTCTGTAACACGCCACAAACAGTTTTACAACGACTTGTAGAACAATCAAATTGTAAAAAGCCTAGAAATTAATTTATGTAGGAAGAAGTCTACTGAGAACGTGAATCTGAGAATTTTAGTGAAAATTTATTCCTTTGAACTAGTTTAAGTTTTCGCGCAATCCGCTTTGTTTCTATGATGCAATTTTTGCATTTTCTTTCTGAATTTTGCCGCTGCCTGATTGTGAGCGTCTTCCGTTACTCACCAAAAGCCGTCTTAATCCAAGATGATCGTTCTAAGCCTGTGTTTTTTTTTTGTTGAGTCTCCCGATATTTAAAACTTTTCCGTGACTGATTACATCAAAGAAAAATCGTATGACATCACATCTGTTAGCTACAGTAACCAGTTACCCCTGGTCGTTATAGAGAACTCAGAGAAAAGATGATAATCATAATGTGGTGACAAGTGACATGGTGACAAGTGAGAGTGAATTTTATGTTATGCTTGTGATGTTCAGTTTCCTAAATTTTTGTTTATTAATCAGTTGTTATCACGTCGTTAAATGCCCCTCTTACGGGGCCTTTTCCCAAAATTACCTATTCATGACCCAATTACAAGTCACCTCGAATAATTTTTAGCTGATCAATTAGAGTGCTGCAAGTCCCAGTGCTTGTTTTAAAAGTTCAAAATGCTGAATCCTTAATAATAGTTAATAATGGACTGTAATACTATTGATACCCATTTGTTTGTTTGTTTGCGTGTTTGTATGTATGTATCTATGTTTTTTGTTTCTTTTTTTTTGTTTGTTGGTTTGTTTGTTTGTTTGTTGGTTGGTTTATCTATTCGTCAGTTCATTTTAAAAAAACTGCAAAAATGTCATTGTAGCTTTGATTGTTACAAGACATGCGCATCGATTGTATCGTGCGGATTAACCTATTGCGCATGCGCCGTACTAAGTAAAAACTGACGTCATATTGAATTTTCCATTATTTTTATGTAGATTAAATGATTTTTTGCCTCTCAGTTCTCATTTTCCACATAATGGAAAGAATCCTAGCTAGTCGCCCCTTTATATGTTTTCTTCCACAAGATTTCCGGGTTTTCCTGAAAATCCCCTGAATCCATTTGTATGGCTTCATGTGCCGTTGATGATTGTAAACTAATCCCGGATTACCGTGGAAATTATTGCTACGTTATACCCGCCAGCTTTTTCTATACTATTCTTTGTTCGCCTTGTGACAAAAGGTATTTTATACACGCCTGGTGACGAAGCGTCGTCTGAAGCGCACGCTGAACACAAAAGACATGGCGTCTCTCCTTTAAAAACGAATTTTAATGGCAGTTCTAATTCACGCTTCCATTTTTAAGAGTTGATTAAGAGTTTGATTGTTGCGCATTGATTCATCCAACGCGCATTTTACACGTATAACGCGTTCATACATTTACACTGTTTTTTTGTATAGGACTATCTTTAAGGTAAGGGGGACAGCTAAATAGTTCAGTTCACTGTGTACTCAGCGACGAAGTTAAGCAACACCGAGACTAATAGTAAATAGATGGGTGACTCCAATCTGGTGTATATTTGCATCCGAATGTGGCTAAGATATCCTTACTCGTTCGGCGTCTCAACTTAGAGGGTTAACCTCTATTATAAGTCATGTTCATGCAGAATCACAGGTACTGTCACACAAAATCATCTCAGTGGTAAAAAAATCATCATCAAAATACCTGATATTTTTTTTGTCTGACTGCGAGTTATTCTGTCAATTGTCCAAAAGCCATTTTTAAAGTTTTTTCAATTTCAATAATTTTGTTTTTGTTTTGTTGTTGTTGTTTGTTTTTAGTATTATATTGTATCCTGCTGGCGATTGTGCAACTGTTTATTTATTAATTTTGACTGTTGTTTATTATTTATTACAGTGTCTGTGTAAATAGACTCACTTTGTTTTTTCTTCCAGTCAATCCTCAATATCTTGTTATCGTTTCAAGGTTACTATGGATTTTCAAGTTTTTCCCACCTGCTTTTTCGTGACTTTCTGCCTGCTGCTTGGTCATAATGTTGGACGGTCGAGTGTAAAAGCTAAAAGGTGGCGCCCTTTAGACTCTCCATCGTAATATTTGTGTCAAAAGAATTTTCTATATGACTAGTTATTACCTGATTTGTCACACATTTTGTTTTTCTATTCTTACCACGTTCTTACTCAGAGTGACTGATAGTTTCATTGTTCCTTTTGATCAATTTAACAGGTTGATCTGTGGCAAATGTATTCTAAAAATGTAGTGCGCGCTGAGTTAATCTTTCATTGCTCTCTATGATGTGCCAGATTTAGCAGCCGTTACGTTCTCAGCCACACTAGTTTACGTCGGTTAATTCCTTAATGCGATTATAATCCTACATATTTGTCCATGTTCAGATTTAATCATTTAAGACCCGGGGCGCTTGCGTAACATACATACGGCTCGCAGGCGAGGGCTGAAATCATTCCATAACTCACGGGATTGAGAGCGCTCGATTTTTGTACATTCACATATGAGCAGGAAGTCAAATTTGCACTGATTCTTTTGAAAACATCTACCACGTATTAAAAGCAAACAGTTATCATATCTAAACAAGCGTCCGTGGTCAAATTGTTTGCTTTGCGGCTACCGTAAGCCTAAAATGTCTCTATTTCGGCTGCATTGTGTTCGTTGGCTGATTACATTGCGAATGATTTGAACTTGAATGTCAAGCGAAACTAATAGCCAAGTTGTTGATAAAATTAGGTTGATTGTGTACGACTAAGTGGCCTTTAACCTGAATTGACATAATCTGTTGCAGTAGCAGGCCCTCTGCTGATAATGGGTTGGCCTAGCTAGAGTTTGTCTGTTTAGAATATTTAAGTGGTTGAGTATTACTTGACACTGACTGATTAATTGACTGACCGACTGGAACCGCCTCACTGACCGATAAGTTAGCCCTATGGTGGTTTTTTAAAAGTAAGTGACGCTATTGTGCTCTTATATTACTTGTGTATGATGTTTGTAGACATGTTTTTAGATAATGTTATTTATCTTGGTGTAAAAACGAACATACTTCATGACTAACCCATTAACTAAACTACTTTCTATCTAAGCTGGATGTACGCAGACTGACTTGTCCAGTTAGTCTTTGCCATATCCACGATAGCCAATTCGCCTAACAACCGACTGCTTCCGACAGCTTAACTGAGTGACTGACTGGCTGACTCATTGCCTGACAAACTAACTTTTCGGTTGACTGCGTGGCTGGTACACACACTGCTGCTAGCGTTTTTGCCCGTTAGTAGTAAAGTTCAAAATAAACTTAAAATATTGAATGTTAAATTCATATTAATGAGCCAGTTTGATCTGATCAGCAATCAAACCTCAAAAATACATGTACACATGATGTGCACGTTCTAATATTGGACAAATTTTGTTATTTTTCAGGCGTATCAGAAACTGTGATAGATTTGGTGTTGGGACTGATGATCTGCACACTAGAGCCCTATGATGTGACTGCTGCTGGAACAACAAAAGAACTGATGGCATATATTACCCGGGATACTGGATACTGGACATTGGACAGCTGTGACCAGCATCGCAATCACATAGCATCAATTATTGTAAAATGTGGCAGGAGGTGAAATTTGTTAATAAAAAATTCGACTATGAGTAAAATTATGTTGTTTAACAGTTTAGATGCATGTTAGTACTGACTTGTTTGTAAACATGAACAAACCTGGTTTAAAACTAGACTGATACTCATTACAGATAGTAATGCAACTGCGTGTAACTAACATATATAACTGTGTTTCTCCTTAGTATCTTAAGAAATCATAAAAAAGGAATGAAACCATCAGTTGTGAGTTTATTCCATCTAATCATAACCTTGTATGCAGAATTATAAATAATTAATGAAATACCTAATAATTTGTAAGAACCAGAAATATAGCAGTAGAAATGTAATACAAGCGCAACAGGATTGTTGCAAGTTACAGGTCAAAGGTCAACATGTCCGTGAGTGTTGCAAGACCTAATGTTCAAAGTTCAAAAGTTTAGCACTAACATGTATTAACATACACAAACGTCCAATAATTAGTATATAACGTATATACAATTTGGAGATCCTGAAATGTGTAATTACATGAATTACATGACTGGCTAAATTAGGTGAGCTAGCACAAAATAATTTTTTTCATTTCTTCTCGAATTTTGTTTATTGTTTTCTCACTGCTTTGATTTTGAAGTGTTTTTTGGCGCGAGCGCAACATTTTAATCAGCGCGTCTACAGTTGTAATTTATTTAGCACTGGGCAAACGTTTCCCTGTTGAGTTTATTTTGTATTTCGATACTCTTCCGTGAGACTGAAGCAACACTTTTTACCCTCCTCGGCAAAAAAGAGGAATTCCACTAAACTTAAATATAGATTGTGTGTGTTTGTTTTTCGTATACTATTACGAGTACACCGGCTGTACAAATAGCCTTCTGTCTTAAGAGGTAGTGAGTTGCGTGCCTTTGGAATCTATTGCTGAAACCTCCTTTAAACACTTTCCAAGGAATCTTAATTACTCGCTTATGGGCCTGTTTTTTAGCAAATTTAGTTTATTCTACGTTTGCGTGAAAGACTTCAAATACCATGGAAAGGTCAATATATACAGCTTGACTCATAACCTGCCAGGACGCCATGTGTGACATAACATTGGGATGATATTGCTAATAGGCTGAGGGACAAACGAACCTTTTATCTACAAAATGTAGCAATGTGCAGTTATGCAAAATATACTGATACGATTTCACGACTGTCGCTAATCAAGTTGGGACAGTGTATATCAGCGCGACAAAAAGAGAAGATTG
Organism: Tubiluchus corallicola; assembly: GCA_030141605.1. NCBI lineage: Eukaryota > Metazoa > Priapulida > Priapulimorpha > Priapulimorphida > Tubiluchidae > Tubiluchus > Tubiluchus corallicola. The sequence continues at coordinate 480,842 of JAQGDQ010000115.1, forward strand.
AGAGATGGGGAGAGGAGTGAGAGAGAGAGAGAGAGAGAGAGAGAGAGAGAGAGAGAGAGAGAGAGAGAGAGAGAGAGAGAGAGAGAGAGAGAGAGAGAGAGAGAGAGAGAGAGAGAGAGAGAGAGAGAGAGAGAGAGAGAGAGAGAGAGAGAGAGAGAGAGAGAGAGAGAGAGAGAGAGAGAGAGAGAGAGAGAGACGGAAATAAAATTGTGGAACCCATGTGTTTCTATCTACAAACGCAGATGTTGTCACTTTGCACTCTGAAAAATCCCTATAACGGAATGTTCTCTACTCATACATGGTGAAGAATGACAGTGCTTTCAGCACAAATGCACTCGGATTACAAAACCTCACTTGTCGTATTAAAAACATAATGGCAATACCATAGTTATATCAACTCGTTTTCACTTCTGATTTGTTGTAAGAACAAGTATCTTTCTGGGCAATGCACCAGTTGTTCTCCTCCCCCCCCCCCTTCAAACACTCCTGGCGAAAATGGAAATTCGGTCACATTGATTATGCCTTTGGATGCGTGAGTTTTGTCAATATCCAAAGCCGCATTCAATTTCACGAGAAAATGGCGGAGCATTTTGAAATTTTTGGGGGTTACCCCCAAAAGCCCCCCTAAAGAGCAAAAGTCGAGAAAAACTCGGTTACTTTGTCGGTAGTTTCACAAACTGCACGTCTACCAGATCTGATCGTGATATGATTGCCCAATGCAAAGCCATAGGACATTTTACGAAGTATACAACAACAAGAACAACAACGCTAGTAAGCATTTGGACCGGTTAACAGCCGGTGCAAAAACGAGTCATTAGGCTCTACTATTTTTTACCTTATTGTTTTAGTTCTATACTGCAACAAGCTCATTAAAGTGCTGCCTACTGTGCAACCTGTAGCAGCTTGTGCTGAATAATGTGACCTAGTTTAGTAGCATAAAATCAGCAAACTTAGGCATGCAGCATCTATAGTAACAGTAATACCGTGCTTTACTGTGGAAAGTTAAAGTAAAATATTGAACAGTAATGACGATTTAAAGTCTGAAGTGGAGTAATTAAATTACTTATTAAACATTAGGCACTTTTTAGAAAAAGAAAACCCTTTTCTTTCTGTTTTACATTCATTAGTTTCAATTGGAAAAACGGCCAAAACTTTAGCAAATATTGAAAATTATTGAAACTTCAACACGGAGTAATGGAAATGTCAAAAATCACCTCAAAACAGAAAATCTGCGTTTTACGCCCACTAATTTAAGTTATAAAAAGAACGGCTGATCCCAAAAAGTTATATTTCACAGTAGGCGGCGATACAGTAAGGTGGCGTGTATTCATAGCGACAAGGCTTACGTGCTTAGTTATTAAGTGAATCAATTTTTATTCGAATAACATGCGTTGTTTTTAATCACTTCACTAAACACACGCAGTCTCAGTGATAATCAAATTCAGTTTTAAAAGAAGGCAGCGGTGCAATGATTACAGAGTTAGCAAATGATTATACCATTGTTACAAATGAGTCTAATATATAGAAAGCTACCTCATGAGTTAAACCAGCTGTTAACTGCTTTCGAGTATTCGAGTATTTTTATACTCAAGTTCAGTTCTTTACCATGTTTTAATGTAATAATTTCTGTTGCTACAGTTACCGGTGCATCTGCGCATGTGCCAATGAATATAAATGAACCGATTGTCCTTTGATATGCCATCTTCAAAGCTGATTTATAATGCGCCGTATCGGAAACTGTCGCAAAACATAACCACCGCATTTCGCGCCGCGCGGCGCCATTACTATTATTGACAGTGACGCTGAATTTTGCGTCTTTATCGAATGTTGAGCATCGATTCAACTGTTTACCCAATGCACAATAATTAGAACATTACACTCTAGAGAAGAGTTACATGCACTATGATGGAAAATCGATGGAATATTCAAAGACGTTGGGAGAATTAATTATTTGGCGCGTGCTGCCGAGTGGCGTGCATGAGAAGCTTGAAATGCTTAATCAAGCCTCGTATTGGACATTTGTCGTCGAGGCAAGCGTGTTTAACGATAATATTTGCACAAAATGAGCAATGAAAATTGCAAAAATGTCACAGAATTGCATGAATTATGCAAAAATTGCATGAAGAAGCCGGTAGCTACAATTGACACGAGGAGGCGCTGCTACAAACAAGTGAGTTTTTTCGCTCTAGTAGAAAATTTATGAACTAATCATGGTTCCCTACGCTTGACGTTGACCTACTCCTGGCCATGCCTACTAAAACCCCAGAAGTAATATCAGTATTGCAGCTAGTAGGCGCCCACCAGTAAGCCAAGTTTTTCCCATGCGCATATAAAATCGTGGCTTTACGTCACAAATTAGTATTTCTCAGAATCTTTAGCTAAACAGCAGTTTTATGTACACGTCATCCAGGCATGTTATTTGCTATTAATAGGCTACTATATGTGTGGAGGCATTTTTGCTTCTTCAGTTGTAATAAGCAGAATCATGTCCCTTAATTAATGCGTCTTGTTTATTCGTCTTCCTACTCGAAATCGATACACCTGATCTCATTAAGCAGGTAACTAAGCACTAATGAATCACACGCACTTTGTGTTAGTCATTTCTGATTCAATCCGTTCATCATAGTCTGCGATGGATTGTGCGCATGCGCGAACAGCTCTGATACTTAGAACGTTGAACCAGAGAGGAAAAATTGTCAGAGCTTTGTTATGGAGTAACATGCTAATGAACAATGGCACTGAATCCATTATAAGTCATGAAACTGGGATATACTTGCTGCTTTTTAAACACACGTGATGCTGAATTCCAGTACATTTCGTTTTACCTGTAAAATGCACAGGCCTGTGCTCTCAATCTAACAAGAAACACACTCGATCAATCAAACAGATAGTCGTCTTAGGCTTCTTAAGAATAATATGAGCTAGAGATTGCAGAACTGCAAAAAAGCAAGCAGAATAGCTGACTGGTCACTATGTGTGCTTAGTGACTGTAATTAAGCAATGTTGGGTGTGTTTAGTAAATGGATGGTCGACCATTAGGTAAATCGTCCTTTGGAAATTTTTTCTGCCGTATTGCCTCGAGTTAATCTTATTTAGGAGAACGTGTATTAATTGAATGCGGCTAATTAACTAGCTTTCTGTCATAACACTGCTGTCAATACAACTGGTGCTGCTGTTGAGCGCTGATATCAGCTTACAGTATGCTTAAATGTATTTTAAAAAAAATTCAAGATTAAAGAATTCAAATTTAAAGAACCGAAAAGTGGAACCAGTTATATATGTGAAATGGATATACAGACTTGATTACCCTGAACACTGGGATGACAATGAATGCGATGAAAATGATGATGATTATGATGATGATGATGGTGATGCGACAATGATATAATGATGATGATGACGACGATGGCAAAGCTTAATATTATTACAGTGTTAATAATACGATTGTGATGGCGTTGACGACAATGATGAGTCGTTGATGATGATAACTTCATAAAGCTTTTGCTTTTTAGAGACTTGTGAGGTCTTTCTTTGAAAGCGCTGAATGCTGCAGGGCTGCAGGCTGCTTCCACCTTTATTGGTCATTGAATCAAATAAAAAAGCGTTCAGAATTAGGTTAGTCTATCAAGGAAGGTATTTGAAATGATTGTAACTCCAGTTCTTTGTTCACCGACCTGCAGCTGCTAGTGAATGAAGCTAAAAAATCGTTCGTTGCACACACAAAGCTCTGCAATTCTGTTAGTATTATTGTCCCATGGCGCTCATGTCTACAACATTCATCGACTTCCGGTTCCTGTCTGAAAAGCATTTAACTTCCGGTTTGAAGGCAGCTGCACAGAATTTTGAAAATAACGTCTGATTAGTATTTGATTAATTCTGAGAATTAAGACCACGTAGGAGTGTTTCTTTCTTTGTAATGCGGCTTTGAATGAAGAAATCTTCCTCTCTAGTGAATTTTGATATAATTAAGTTTAGTTAGGTATTTTATTTTAACTAAAATATTCATTGTAAGTTTTCATTGCATTTCATTAGCTATATGACTTTAAGTGCGTACTAAATTGTGACTGACTGGCTGACCGACCGACTGACTAACTGATTGCACAAGAACGTCGGCTGACATATAATGAAGTTGTGTTATAATGGAATTAGCCAATGACTAAAACGAAGGAACAGGTAAGCAAATGAGTGAACGAGACCGAGCACGCGAAAAACATACAAGTGATGGAATGAACACGTGCAAAGGTGAATGGGAGGAGGGACTGATTGGCAAACGAACAAATGAAGGTGTAATAGATGAATGAAATGAATGAATGAAGAAATTAACACCCACGTAAGCAAATGAACAAACAAACAAACGGATCAGTTAATGAACAAATCAATTAAGTCTGGATAAAAGGTTTCTGTTTTTAAATTCCTAAAGAAGCTGACTGGACAAACAAAAAATTAAAGAATAATCTCAGCACCAAAACCGCTTTGTTCTCTAATTTCTTAACAATAACCTCTAATAGTACTCGTTATAGGCTCTAATAGTGATTGTTAACGCACGATTCATTACTGTAAACCTACTCTTCTTTAAGATAATTATTAACTCTTTGTTCTGTCGTGTGACAACGCTTTAAAAATTTTTCTGCTCGTCTTGAAGTCTGGCGTATTTCTTTGTTTTGGTTTATTCAAATTCACCACACGCGCCGCGCGGTTTTTGGAAAAGACGTAATTATAACGTTGAATGTGAGACGCGCAACAATGATTTCGGCGGCAGTTTGAACTAGCTAGTGGCACGTGGCTGACGCCGTTGTTGTACGCTTAATAAATCAAGAAACAGATCCCACGTGGGTAAATCTAAGCACGGGTGCCGAGGGGCGCGCTTCTGTCGGTTTTTGCAGTTTGCATTGGTGCCCTTCTTTCGATTCTTCAAACATTTCGTGCAGTTTTGTCAGAGGCCTAGTTATAGTTGTAAAACTGACGCAAAGAAGAGTCTTTGTATTTTTATGCCTTTTAAACTTTAAAAATAAGCATAATTTCAAATGAAACAAATGATACAAACGAAATCGCGCATGTTATAAGTTGGAAATCTGCGGAATGATGGTTATCATACATCAATCTTGAACGGCTGAAGCGCTACCATTGGTGGTGACAGATGGAGAGAAAATTTGGGTCTTTGGTTAACTGACTAGAACGTGGACGCAGCTACATCACAGTTTCGCTTGTAGTTGTACCTCCGATGCTACTGGAGGTCGAATTACAAATTAGCGTGTCCCGGATCTAACGGTTCTAACACTCAAGAAAGTAAGTTCTTAGAGCACAAGCATGAGTTATGGAATATTGGGGTTTCAACCTATCAACGTTAGGGATTGAAAGCTCGACGAGAACTCAGCCAAGAAGATTTTAGTTCCCATAACCCAACACTAATCTGGTACTTCAGCTAAAAAGCTTTGTCATTATTTACAACTAACTACGCATTTTTTCTTTCACATTGCTTTGCAGTTTTTGATGCAATGAGGTTTGGAAAATCAAAGCCTCCTGCAATCTACCTGCCGCGTCACACAGCCTGGTCTTATAAAAGCAGCGAACCTTTCAAAGCAGCTGCTCACAACATAACTTTATAATAGTAAATGACGTCTGAACACCTGTCTAACGCTTTGTGCCGTGAAAGTTCATAACTGCTGGCAATTTTTGCAATGAAATTCGGAGCACAAAGGTTTGGCGGGAATCTCGGTTTTCCAGCACCATAGGCTTTGTCCGCGTATAACGTTTTTCTTTTTGTAGTTTTGCTCTGAAGCGGTCGAGGAAAATTGTGTCAAACATCTAGCAAGATAAAAACCAATCCAAGGCTGTCTGCGGCTTTTCGTATTCCTGATTTTGCCCGGAGAAGCAACTGGAAAACATTTCGAATCCTTCATTTTATGATTCACACATGAACTTATATTTTCTCAGCCTAGGAGATAAATTTACTCAACTATTTAGATACAGTAATGTATTTTTAATTTTGATTTTTGGCTGTGTGTTCATTGTATGTACGCATGCATGTAAATGAAAGTGCGTATGTTTTAAAAGTTGTTATGACATTTTTAAATTGGCAATTAGTACCAAATTTAGACCAGAAAGATATCTTGGAAGATCCAAAATTTGGGTTTCAACTTAACTTTTACTAAAAAGTCTCAACTGTCGTTTGACCTTACAATTTGCAATGTACACAATTGTAAACTTGGGGCTCTTAGGTGTAGGGTATATAATACACAATATCTGAGTTTTATACATACCAAAACCATGACAAACAAAGGCTATGGTACCATACTATACTCAAAACGCGCCGAGAACTTCGACATGCAAAATAAACTTAACATATTAAAAGACAAACTGCTTTATTTTCTTAACGATTTCAAAGCACGAAATGGTACATCTTCCTGGTTGGAAAAACTGAATCAGAGTTCATCTGTTTGAGAATTACTATAACATTGTCCGATGGTATCAGTAGGGCTTTGTGTACGTAACCCTTGTTTGTGCAAGCAAAAAATCTTTCAATGAAAAGGGCCTCTGCGTAGGCTAAGTTTCTTCATCCTCCGTTTAATTCGCCGACGATTTTAATGTCCTTTAAATGAGCGACCTGAACTACAGTCTTTAACAATACACGGGATGCTTTTTCTGCTGGATAAAAATATATTCACAGCTAAAGAAAACATGCCGCTCAACTTCCATCAGACGTGTCCAAAATTTTTATAAACCAGAATCGTTCAAACAAGGACCTTTTCCGAGCCAGCAGGCCTCATTTCAAACGTGTGAAACTTTGCTATAACAAAGGTTCCTGTTGGTGAAAAAACTTCGGACGCTCTCAAAGAATAACATGCACCACATAACAGTGTCACTGAAACAGTTCTAATATTTATACACGGCGCGTAGTGTCAAATTTTAATATTAACGTTTCACAATTTATAAAAAAGAGGCAGTTAGTCCTGAATAAAACTGAAAAAATCCCGTTCAGATGTTATGTATTTGACTTGAAATTCATTACTGAATTCAGATTTCATCGTGCTAACTCAATCAGTTATTCGGCAGGCTTAGTGTTGCTTAACTTGAGGCTCAATCTGACTCTTTGAACGCATAATCAATATTTGTAATATAATAGTCCAGTCTTTTAATAGTCCAACAGACCTTTCTGTTACCTTGAGCTGTTTAGTACTTTATAAGTTTATATATGATCAGATCTATGCACGCCAAATATGTGCAAATCAATTGATCAACATTGTAGCGAAAGATTTTTGTTCAAATCGGCCGGACACGGCCACTACCCAAGATAAGAGTACAATTTGAAATCGAAAATATGCGTAATCAGCAGCGTAAAAGATTGACAGAGTACAAAAACAGAATGCCTGCAACTTTGACAGTTATAGGAAGTATTTGCCTTGATGTTTTTCTTGAAGAAAGTGTTGCTGCAGTTAACAGGCTAGTAGTTTCTGGCAAAATACCCCAAAGATAAGAGGTCCCATGGAAGAAACTGTAGTTTTTAGTAGCTGCTCTGCATTTTGGAATATCAAGGCTGAAAATTTGAGGGAAGATGCAAAACAAGTATTACGACAAATCTGTGTTTGTTTAAGTTTAAAAACCAATAACGAGAAATACTGATAGCATGTTCCGTTAAAATAGCGATAAAAAGAAGGTCAAAGTGGTATAAGGAGAGGGTTAAGAGAGGAAAAATGCCCTTCGAAAACAACTCACAATTTACTACTCTTAAACTGTGATAATATAGGTCTAACAGACAGCGTATACCACCTCTTTAGCCATATGATCCATGTACATCAAATATATTTTAACCCACGTTTTGTGCAAGTTCTTTATTGCTGTTTGTCAATCATTTGATTCCATTCTGTTCTTGTGGTTGCTCTCAAATTGTTCGATCCCTGCCTTGTCTGGAAGGGCTTTTATACCTCCCAATCAAAATTTGTATACATTTAGCGAAGCTTTAAGGTATATAGATTGCATAATACATTTTATACAGAGTAAATAGTATTGAGTTTATTTCAATATTGTACGTAATACTTGCTCGCGTTAACGTGTACGAAATTGCTATTTGATTAATATAATTACTTCCCATAATGACACAGTGGCCCTGATACGGTTATAGTGTTACCACATTACAGTGTAGTTACAATTCCCTGGTTAATACTCTGCACTCACAGCAATTTCCAGTGAAGTCGTAAATTCGTCGAGTAATATAATTTTCATATAATATTTCCTTCAAACTTGCCTAATTAGAACCGACGGCGCAATTTTTAAATTTGCGGCTGCGCCAGAATGGCAAGACCGTAGATAATATTACTACGTACTGGCAAGAGTAGCCTGCCATTACTTTATTATGGAATAAAAAAGCGCTCTGGAGGAACTGAGTGTATAATACTAAAGTAAGAACATATAATTCGCGTGCATTTTGTAAAATATGTGGATCTAATAAAGCCGAAGACTCGAAGTTAAAGACTGGGCTAGTTTAAAAAGAGAACAAGAAAAAAAAAACAACGAAAAAAAGAAAAAAGGGCGAAAAAAGTAAGGAATAATAGTAAAAAGAATTGGACGTCAGACAAAACAGACGTTTATTAACATAATAATAAAGGTGATGATAATAAATTTTACAGCAAGTAAAATGAAAAATTGCTTAAATTATTATTAAAATTTGAACCCTTTTGATTATAGTTACTTTATTTTTTATGAACATGAGATTTCATTCTGAAAACGCGCAATTTTGCGTGGTGATGTCTTTATTATTATTCTGACAATCAAGATGACTTAGTAGAACTATAGTGAAAAGTTAAACATTGAAGGAATAAAAAAGAAAAAGGATGATCAAGAAAGAACGAGAAGGAACAAATCTATAATGCCTTATAAGCGTGCAATGACTAACTCCAAGGGTTAGTGAGATGAAATAGTTTTAATGAGATAAATGAAAAAAATGAGGAAAAGGAGAACAAAAAAAAGAGAAAAGAAAGTGACGACGGAAAGTAAAATAAGAAAACCAAAAAAGGGAGAAAACACTAAAAGTACGTGTAATCATTGACCATTTTTTATGTGCATTTTACACTGCGTCTGACTAAGTTGACCACGACATAAGTTTTTGTCTTTTACCTCTTCTGTGCTCTAATTGCTGATGCAAGTCCACATCATGTTAGCCGACAATATTACATCCTGCCTTTGAACTTTGATACACATTTAGTCTAGAACCTAAAACAAAGTTAAACCTATAGGCGGTGTTAGAAGCGTGTAATTTGATTTTAACTGTGCCATACTAGAGCTAAATGAGCTCGACCCGCATTGCAGTATGACTCATGGGGCCGTTGCATTGATTGATACTAATTACTCTAATTGGTTGAAGCTTATACACCTGCAGTTGCTTGTGAACCTTTTCTAATGCCCGAATGAAACTGTTCGTACGCACTTGTAACGATTTTTTCGAACGTTGATATACAGCAGCGGAAAATGGCTGGAAACAACTTTGATGACCAGTCTTCACAAATTGTACTTCATCTGTCGAGTTAAATTTATATAATCGTTTCAAGTTTATTTAACCAGTGTAATTCAAACTTTCTTACAGTTAGTATTAATGAATTAAACATTAAATGTTAACCAAAATAAAACTGTTTTTGATATAACATTGAAAACGTGAAATAAAATAAATAAATAATAACACAGGAATTGTATGATCAAACCTATATATATATATATATATAAACGAATTTTATAGAGAATTTTCTTTACAAATCAGTCATTTCTAATTCTCTGGAAAATGAGTTGCATCATTTCGAAATAAGGACAAAATTAAATTAGAAATAACTTATAAAATAATAAATCGTTATCCTTTTTAGAGAATTTGTCAGAAAGGGGGTTTTTCTGACGTAATACATGCTATAAGTTGTGCCGTTACCTTTGATTTACTCTGACATCATTCGTTCGTACATTCTCTCGTTCGTTCGTTTATTCATTCATTTATTTACTTACTCGTTCGTTAATTAGTTCATTCTTTCTCTTACTTATCTATTCATTCATTTAAAGATGGTAACGGTTTCAAATAAGCAACCTTGCAATCTTTTGACAACAACAGCCCTTACTATTTCGGTCTTGTAGTTCTTGTAAGTCGCGTACAGTGAGAACCATAAGTGGCTTTGGAAATCAGGCCTCATTTTTAACAATCAATTCATTGCTACAAACTTATATTGAAATAATAATGGCACATCAAACAAATTTGTTTCTAGTTTGACAGGAAAATGTTTTATGTATCGGTAGGAGTGAAAAGTGTTTGTATTTCTTATAATATTCGAGGAAGGATTCAAATTAAAAAAGACGGAACACAAGTCTTTGCTCGCGAAACGCTTGTGCCACAAATAAATCCTCGTGAAAAATGGAAACCTCTAGTAGGAGTACCAAACCCACAAACTAATGCGCCTTCCAGGATTTTAGTTTATCATTTTTTATATAAATAATTAGCACAAAATCAATGATAGCTCACTTTTTTCAGTTGATTCATAGCAGAGAAAGAAATGGAGCTGGGTCAGGAGGTCATGGTTGGTGGGTCATTTTGGAATTTCAGCTTTCTGGCGGGTCACAGGATGTGGATATGACCAAAGTGACCATGGTAAAAACGTTATGGTCATATTTTTTAAAAAAAATAAAACTATAGAATCACAAAATAACTCGCTATAGAAAACCACGTTTGATATTAAGATTACAGTTTCTAAAAGTCGCTTTTGCAGAAAGTAGTAAAGAATTACAGGACTATGGGATCAGCATGACAAAGAATGATTTAAAGTGAAATGAGTGTGTAAACAAAAGCGTTCTAATAACGACAAATTTCCTTTGCCTGACTGGGGGCATTTACAGAGTAGTTTTGGTACTTCCCATGCTACTGAAATCTACGAGACTTGAAATACTCATTTGACGGTGAATCCATCATAGTGCAACTGCACGTAGCATACATATATTCTATAGTCATTTAGTTTGATAGTATGCCGTGTAGGTTTATCGCTACAATTGCGTTACAACTTAAGTACTTTGTTCCATGAAATCCTCTATATTCAAGCAATACATGTGCATATTGTTTACAAAATTGCAGTTTTTCAAAAACTAAGCCTGTGGTTTACTGCAGAGTGAATTAAGTGCGTCAAAATATGGGTCGGCCCTGCCCAGGCACGGGTCACTTTATTGCTGGTGGGTCGTGGGTGTAGGTCAAGTTGAGTCTAGGTCATAGTATTGTTGACCAACTTCCAGCTCTGGTTCAGAATTCTAAACATCAGTTTAAAAATGCTCTTTTTTCATATTATATATAATATAACTTGGGTCGTGGGTAACAAAATAGCAAATTTGGGGGTCTCTGACTTTGACTCTGACTACAGCAATTGTCCAGCAATTTCCTACTGAATACTGTAACTAAATTCAATTTTAGTTTTGAATTAATTCTACATCCAAGAAAGTTGCTGAAGGTAAGTCAAGAACAGTATGTACACCTTTGACCTTCCTCCTTGCAAGTGTTAAGGTTGCAGGTACTAAGTTGCGGGCAATGAGGTCGTGGATGTTAAGATTGCAGGTTTTGAGGTTGGGTGGTATTTGAGGTTGTGGATGTTGAGGTTGTGGTGCTGGGGTTGCGGATGTTGAGGTTGTGGGCGATGAGGTTACGAGTGCTGAATTTGTGGGTGTTGAGGTTTGGGGAATGATTGAGGTTGCAGGCCTGAGCTTGTGAATGTGCGTGTTGAGGTTGTGGTTGCCGAGGGTGTGGGTGCTAAGGGTGTGGGTTATCAAGATCATGGTTGAGTCTGAGATCAAGGGTCTTTTGGTTGGCTTTCCTTTAAGTATGGTTAGTGATTCTTTGACTGGTGGCATCTTACAGAGACAGAGTTTGAAGGCAACTGATAAATACAAAATATGCCTAAAAATTTTGTCCACTTTCAATATTTGTAAGGCAGTTTTAGTGCAGTTTTTTTAGCAGGTTCACAATGAAGTTTAACCTTAACAAATATATCTTTCCTATTCACTTTGTTGACCATAAAAACTAACAGTACGTTTAATCTTCAGCCAAAGAGAAAGCTTGAATAAAGCAATCGCAAAATACACGCTAGCCCTATTGCTTGCTAATGACCACTTGTTTGCCCTGGATAAGTTTCAACGCATCACTGCCAGAATGCAAAGTGTTTACCTGCGCGGTTATAGGCTTCAGCGCATGGCTACATCGAAACGCCAAGAGAGTGTTTTTCTGCACTTGCATGGAGAGATTAGTGTCAGTAAAACTAAAATCAAAAGTATAAAACATGTACGTTACGGTGTCAAAATTCATGCAGTGTTGCCACAGCTTTGCCAATTCAAAGGTAACATATTATAGTAAACCATTTTCCACTAGTTTTGCTCTGATGCTACTTTATAGTAATAAATGTGTTTGCCGTACTTTTCTTATAGTGAACGTAATATTTGCTTCACTTTTTTCGAATTATCTTGTTCACCTAATCTATTACATGTACGTTGGTACGTACGTGCATGTACACTGTGCAGGGAACCATGTAACGCAATTATGTTTTAGTTACTATTCTGTAATTATGTGATAAAGAAGTTGCCGTCATTTTATTCGCAGGTGAAGTGTTGTTGAATCTTATTTTTTACAAACTGTACCTGTTTAAACTTATACGTTTCCATATTTTCCATGAATCCCAACCTTTTCTGAGTAATAATTAATTGTGGTGATTTGTTGACGATAACCATAACCGTGGGGCTCTGTTATCGTTACACCATGTTGGCGATAACAGTAACTCTGTCAGTTGTTTTTGAATAGTTATAAATGGTGGCCAATAATTCGACAGTGCTAACTGATTGCTTGCATCAGTGAAAAATATGTAACGATAATGATATGTATGGCAGATAATTAAATTTCCATAAAATGAATGAATGAGTGAATGAATGATTAGATAAATGAGTAAGTAAATGAATGCGCAAGCAAATAATTAAAATGGCAGAATGAACAAAGAAATGTATGAATTAATGAGTTTTTATGAAGATGCATTTTAACGTATTTGCTGTTGAGCTGTGTGGAAATGTAAACTGTATAGCCAAAAATTTTGTTGTTGCTAGTTTAAGCATATTAAAGCTGTTACAAAGATACTAGAAAATGCTGTTATTAGCGTACTACTGAGACAATACAACTAAACACCACGTGGCTTGCTAATATCCCAGCCGGGCCTTCTGCGCTAACTAGCCCCGCCTACTAAACTTTCTCGCATCGAATCAGAAGTAGATCACGTGTAGGGGATTCATATCAGCCATGACGTCGCAAGAAGTCTTCATAAGCCGTTTGCCGCGCTGCTGAATGGAAACGGTTCTGTGTAACGCATAACTGAATCAATTTTTATTTTTGTATTCTATCGTATTTTGTATTCTTGTATTACATTTTCTGTGATGCCTACTAGTCTATACACCGACATGGAACGCTCCGGCGGTGCATTAGAAGACCAAAGAGCTCTACAAATAGCACTGGAGTTATCTATGCTTGGCTTAGAAACACCGAATCATACGACAAATGAGGATGGCAGTATTGACAATGATGGCAACTTTGGTGATGTTAGACCGAGAAAAAGCTCAAATATGACCGAGTGTGTGCCTGTACCTAGTTCGGAACATGTGGCAGAAATAGTTGGTCGCCAAGGTATCTAAACTTTTTGGTTCAGTTTCTTCCCATGTTTGGTCCTTCTTCTCACTACTTTATAATTTTTATGGCTTAACTAACAGTCATTCTTTAGGTTTAATTGCTTTTCACACCGCTGACTGATCAATTTTCAGTTTTATAATAAATTCCCGAAAGTTGCTGAGGTGGGAATAAACTACTTAAGATTGCAAGTGGTCAGTTGCGTAATTTAAGTCTTAATATTTCTGTACTAGTAGTAGTAGTTGTAATAAAGGCTTTCGTTAGTTCCGTTTTACGTTTTTATTGGCATCTGGGAAGCTTAAATACATTAATCAGCTTGGAAAACGTTCACAGTACCTTAAATGCATTTATTAACTGTTGTGAAAAGTACTAAAAATGTTTATATAAAATATAGCTGAGTTGTGAAATGTGATTTTGTGGGTTGTTAAAGTTTCCATGCTCTTAGCCCAGTAACGATAAAGCACTACTATGTGTAAATGTTTTATCTTTGTTGCTGTAGCATACTTACAGTTACAGTGTGCGGAAAGGCTTTCCCACATGTTGAAACTAGTCCCTGTGTTTCTGTTTTCAGTATGCCTGCACTGACCTTTTCACATTTTGTTCTGCTTTAAGTAATTGGTTGAGGTACAGTAGCTGGGTATTATGATTAAAAGCGCCTTGTATATGCACTGGAAAAGCCATTTTGTTTGGCTTCACTTTAACTTTTTCACACTGGCAACTGGCAAGTACTACTACCTGCATACAGTTTAAACATGTGCAGCATATTAGCGGCAGAAAGTGTTCATTCCTAAATAGTAATCAGGCAAAATTATTTAAGTGACTCAAATTTGGTATTTAGATTTAGTTTCTTTGATATCTGAATGTTAATTTACTTTTGCAGAAATTAGAAACATAGTTTTAGTTAGCCTAGTACTCACTAAACACAACAATAATGCTGACCAAATGTTGACCTTGTGATGTGATTTAATCTGTGATTATTTTTGGCTTTTAAATGTGATTTTGGAATTCAGTAAGCTGGTCATCCTCTGTAAAAAGTTAATGTAGATATGTCACACAATGCATTAAATGTTCTTTGTAGCCTAGAAATATTTTAGAGCATTTCTCGGTCGAGCGTGAAACATATTGTCATGAGTGGGACTCTCTAGCCGACTCTAAGTGCCTAGTTGTACACTTGGTCAAAATTGTACACTTGAGTCTTTAATGGTGTTCTGCATATATCTAATTTTAATGCACTATTTTCAGAGCTCACAGTTTTTTCTTTATTGCTCAAATTTCAGATGTCATTTATGTGATTATGTCTGATCCATAGTTGTTATATAGTTAGACATCATTATGATTTTAGATCAATATTTAGTTATTTTTATTATTTATTCTTTCTGCCTTTCATAGGCTTGTTGTGCAAACTTCAACAGTAGCATACGCATTATCGTTATGGTCACAAGCTTATTTAATTAATGCATTCATGTTTTCTTTATTCATAGAATATTTGCTTTAGTATAACAATTATGAAATCAAAGTTAATTAGTTAGCGAATAAAACCCACCTGAAAAAACTTAATTTCATCAAATGCAGTGTCAATGCAAAATCGGCTTTATCATAATCAAGTGCGGCTATCAAAATGAAAAGGAATTAAATTCCAAATGTAGTTATTGATTAACAGTTTTGTAACTAATCAGTTCTGTCTCTTATGTATAGTGTTTTCTTACATATGTTTTTATAGTCCAAGAGTTCTCAAAAATTGACTGATACATTGAATTTGCATTTTTGGTATTTTTTACGCTAATCTATTTTTGTGCTGAAAATTGGTCATTGGTCGCGGAAATTATCGCACATTTTTGAATTTTGCCACATACTGTCTAGAATTAGTAATAAATCCTTAATGTGTTTTGTTTATGTTTTAGGTTGTAAAATCAAAGCATTGAGGGCCAAGACCAATACGTACATCAAGACTCCGGTGCGAGGCGAAGAGCCCGTGTTTGTCGTCACTGGAAGGAAAGAGGACGTGGGAGCGGCAAAAAGGGAGATTTTGTCTGCTGCAGAGCACTTCAGTCAGATCAGGGCATCAAGGAAGAATGGCATCACTACGGGAAGTAGTGGGACAACAAATGGTCTCTCAGGTCCACCAAATCCCGGTACTCCAGGCCAGACGACAATCCAGGTACGAGTTCCATATAGAGTTGTGGGGCTTGTTGTTGGTCCTAAGGGGGCCACAATTAAGCGCATACAGCAGCAAACACACACATACATAGTCACACCCAGTCGCGACAAAGAACCAGTATTTGAAGTGACCGGACTTCCGGAGAATGTGGAAAGTGCTCGGCGAGAGATTGAGGCTCACATTGCGGCACGCACAGGCGGAGTCATGGACGGAAATGAGGAAAATGAGTTTCACCACAATGGCATCAATAATGGCATGGAGACCTTCCGGGCTAGTCCAAACGATCTTGTCGGCACCATGTACAAGACCGGATCTACCAACTCTGCCTTTACCTCTTATGACAGCAATAACATTTTCAGCCCATCTTCTACTCAAGACACAAGCATTTTCACATTTCCACACGCTAATGGGTCGTCTAAGATCGCTGACCCAAGCGCGTTTAGTAATGGCTTCGGAGTTTATGAGACAGACGAAGGAATCGGTTCTCCAAGTTTCGATCCCTCAGCTCCTCCACCGAGCAGCAGCCCATTCATGTGGCCGTCAACTTCAGTGACACTTTTCGGAAATACAATCACCACCAACAGCATGAGCTTTATGGGGCCCCGTAGCACAAGCTTGAATGGTGTTACTCCGCCTCGCCTGTCTCCGACGTTGGACATCGACCATCCTCCAGCCCGCCGCATCCACAGCGATCCCATTGCTGCCGGCAGATTGGCAACCGTATTGCCAAATTTCACTTCGCTGCCAAATGGTGGCGTACAGTTCCCCTCGTCAAGTGCCAGCGGTAGTGTGTCGAGCAGTCCGACCGATTCAACCGGATCAAGGCGCAAGAGTTGCCGCGACTGCATCTTGTGTTTCGACAGCGAGGTCGTCGCAGCGTTGGTCCCTTGTGGACACAACCTCTTCTGCATGCAGTGTGCCAAGAGCCTGTGCGAAAAACCAGATGCAAATTGCCCAGTATGTCACAACCCCGTCTCTCAGGCACTACGCATCTTTCCATAAATCGTATCATGTATGTATCCCATATATGCACAGCCAGTAGGCCTATTTTGAGATTACCGTGTATCATACACTTGTTTACTATGTGGAGTTTGCCAAAATATGCATATATAATATATTATATAGTGTACCTGTCTTAGCATCTCCTGTTACTTGAGCATATATATAAATTTCTATATCGAAAACATCTTAAGATAGATCTACATAATATTGTATAGCTGGGATTATATAGCTGTAAGAGTGGCCTAAGCGCCTCTTTTGTATCTCATTCATAAAGTACAAAAATTAAAGACTCCTGCTGATGCATTCTTGTGAATGCATGTGTTATTGTGAGATTTAGTTTTAATATATTATATTTTACCCAGCAGATGTTTTATAGTCAAAAATACTTTATTTTATTCTATACAAATAAATTAATAATTAATGTGAGTGAGAGAGAGAGAGAGCCCGAGTTAAAGGGACGTTGTGATCAAAATACAATTACAGAAAACAAAGTAAAAAAGTTTTTCCTGTAACTGCCTTGTATAATTAATAGCTCTTAAGCTTGTATGATTTGTTGCACACGTTAGCTTAGTAATTCTATTTTAATATATATAATTTACTACCATTTTTGTATATGTCGGTGTGATGGCAGAACATATACAGAGTTTTATTTTCAAGCCAAATCTGGGCCTGTGCGTTCTACTCTATCTGCGCTTGTTTTATGTTATTTTTGTGCGCTTTGCCAATCTGTAAGCTTGTATGTTTGTTGTTACCTGTTTGTTTTTCTGAGCATGCTTCTTTGTGCATGTAGTAGGGGCACTTTTCTAAGCCCCACATATGTAAATTACAGTTATGTAAAGTATTATTGGTAGTACAGTATAAATTCCGAGACAAAATTATTTTATAGGGGTAAATCGTATAAGTTGTTCCCCTGCCACATGCACGTGCCGCCTGCTGACAAATTGACAGGTTGTGTGAAAGCTAAAAGACGATCTTATCATAGTACTTAAACTTTCAAGAGTCTTTTGGCTTGAACACGTTTTGTTGTGAAGTTTGCATTGATTTGTTTTTCGCGAGGTAGTCTTCCACCATTATTTGTATATATAAATCAATTTGTCATATGTGTTGAATTAGAATACTATATTACATACATGGTCAGCTGGCTAGCTTTCACTGGCTGTGGACTGTTATTAGCTATAATTATATTATATAAATTGTAGATCTATAGATATGGTAACGTTAAAAATGTACATCAGCATCGTTCATTGCGTGTCAGTCTCTCTGTATGAAATATCACTCCTCAGTAAGGCACTGTTTTATGTTAGTCAATGTATTATGCAAGATACCAAAACTTGTGGGTGTTGAGGGGGCAAAGTGTGCATATCGTCTGATTGCAGCTGACCAAGCTCAACATATTTCTATCTGGAAATATAACGAAATACGCAATAATCAAAATATATGCAGAATCGCCTCTTGTGTTACATTGATACGTATTTATATGATTGTATATTGCTTATTTAAGTCGTTGAATGTGAATTGCTAAGAGTTGTACAATGCCATGGCTGGTGTTTTACTATTATGATGGTGTCGTTTCGTCGTCATTCACTCAGTGGTGTAGTTTAGGCACAAACCAGCTCATCAATAGCCGATATTTATTGATTTTTATATAATACCAGTGATATTTCGTGCGTGGTGTTGATGGACCAGTATTGTTGTTTCAAACTTGCCAAGTGCGCCGGAGCGGGGCGTCTCGGGCGTTCAAGTTTCTGACTATTAGTTGAACTTTTTGCTTTAATCTCACGTACTAAACTAGTTCTACTTCCACTCTGCTAGTTTGAAACTCTCAACAATAGGCAATTGTGTGGGCGCAAATGACACCTTCACTAAAACTGTTCTATTCCTGGTGTATTGTTGCCCATTCTCTCAACGAACCAGTGATTTATCTGGGCAGAAGAGGGGATGGGGGAGACAGACATGCCCAGAAAAACTGAATGGGTAACTTCACTAATCGAGTTAATTTATTAAACAGTTTTTTGTGTTCTTAATCAGGTTCTCTATTTTCTTTTCTTATCATGTATTACATCTTGGCGGAGCAATTACGAATTAAACTCACCAATGCCACCATGTTCTTGTCATTTTCTTTTACAGTTTTGTGGCTATACGCGTGTTTTTTATGTTTTCTTTTTACATTTTTATTTTCTTGCCACGAGTTTTGCCATTGACTAATTTGCAAAAATACATACTCTGTGAGTCTGTAATTCTGTGTTATATTTTGATGCATTTTAATTTTACCAACTTCGCAAAAAGTTTTATCATCAAATTTGTTTTTAGAACTTTAGAAAAAAATAAACTTAGAATAAAAAAGTCCTGTTTATGTTAGTCTCTTTAGGTGCTCAAAACTCGTGCATCAGTATTTCTGAATAACTAATTATCGATTTTATTTGCCTTTGTTGAAAGGCGACTTAAGTTCTCGTAAGGTTTATTCGTTGAGCTGGTTTAATAGTAGTAAAAAGATTTTCATATTATGAATGAATTATCTAAATATGCAATACTGTTGTGCTTTTAGATATAATATTATAAAGTCATACAATGGCTTTTAGTTTTTTCACTGTGTTTCCAGGGTTGTGTATCATCTATGGTTTGTTGGATGTGTTCCCAAAGAGATAATGATATAAGTAAAATATTATAGTTCCAAGCTAAATAATAATTTCCATATATTTTTATTATTCATGTTTATTACCCTATGAACAAATGTATTTTGAAGTTTAAGATTACCTCTTTTGTGTGAGAGTTTAAACGTACTTAAAGATGATAATAATATATGTTAATTTTTCATTAAAATATGAACATTTGCTATTTTATTTTTCAGACTGTGAATTATGACACGTATAGATAAGTAAAATGTCTTTCTTAAAAAATACTAATAACTTTAATTGTTTCATTTGCGAACTGTTAAGATTTTCACTTGTTTGTAGATTATGGTCAAGTTGACTGAACTCTCTAGTGAAGAGTAGCTGGCAGACAGTGCATTGATCCAAACACATTTTACAACGCGAATACAGTACAGCCTGCACTAATATAGTAGTAATATGTATTTACGCGATTGCTAGTTTATTTTTGTGCAAAGGGCAACTTCACTCCGTTCATTAATCTCGCGCTATACTATAACTGGTAGTGCCATTGATATTTACGCTTTGGTTACGTCAACCAGACGATATAAGTAGTTTGGGATCGTTTCAAGTTTAGAGGGGTGTTAAGCAAATTAATTTTGACAAATTGTTCTGATGAAGTAATCGTATTTGGTGTTTGCAACAAGTAACACGACTCGATGCGAACCACGTTGGTCTGACGTTAATACAGCATGCAGTGTTATCGGTAGCCTATTTCCAAGTGTACAGAGACTTAATCACTAACATCTGTGTGCTCCGGTTTCGAAAAGGAATGGGGTTACCGCTTGTTGTTGCTGAGTTCTGACATCGTGTGCTGTACATGCTAGCCTGCCCGTTGGTTGAAAAACACGACGTGCGCATTTGGCAATAATTTCTGATTGAAAAATTACTCTAAGGTCGCGAGTCGTTTGAGTTGGGGGCTCCAAGAAAAATCGTGGAGAGATGTATCGATCGGCTGTGGTTCTACGCTTAAATGCTTTCTATCTGTTTATACATGTTTTCAGTCTACAGGACTGTAGCCATATTATGGCTTGCCTCAAACTTCATTACGCTAATTCGATTTCGTCCGAATGGAACATCTATAATCATTTACTAGCAATTTCGCCATTACAATTCTGTATACACACAGATTGATTTAGGATTTGAGACTGGCACTGTATTTGGTCCGCTCTCAGCGGGTTTGTATTGCGGTTAATAGTTACAATATATGACAGCGACCTAAAACTTTCAGTCGTAATTTGAAAAAGCGAAATGCATACCGAGCGACTTTTTGACGTGTTAATTTCATAAATGCCGCAAGCTTAGTTCCGCGGGCGTTTTTTCTTAAGCATTTGTCATTTTGGAATTTAATTTTTCGCGCAACAACTAACGTTACACAACCGTGACCTATTGGTTTACTGTTCACCGTCTGCAGCCTAATTTTTGGGCCACAAAGGCGGTTAGAATGAATAATTACTTTTTGTTTAACTAGTTTATACTGGGTCAACAATGCATGAAGTTTGGATAAAATTTTCACATAAGGTAAAGTCTGTTTTAAAAGCAAAAAACACGCTGCTGTATTTTGAAAATCCACTCTAATACTGTACGTGTTGAAACCGCAGAAAATCGCGCTCACGAAATATTTTGAAAACGACGAATATCTGGATCGAATCTGGTTTTCAGGATCTTTTAGAACATAAGTCCAAGTTCTTGACTGGTGTGTTAGATTTTAAGACAAGTCCAATTCTATCCTGATAGATGACGTACAAACTTATAAAGGATTTGGATCAATCATGCCACGGGGTTTATAAGGTTTAAACGTTAGCATATCTCGACTCAAGGCGCAATTTTCATTTTTTGATATTTTTGTTTAACAACATGACAGGTACAATTTTAAACAGAAGTTTGAATGATGGAAACAACTATAAAACATCGGTGATTAAGAACTTGGACTTAACCAACTGAGTTCAATTCCGATCTTTCATATTTTCATTCTTTATAACCGTATTTTCATAAGTGAATTGAAACTCTGTTCCCGCCTCGTAAAATCGCCTATACAGTGAAGTAACTACGTGTAGAAGACTCAGTTTACTCTCTGTGTATTGAGACCTGTAAATCGGAACGCAGCTGCTGCTGTTGCAGTTGCTACGACCTCGAAGCAGAACGTTGGAACAAAGGCTTTTGTTAGCAGCTTGCTAGCGCCACGTGGCTGATCAGTCATGTACGTCGCTTAGATTTCCCGCCAACTTTAGTAACGTGAAATGTTCTTATGCACGTGTGCTATTCAAGCCTTCTGTTAAATGCCGTAGTTGCAAAATGTGCTTATTTTACATCATTGGTCTTCGCAGACAGTTGTTAGCTTCTGTTTATACGCACTATACTCTTACAACAGTCTGCAAATACTGGGCCATAAATGTGCTCTCACGGGAGTCCTACTACGTTATAATTATTGTTTTGAATCGATATTAATGACCACATTAGCTACTCCGGGTACATGAAAACTTTATAAGTAAAACAGCAACAACAAAAATGACACAGTAAGAACACTTAGAATTATTGTTTTGAACCAATTACAATTCCCATGGCACTGAAGAAAATCATGAAATCAGTTTTCACCCAGCAATTCTCATGTACGTCCTCATGATGTGAATATTTTTCTGGCATGTTTGATTACGTTTATTGTTCGCGTTTTCTGTACAAACACTAAAACGAACCACTTATTGAAAATGTGCGGTTACCATGACAACCAAATGCTTCTTCACAATATCGATTTTTTATCGATGAATTTGATTACCACAATGTAAAAACTTTACAGTTTAATACTGATTCGTGTACCCAAATTAATTACATTATTGATGCCAAGTCATCAATACAGAGCTTGGCCTATTTGGATATAACTGTACTAGATTAAAAACCGCCCACGGCGCTGGCTATAAATTAACTGCCGTTTGATGAGCTGCGTCCGTCTACCGGTCAGTGGTCACCCGTCGATAGCCATTGGCCACAGGTGAATTACCTGACTATTAGGTTATAAGTTCACAGGAACTTGAAATCGCTTAACAAGCTGCAATTTAATGCTGCGATGATTTTGGGATTCGAAAAAAGCCTGGGAACAGAATGTTTTCTTTTCAGAGGATTTTCAACATTAGGTTATTGGATTTTGATGTTCGCATGTGTCAGTACCATAAGCTTACTTCACGATGCACTTGCAGTTACAGGACAAAGAAGTTAACAGTTATAATGTGGTAACATGGGTGCCGTGCGCAACCTGACATACAATCTCGCTTGATGACTGCAATCCATATTCATTCAACGCAGTGTAGGGTTGTTTGGATAACAGTAGACATGAGTCATTCCCGCGGCGCTGATAGGGCCAGCCTCGACTATTATCTTCAGGGGTAAAGCCGGTAGCAAGTAATCCAAACTCGCCTAACAGCGCATTTTGTTGGCAAAGTGCCAAGTGCCGTTCGTACTGCACTTACTGTACATGAAAATATTTAATAAACGTCAAGATATTCGCAGTAGATACATTTGATCACTGAAATCCATACGTTAGTGGCCATTTGACCTAGTTTTCAGGAATTAACAGCTACAAAACTAAAATGAAATTTTCATTTTTATGTAGAAAGTATTTTTTATTTTAATATTTTACGATTTACAAATATATTATGGCAACACACAATAGTTTCATAGTGTAAAAACATGCTGAACAAAGAAATGTTTCCGGTTTTAACCAATGGCTGAAACTTGCTAAGGTTGTTCAAGAAAAGAAGGTACAAGAAAAAAAAGATTTTTGTTTATTCAAATTGATGATTAAGATGATCAAATTGATGACTGTGCATTTACCTGAGCCTATACGAAGCATTAAAACCCCGTCACATCAGATGATGATCATAAACAATCTTTGCGAAATAAAGAATTTCTCGATAATCGTGGCCAAATCTCGGAAAATCATTGCAAAGTAAAAAAGAATTGCTTTTTCCACGATGTCATTGGCTTCTTCCCCGCTGTACTGCAATCGTCATGAACGTATAGTGACATTGTACTACCAGCGCAAGACAGGCCCGAACAAGCTATGAAATTATAGCCCTGATACAAATACGATGGTACAATGTCAGTAAGGGCTAGTACCATGGAGTGACACTTATGAGACGATTATATCGTCCGAATCACGCCCATCTTCGGTTTCTTAACTGATCTATTTCTTCCCCGATCTCGCGGCAATGACTTCGAACATGCTCAAAAATTTTCTGCGACCGCGAAGAACTTCGCGTGCCTAGCCGTTTCAGTTACGTTGTTTCTAAGATTTAGAACATATTGCGGTGATTTGACGGAGACTGGCTCATGTTTAAAGTCTTCTGTGGGTGTGACGGAGGTATTAAGTCGATCTTAAAATTACATGAATCATTACGCGAAAGTGAAATGTTGACTGTGTTGTTGTTTCTATAATGATATTGATCGTCTGATACGGACGCAAAGTCATGTAATTTATCATACAGAACATTTTGTTATTTACAATGTAGCAGTTTGGCAATAAAGGTTTTATAAAGAGCATTTCTTCAGCAAAGACGGAAAGGACTGCCGTGATGAATTTATGACCACGAACGTTCAGAATGCAAACAGCTTCCATATCTTCAGGCAGTCGTTATTGGTAATAACTGGCGTGCCCCTTACGGGCCCCAATAATGGGTGTTAAATTTCACAACCACGAGGCACAGATGTGCAGAGTTTACTGGTGTGCAAGGTGCAATAGATATTTTGTGGGTTTCGATCTGCCACCTACAGATTGGATTAGGCCTATTCCCGCCATTTTATGGAAACAGACTATGGTATAGGTAGATGCCTATTAGTCAGTTCATTTTTTGTCGCCGTGTCTTCAAACTGGGGTGTAAGACCAGTAAAATCAGTACTAGACTCCTAATAATAGTCTGGACAGCGTTGTCCAGTTTCTAATAACGTTGTCTAATAATAGTCCAATTTATAGTGGCTACCCCCCCCCCCATTATTCGTAGGACAGTTGGCTACTATTGATTTTAACGTCTAATAAAAAATTTATACATAAAATGTATTCATTATTTCTGAGGAAACAACCGCCTATTATCGAATTTCTCTAATTCATTTAAAGTACCGGCGATTATTTTTTTCTTGGCTTCAAGAAACACAATCCCACTTAAGCACTGCTACACATTTCAGGTGTCAGTTAAACTCAGTTTGTGATAACATAATGATAACATAGTATAGGCTGTAAACGACAACAAGAACACATTGCACCCTCTAGCGGCAAAAAAGTAAAAGTATGTCGCGTTCGCATCACACTTAATATTATTGATTTTTAACAGTTCGAACAACTGAAGCTAATTAGGGTCAATTCCTTGTACGCGTTCAAGGTGTAAAAATAATTTACTGTCTATTTATATTGAAAGTATATTAATTTCTCTTATAACAATGGTTACTGTCCGTTCCGAAATGAACATTTTTTGTAATTCAGAAAAGGCATTAGAAAATACACCGGACTGTAACAATGAGGACACTGAGGCGATGATGACAATGGTAATTGCGGTAGTATATAGGGCCCATAATAACTAGATTATATGATAGGAAGTTTTATGATTGATTACATCTAAATCCTGTGAAATATTGAAACGCATACCGAACGATATATCCTGAAAACAGTTCATTAAGTAACTAATCAAATATTGATAAACCCACAGTAAACTAGTATGATTAGTTTTCCAGGCATTTTTGATGTCTTGTACTGGGTATAACAGAAGGCATAGGAAACAAAACAGTCTGAAATTTGAAGTGTTTTTTTACATAGCATTTGTCGCAGCTTTTAGTCAGAAGTTTTTGCGTTTTTACGTAACAGACTTTTTCACACGTGAATATGCGATCGTGGAAATTCTCGTTCTAAGCCAGCACGATTAAACACGTAAACTAATATTTACGAATTTGAGATTAAAACTTGGCCATCCTAAACAAATAACGTGTTATGCAAGGAAGTAACCGTTTCGAAAGGTTTAATTTCGTCATTCGCGAGGAGAAAGTGTTTAATATAAAAAATATGGAACTACAGGTCATACGTAGCGCCATCTTTAGCACAAGAAATACGGAAAATGTCCGTAAAACTAGTTAGGCTAATTGTGGTCTCATCTGTACTTATTTGACTTGCTGTCAGTTACGGGACTACTACCTGCTTGCTTTTAGTGTTGCATTTCTTTCGACACTTTACAAACTTCTATGCTAAAATTATATAGTTTTCTGCAATTATGTAATCACTATAAATCTACAGCCAGTTATTACATGTGTTATCGACTTATCGTCCTCGTTGCGATCTGGTACGTTCGGTACCAGCACTCAGCAATTAATGAATTACGGCATAATTATAAGAATATTTATTCACAAAAGATCGCAAATACGGTTATATACAAAAACAGATGCAGTTCTCAGTACAAAGAATTAACAAATTACAACAACTTGTTTATTCTAGTGAAAAACTTAGTAGATGTTTAGTGCATGAAAATCATAATTCTTATAACGTCACTCTATCCTGTTTTTGTACGTCTAAAGTGGAACGCGGATTATCGTCCAATAAATATTTTCGTGCGTTGGAATGCGGTGCCTAGCGGTATTTATAACCTGCTATGACGTAACACGCCTGCAGAGGGTCACACGTCAACATGAGCTTCTGTGATGAAACCATGGAAGGAAAGGATGTACGACAGCGAGAAAAGAGAAGATTCCCGTTTAAACTTGTTTACTGCGAAGTGATCTGCTACAGCCTACAGTAAACAAGCGGATTTCAGAAGGCTGCATAGCCTCATTACCTAGTTAATTAATATTTAAAGCCACAATGACACACCACCTATATATTTGCCTTAATTCTTAGAATTCAAAAGTGTTGATTCAAATCAGCTAAAAAGAGCTCTGCGTTGCGTGAATCACAAAAACGCTAAAATAGATACACAAACAAAATTAATATTGTAATTAAAAATCTTTAACTTTTGTTGGGTGGTCATCATGTAGAGGTTGTGCGATTCGAGACACGGTCTGCACGTTCCAAAATCTAGAAGAATTTTCTTTGGTATATATAATTATATATATATATATATATATTCTTTAGTATTACATATTACATATGTATATACAATACATATATACATTTACTTTACATTACATAATATATATATATGTGTGTGTGTTAGTGCAAAAAATCTGTAATTGTAAATACATGCAACCATATATATATGTTATTAATTACACATACATATTAATTATGTTATAAATTTTGTTTGTGCATCTATCTAGCTTTTTTGTAGTGCCAAAATTAATAATTGTGAGTACATTCTCACATGGAAGGAAGTGATGTTTATTTTTTGGACCATCTTGCATTTCATCGCCCTGAATGGTTCTGTGCAAGCCTGAAGCCACTGGTATGACATCATCATGAAACGACCGTTCGCATTTGTGCTTGCAAGAAACTGTAAAAGGGTAGTAAAAGGCTGCATTCTGATATGGGGACATTTAATTAAGTCCATTCTCAAGCTACAAAACATAACAAGTTGAGACCTGTTCAAATGTCGCGATCGATCGTAAAACTGTTAACAACCGCAAAGCATAATAAAATATCCTAGATGCTAGTTAAAATGTAAATGCCAACATCTATTTCCAGTGTCCATAAAGTCGATAATACGATCCACTATTTCAAATTAATCAACGTCGTACGTTTTTATGAGTGTCTTCGTTATCAGACGGCTTGTTAGTTGTTAGTCATAACGAAGAAGGCCTTTTTAGTGTTCCATTTCATCTGCTTGGCTTCGTGGCAACTGTCTTTTCTGTGAAAACTTCGAGAGGCAAGTTAAAAAGTTTTTGGGATACACAAAAAAGCGGGCTTCAATAGCTCTATTTCAACATAAATATGACAGACACAGCAGCAGTTTTCATTATTACGAGGGCTACTGCATGGATTGATAATATCAAGCACCACGATAGACTGTGATTGGAAAGTACGTAGCCGTAGCCGTAGTAGTGCGGTAACTGTGTTAACGGTAACGGTAACACAGTTTTAGCTCGCCGTGGTGTGGATTTAAGCAATCGTAATTATTTTGTTCCTTACATTTAACCACCAAGATGGATTTTAGGAACTCAAGACAAGTCTGACACCACAGTACTCTGCAAGCACTTATTTTATTCTTGAAAGTTTAATTCTCACAACTGTTAAAGCGATGAGGGAATGTAAATGCATAACCAAGTAAAACCAAACGTTTCGAGGGTGTACCGCTCGGTGCCACTTTGGAGTACCTATTAATGTCGTACGTTCTTATCTGGCCATCTAAATTGGCATCTAATAGACATGGTAGATTTGAGCCTCTGCAACCGATGCTGTCACTTGGGGGTAATTCAGGACTGCAAATGTCCAATGGTTTAGGACATGTTTTTCTCAGTACGCTTCTTCTTGTGTCAACGTATTTCTTCGGCCCACCCGTCTCTCTCTCTTCATGTTGTATCAAAGTCACAAAGTACAGACTGTACCAACCAGACTTGTGCCTTTCCCACAAAACCGCTTCTATTAAGAGTGCCCAGTACTTTACTCGGAGTATAAAGTCTTCCATGTTATAACCCATCCATGTTTTTTCAAGCATGCGCGAAGACATACTTTCTTGATTTTTTAGTTCACCGTGCTTGCTGTCCACGTTCATCTCTTCTTCGAGAATGCAGCGAGGTCGTATATTATAATGCAACCGTTGTTACTAGCTTCACTTTTCCTTTGCAGCAGAAAAATAATCGAAAGCTTCGACACAATTGATGCGAAAATAATTACCGAGCGCCAGTAAGTACACAAGAATTTTTCGATTATTGTTCATCTGACGAAAAAGCCAAAACGATTCTTCAAAAAATCTATAGTAAAACTGTAAAAGCATGCGCCCTAAACGAATTTAAATGGGGATCATTCATCGTTCCCGCATATCGCGACATCTACACCATTCGTTTCTATTTGTTTATATATATATATCCCCTAAACAAGACCAGAGGACATTCAACTGACACAAGGAAAGGGTCTACAGTAAAGAGGTGGAAGATGTAACGACATGCAGCAAGAAATTTAAGATTGACTGACGCTCAGCTTTGTCTTATTAAATCAAATTTTAAATTTCAACAAGGAAAAACTTGTCGAATTCTTTCCTTGATGAAACTTAAAATTTAATTTAATAAGGAAATGGTGAATTATCATCTATGAATCCCTAGTTGACAATCACATTTATAAAGAAATAGGTTTCATACACCTGATTTCCTAGTGATAGAAATATCTGTTGCCGTTCTTCTTGAATCGAATTCAAATGTAGTCTTGAGAGAGACAACTTCCTGGTAGAAAATTCTACAGATAAGAAGTCCGAAAGAAAAAACTTGGTTACATCTAGGCATGTCCAGAGAAGCATAGGGAAGCAACAAAAAACCAGTATCTCACGAAGGCTGCCAGTATTTAGAAAAGCATAATCCACAGACATAGCGATAAAAGAGAAAATGTTGCGCTGTCTTTCCATGAACAAGAGATTATAGGGGTGACGCCCCAAATCAGGCCCAACTTGTCTGACATGATTTTGCAATCCATTCAGTCAAGTGAGTTATGGTGACAAGCTGAGTGACCAGCCCAGATGTGACTGCAGCCTTCCAAGCAACGCCGAGTGAACAATTTGTGAAAACAGAGAATATTACGCTGTACGGAAGACCACACTGAGCTGAAATTCCAAAGTAACAAAATCAAATAACTAACAAATTTGCAGAAAAATAGGCCTCCGAAAAATGTCTCGCGGAAAGGAATATTATTTGTGTTTAAATGAGGACTGCTGGAACAACTAACTTATAATTATGGTCAGAATTAGGTTTCTGGTACCTAGGACGTTTTTGCGAGATGTGATCATGGTTATGTTTGGTTAATGAAACGTGAAACGAATCCTACTGCTCTATAATAATCAACTAAGACTGAAGGACTATAATCTAATGCTAGGGGAATTATATTAGCAATGACTGTGAGCACACTACTCACAGTTCTGTTAACAAATATTTGAAAGTAAATAAATATTCTAGCGTAAAATTGGTGAAATCTGTTTACTAAATTTAATAATAACACATTTTTAGTTCGCTGTGCCGTGTGGATAAAAAGCATTATTCTACAATCTAGATCATTGTTGCAGTAATAATAATAATAATAATAATAATAATAATAATAACAACACTACTACTACTACTACTACTACTACTACTACTACTACTACTACTACTACTACTACTACTACTACTACTACTACTAGTACTACTACTACTACTACTACTACTACTACTGCTACTACTACTACTACTACTACTACTACTACTACTACTACTACTACTACTACTACTACTACTACTACTACTACTACTACTACTACTACTACTACTAGTGTGGATAAAAGCATTATTCTACAATCTAGATCATTGTTGCAGTAATAATAATAATAATAATAATAATAATAATAATAATAATAATAATAATAATAATAATAATAATAATAATAACAACACTACTACTACTACTACTACTACTACTACTACTACTACTACTACTACTACTACTACTACTACTACTACTACTACTACTACTACTACTACTACTACTACTACTACTACTACTACTACTACTACTACTACTACTACTACTACTACTACTACTACTACTACTACTACTACTACTACTACTACTACTACTAATAACAATAATAATAATAATAATAGTAATAGAAATTTGTTATAATATTGATGATCTGCCAGATATACTTAAAAATGTTTCGTGCCAATCTTTAAAGAAAGAAAATAGCTTCAAAGTCCAACAGATTATCTGTGCAAAAAACCTCGGATCTTCATTTTTTTATAACACTACTTTCTTCCCAAAATTCCATGCAATGCTGACTGTCGATGACATCTGGAATCATTGAGGATGAAATATTTTCACAGATGGCTAAAGTTAATCACGAACGAAGTATATAGTCGCTTCATAATTAATGATTATTGATCGCCGCTGTTTGCGAGCAAAAAATTCCTAACGGAGAAGGCGATGTGTGTTTTCTTCTGCTTTTGCGAGTTCATTGCTCCAAGAGTTTTACCGAGCTTGTAGGATGTAGATGCAGAAGCCGAGGTAGTGTACAATCATTACCAGTTGTCATCTTGCCTATATATGTTAGAGAAGAAAAATCGTAGATTATTTTGAGTTTTTGCCCAGTGTTGTATGATGTTCTTCATCTATTCAGTCAGAAAAACTAAGATGATCACAGCTGATTTCCAAACAACGATTACTGTGATCCTCACGGACGTCACCTCATCATCTGTAATGCATGTTATGTCTCTTGTTGAGCGTTTTTGTCCCATGCCTGCTTAAAGAAGGCATGTTGGGTATATTTTACTGTTATCACTTAAACTTGGAAAAATATAATAAAGAATTTTCAAAAAAAACTTCGATAAATATAAAGTTAATTTATACTACTGTTTCAGACCCTGTAGTAACCGCCATTTACTTGAAAATTATGACGTAACTGGTGGACTTTGCGACTCTTTGTAAGCCCATCGTGGCTTTCCACAAGCATGTGTTCTTAAACTAATTCAGACTTTTGAAACTTACCTAATATTCATGCAAAAATATCACAAAATTATCTTTCTAATTTTTTGTAAAAACTTATTATGATTTCGACAGAAATTGACAGTGCGCCGCTTTTATTCAACCGATGAACAACGTCTTTGATAAAAAAATGGACATTTAAAATGGTAGTGCCCAGAGCAAATTGTGAAATGATCGACGCCACTTTAAACTTAACTTTACTAACTGCGCGAGGAGCTTATCACACTTTTATTATTAAATCCTTCTAACGTTTTTTGCAAGCAGTTGAAATAAGCCTGACTTCCCAGAAGGCTTTACCTTTTCCTTAACTTTATTATTCGGTAACCCTTTATTTAGCTTTAAATGTTGATTCGTCGTTTAACAGTAACAAGTTGATATAATTCACATCTTTCAGATAAGAAATCTGCGTTAATTGAATGTACATGCTTTTCGATAACTTTCTTTTCTTGAGTCAAAGTCCAGGCCTATTCCTCATTCATAAACCTCTACAATCTGCACATAATCTGCAGACTATAGCCTCGGCTAGCTTCGAAATTAATCCTCTTTTAATTAAATGCACTTCCAAAAGGTAATCCCAGATTCTGTTCTTGTGCGATCTCTGTATCTTTTCAAGTGTACTATATTAACACATATAGTATATTAGTAGTGCCTGTTATATTGTCTGTATTTTCTATATATTACTAGCTTTTTTTGCCAAAGTTTTGTGTGAATGTCGAGCAACTCGCGCTCTTCTTTTCCCAAACAAGGAATCACTGAATAATAAGCAATGATTCTGCTTTAATAAAATACCTCTGTGGTTCATTTCGTTAGATCGCATTTTAATTTAAAGAAATTGCCAAGAGAAATTTCATTTTGCCATAATAAGTAAATAGATGATTTGGACAAATTGCCCCCAATGTACAAGCGCATTTGGTCTCCGTGGAGTGGAGCGGCTTACCTATCAACTTATCAACTAATTTCACTTTATACAGATTCCGTTCTAGCCATCATCTACTGAGTTGCTTTTGCCCGCAACATTCCACTAGACCTTCTTGGCTGGAAACTCATAATGGTTCGCATCATTCTCAGGATATTTATTTTTGCACAATGAGGAAAAACAAGGCAAATGGATAACAAATTGCTTGTCATTTTGAGCTTTGTTTACTCACCTAACTACATGTTTAATTGTCTACAGTTACCGGAAACAATACCTTGTATTATATGCATGTCGGCGATTTATAAGTGTTGTTTGACTTTGCGTAGCACTTAGACCAGCACTTATTCCAAGGGCTGCTGTTTAAAATTAAGCATAATATAATTTTGTAAGCGGAAGTGGGACTAGCGCAGTGTAAATGCAGTTGCACTATAATGTAAACAGGAAATAAACAAACCTGATTTCGTTCAAAGATTTGGTGTTGATCTTGGAAAAAATGTTTCCTATGTATGTGTCAATACGTTGATTTACAGGAACATTTGTTTATTTCAGAGCTGACACGCACTTTGTTAAAATGGGTCCCAAAAGATGTTGATGACCTTCATTGAACGTGGACTTCAGTAAGCGTGTTTCGTAACGTTGCTGATTTTTACTAACTCTGTTAACCACGCGGAAATGCAAGGCTTTATGATAAAACTTGAGTGGAAACTGCTATAATCCAGTTTCCAAGTATTTTTCTCAAAACAATTCTTATTTCTTACCTGAAGATTTACTGGGACTGGTTGTCTTTCAATAATTATTGAATTAAAATTAAATTAAAAAAACAAACAAATTCCAGTTGAAAAACGACTAAGCAAAACAACACGAACACCGAATAGGATGCTCGATCAAGACTGTCTTAAACATTTCAACAACGTTAATTATTAATCTGTGAGCAGCAGTGACCAATTAGTGACTTTATGCAGAACTATGATCGAAAAAAGAGTTCTCAAACACGTCTGGTCTGAACGCTGGAGTTTCTGGGCTGTTATGGTAACAGCAATCCATTAAACCACGTGATCACAAACAAACAGTTTCGTTTTGACAGCTGCATTTATCCGTTTTCAAGTTCTGATGAAGGAGAGATCAACCATTATTTTTTCATAATTACAATCGTATATCAGGAATATGTCACGCACTCATAAATTGTGAGCCGCTATTACGTCATGTTCCACTTACTTCCTAATGTGCACCTTGTGTTGAAATTTCACGTGAAAAGTAAAATTCACTATGACAATTATCGATTATCATAATTATATTAATGAAATTAGGATTACGTACCATTAACGTGTTTGTCCCCACTAACTAAGAAGCCGTTTTATATACTTATAGCATGCAATTAATTTTAGCATTCTTTTTTATCTAACAATGTCAATTAATTTTGTGAGCAAGTCAACAGATGGCGAAAGGCATTACTAAAGTCATTGTTTCTCCAGGCGTAAACAACCGGATTAAGAGCTGAATTTGCATAGATGATCAACAAATTCACCATTGGCAACCATGACAAATCACAGGCGGGACAAGATTTGATGGTCACTATCGCAACTACGTACAGCATAGCTGAAATGGTGAAGCCAATTACCAAGATCCCAATTGTTGTTGTAGCTTTGTTTTGTTGTTCATGTTGTCCTGGCCCAGTCTGCAGAACCTGCAGGGCTTGACATTCCGCGTTTATGCGTTTGAACTGTTTAGTTGTCTCTCTCCAAATCCGGAAATAACCAATTATCATTATCAAAGATGGGGCAAAATGGAATACGGTGGTCGTTATTGAAAGTATGGTAGGACCTTTGGCAATTACAATTTCGTTGTCTTTTGCCGAAAAAGACAGAAATATTCCAAGAGGGATAACCGTGCTAACGCACCACACCGCAGCAATGGCCCAGCATGTGGTTTTTGGAGTGACTATCTCGGGATATTGTAGTGGCAATGTGTAACGTTCTAACGCTATCGCACATAAGTTGTATAAACTTGCAGTTCCGAAGTAGAAGTCAACCGGCATTGTGACCAATGTGTTGCAGTTGAGGACCGCGATGCAGTAAGCAGACTTGAGTATGATAACAACTCCGTACAACATATCAGCAACGGCAAGAGAGGCAAGCAAATAGTTGCGACAACTCTGCAGTCTGCTGAACTTTCTTACAGATGTTACGACCAATGCATTTCCAGACGTGGCTGTAGCACCTATTACTGCATTTACAATATGATAGACGTATAACATCACGATCCTTGTATTATCCATCTCTGATATTATTCCTCCCGTGTTTTCCTTTTCTTTAGTAGCTAGTGCTCATTGGTGAGATAGTTTATGGTGCACCCAAATGCCTAAATCTGTTATAAAGCAAATTTTGCTCAAAAAAGTCTCCAGGCTTACGATCAATTTGTTTTATGCTTTGTTTTCTAATGTGTTTGTGGAATATGCATTACATTCTTTGTCATAAGTTATAATCACAGATTAAATCAGATTTGCCGCCTTTAATCAGTAAAAATTTTGTCAATGTAAGCCGTAGAGTACTGTTGAGTGTTAAGACACCATGGAGTTAATACATTATTCAAGGTTTGTATTTAGAGTAGGTTTCTGAAGCATAGCGGCAAAGAATTGTCCAAGAAACAACTGCAGAAATAGTGCCATCCATGAATTTCTTCATTAATCCCAAGTTATTGACATCAATTATACCTAACACACGTTTTTGCACACTCTGCTAACTGCGATCAAACGCTTACAGGTGTCTACTCAACGCAGATAACTGTAACAGGACCAGAATCTACTTTTCATCAAGATAACTCATTTAAGATAAGACACTAAGCCGACAGAAGTTCTTAACTATCTTCTAATCTAATCGTATATATTCTCCCTCAGCATAGGAAATATCTCAGGCAGTGTGGCAATCAATCAAAAGCAGTTTTTCTGTTATCACTTATCCGCCAGGTTTAGCATTGCTTAACTGTCATAGCCAAGCGTACTCTGTGACTATTTAATTATTTTGCTCGCCATGACCTCATTGATGTGCCTCTCTATCTGCAAAGTAATTTCAAACGTTTAAAACACCTTATGCAGTACTTGTACGTGCACAAATATGCTCTAATGTCAACACACTTTTACCTTTTTACATTAGATAGATCACATTTCACTAAGCAAGCTCTAAATTGCAAGCTTTGCGAGACAGATCACACTAAGCTAAACAAATAAACAAAAACAAGTCGAAAAACAATGACGAAGCAAAGCAATACAAACACCGAACAGGATGCTCGATCAGGACTGTCCTAAATATTGTAAAAATGTTAATTATTAATCTGTGACAATCAGCAGTGATTACTAATTAGTGACTTTATGCAGATCTATAATCAAAAAGAAAATTTTCAAGCAGGTCTGGGCTGAACTCTAGGGTTTTGGAATTCTGGGCTGTTATGGTAACAGCAATCCATTAAACCACGTGATCACAAACAAACAGTTTCGTTTTTACAGCTGCATTTATCCGTTTTCAAGTTCTGATCAAGGAGAGATCAACCATTATTTATTCATAATTACAATCTTGTATCAGGATAATGTCATGCACTCATAATTTGTGAGCCGCTATTACGTCATGTTCCACTTACTTCCTAATGTGCACCTTGTGCTCAAATTTCACGTGAAAAGTAAAATTCACTATGACGATTATCGACCATCATAATTACATTATTGAAATTAGGATTACGTACCATTAACGTGTTTGTCCCCACTAACTAAGAAGCCTTTTTATATACCTATAGCATGCAATTAATTTTAGCATTCTTTTCTTTAACAATGTCAATTAATTTTGTGAGCAATTCAACAGATGGCGAAAGGCATCACTAAAGTCATTGTTTCTCCAGGCGTAAACAACCGGATTAAGAGCTGAATTCGCATAGATGATCAACACAATCACCATTGGCAACCAGGACAAATCACAGGACGGACAAGATTTGCTGGTGACCATCTCAACTACGTACATCATAGCTGAAATGGTGAAACCGATTACCAAGATCCCAATTGTTGTTGTAGCTTTGTTTTGGTGTTCATGTTGTCCTGGTCCAGTCTGCAGAACCTGCAGGGCTTGACGTTCCGCGTTTATTCGTTTGAACTGTTTAGTTGCCTCTCTCCAAATCCTGAAATAGCCAATTATCATTATCAAAGATGGGGCAAAATGGAATATGGTGGTCGTTATTGAAAGTATGGTAGGACCTTTGGCAATTACAATTTCGTTGTCTTTTGCCGAAAAAGACAGAAATATTCCAAGAGGGATAACCGTGCTAACGCACCACACCGCAGCAATGGCCCAGCATGTGGTTTTTGGAGTGACTATCTCGGGATATTGTAGTGGTCGCATTATGGCAATGTAACGTTCTAACGCTATCGCACATAAGTTGTATAAACTTGCAGTTCCGAAGTAGAAGTCAACCGGCATTGTGA
Organism: Tubiluchus corallicola; assembly: GCA_030141605.1. Lineage (NCBI taxonomy): Eukaryota > Metazoa > Priapulida > Priapulimorpha > Priapulimorphida > Tubiluchidae > Tubiluchus > Tubiluchus corallicola. Next base: position 517,314 of record JAQGDQ010000115.1, read on the forward strand.
CCAATGTGTTGCAGTTGAGGACCGCGATGCAGTAAGCAGACTTGAGTATGATAACAACTCCGTACAACATATCAGCAACGGCAAGAGAGGCAAGCAAATAGTTGCGACAACTCTGCAGTCTGCTGAACTTTCTTACGGATGTTACGACCAATGCATTTCCAGACGTGGCTGTTGCACCTATCACTGCATTTACAATATGATAGACGTATAACATCACGATCCTTGTATTATCCATCTCTGATATTATTCCTTTTCGTTAGTAGCTAGTGCTCATTGGTGAGATTGTGCACCCAAATGCCTTAGCCTTTTATAAAGCAAATTTTGTTCAAAAAAGTCACCAGGCTTACTGTCAATTTTTTTTATGTTTTGTTTTCTAATGTGTATGTGGAATATGCATTACAGTCTTTGTCGTAAGTTACAATCACAGATTAGGTCCGACACCAGCCTTTTATCTGTAAAATTTTTGTAGTATTGTTGAATGTTAAGACACCATGGAGTTAATGCACTATTCAAGGTTTGCGTTTAGCGTTTAAAGGTTTGTGAAGCAAAATGGCAAAGAATTATCCGAAAAAAATCGCAGAAATAATGCCATCCATTAATTTCTTCATTAATCCCAAGTTGTTGACATTAGTTATACCTAACATACTTTTTTGTACATTCTGCTAACTGGGATCCAGCGCTCAAGGTTAGATCTGCTCGATGCAGATGACTGTGGCAGCACCGATATTTACTTTTCATCAAGGATAATTCATCTAAGATAAGACATAAGGCTGACAGAAGTTCTTACCTACGTTCTAATCGTATATATTTTCCCTGAGCATAGTAAATATTCGGGGCAGTGTGGCAATCAACAAAAAGCAGTTTTCCTGGTACACGTGTACACTATTTAATTATTTAAGCGGTGACTATTTAATTATTTTGCTCGCCATGACCCTACAAAGCTATTTTTTAACCTACATCGCTTTCTGCGTTTTGTTTGAACTTTTGACTAATTCACTGACTACTTGACAACTAAATGACTTATTGACAAGACTGTGCATGTATGTAAAAAAGAAATTGTCTCTATTTTGGAAGACCAAGCAGTATCAAACACATTGTGGTTCCCAACAAAATTAGAACGTTCAGAACTCCTTGGACGAGGTTTCAGTAAAGGACAAAGGTAATGTGAAATTTTTAATTAACAACACGAGAAACAATTACAAGCTGTTACAAACTCGAGGGTGCTTTCGATCTACGGCGCATAAAAAAGATTTGTTTGCTCCTCTGTTAATTAAAAATGCTTTAAAAGCCAGCTGTGCTTCTTCAACATCTAATAATCTCGTCCCGCTTTTGTCGGTTTTTGCTCTCTAATGTGACGCAATTCTATAGAAGTGAAGCAGTTAGCCAGCGAGACAAGCAGACTTGGTGATCGATATCTCAAGGGACCCCACTAATGACGCGTTACAAACTTCAGCAAACGAAGACTCTATTAGCGATGTGCCGCCGCACGACTTTATAAAATTTCCCCCAATTGATCTTGGAGGGACAAAATCCAGCTGTGAAATTAACACTGTTTGTGGTGAGTATCGATTCGGTTAGTAGAAAGCTTACCTTTAGCCATTAACCTAAGTCAACTAGTTGACAGGCTGTCAGACAGAGAAAAGCGTGTAGCTATTTATAAAAGTCAGCTTATCCGCCAGAAAATTAAAAATCAATAACCTTTTATATTTTTATAGCCAAGTTGTTTGGTTGGGCGTGTAAACAAAAGCTTTATATAGCAAATGTATTTTCATTTATTTTTGTTGGTTCTGCGTTGCTTGGGACACAAGGGATTTTACACTGATTCTTGTAGCGCAAAAGCAAAAGCTCTGCAGCCATTGCGGAAATTAAAATACTAGAGATACACGAGAATCTAAAAAACTCATTTTCTGAAGGTTAGAAACTGGAGTCCTTATCGCAGACGCAAAAAATGCTCAGACCGTGTCGTGTTAGCTAAAAGTGAACCATGTGAACAGGACACCAATGACTATTCCTGCCAAGTTTTACTTTGATGTACACTTGGTGGTTCGGCTAAGAACTAATCTAGTGAGACCTGTAAGTAAGTGAAGTTGGTCTTTCTCAGAATAGTATTTCGAAGAAGTGAACAATAACAATAGGTTTCTTAAATTGGTGCAATTAGTAAGGCATAATCCAGTTTCAAGTCTCCAAATTCTAAAACACACCTAAGCTACGCACTGTTGTGATATGTGAAGCAAAGACTTTCTAACCAAAGAACCCCTTGACAAACTTTGAACCCAGGCTGCAGCTCTGAAGTCAAGGACATGTGACTGTCTTTGGATACTATTTGAAAAACCCCAATGAAGTTGTGTTACCATAATTAAGCGACATTTAAGCCTGCTAGCAACTGACACCTTTTCCAACTATTTCATTTTTCAAAAATCTTCTTGAGACGAAATTTTGAACCACAATCTCCGGTCTTTAGCAAACAGAAGTCACAGTATTTTCAACAAAAGCAATTTATGTCCTGACCACTCACTCGTGAATTAATTTACACAGTTCTGTCATTGCCAAGTTCTTTCTCTGACAAACCCTACTCGTCCACAAGGGAGACAAAGCAAACATGAGTTGAAATCGCACATGATGCCAAGTTAACTCATCGCGCTGTTCATTCTGACGGTTTTTCAATTCCTGTGTTTATACAAAGTAGACGTGCAATCAGGACGAACAATCGCCTAGCGGCCATCTTGTGGAAATTGCCCGAAACATTTATTTATTCACGTCTTCGGTTCCATTAGCATTTAAATCGAGAGACACGCAGTTTCAGTGGTGAAAGAAGTCTTGCAAAAAACCGTGTGTGACTCTTATGTATGCTTGTTCATAGACCATGGGCCATGTAAGCAGCTTTGCATGACGATGTTTGTAGCCCACTCGTTGTTAATCAGCTAGTACAGTCCTACGGCTATTATTATATAACTTTTATATTGACTTTTGCATAAATTTATTTTTTTTGCAGTAATCTTTTGTTTTAGCAATTCTGTTGTATAGATTTAAAACGGCATCTGCAGTAATAAAAATCAGTTGTTAATTACGTTAATGGATGCCATTAAAGTACTTATCAAAGTTTGTGCTTGGCCTGCATGTGCGTCTACATTGTTCAGTGGGCCTATATACTCATATAAAATTATATATGTGCCATTATTTAGAAATGTTTATTTCATAACTTCGATTTGACAATGAAACACAGTCAGGTGACTACTAATTGATTTCAAAATGCAAATGAGAAAACACCTTGAAATTAAATCATCCACTTTTTATAAAAAAAACCTTGCTCTTGGATTTTTCTAAAGGTATGAATTCAATTACATTCTAGTGTTTTAGCATCAGGTATATATTTCGTAATGTGGCTGTTTAAGCTGATTATAGCGATGGATGCGGCTGAGTGTGGTTATGCTACAAGGGCAAAAATGTGAAATACGTCCATATATTGGTCCTTAGCTTTACAAATTGTAGCCAAGTACATACCCTAGGGTAGTGCTCTTGCACTGCTATATAACGAACAGTGACTTTCGGCAAGATCAATGTCAATCCAGTGGCATATTTAACATTTTGACAGATGTTAAATATTTTTAATATTTAAAAACGCAGAAAACAGCTCAACTTGACAGGAAAAAGATGCTTCATGCAGTAGATATTGTATTGTTGTGCGAAAAGCTAACATTGGGGTCAAGGGTCAAAAGCTAAAGGCTAAAGGTCAGTCACATTACAATTAAAAAACAACAGATTAGAGATGAAGAAAGCCGATTATTGATTAATTTGATTTAGGAAAGATGATATTTGTCTTTCACTTTGTGTATCTCAAGCAGTACGCAGTACTTTTGCAGTACATCATCTACAAATCTACAGGCCAATGCCTGTCAGCTAGGCTCATTTTGCTTAATACCAAAAATCAGTAACAGGTAGTTTTACATAGAGCTACTTAGAACACCTAGCGCACACCAAACACTGATTTTTCCGTCAGTGTTTTCTCTGGAGTGAAAATATTCCATGTAAAATTACTGCGCTGTTATGTGGAATGTCGACTTGCAATTCGTAACTCGATATTAGGCGCTGAAAGAGGAAGAAATTCTTTTGAGTGAAGTGCTGAATAAGTTCATTCGCTGAGGCTTCGATAATCAAGTTTTCCGTGCTAAATCAGTGAGAGCCAGCAAACGAAATTTGGAGCAATTCGTTCTCCATAGAAGTCGAACAAGTCTGCTCGTCTCGAGTCACAACCTCTGAAAACGCACTCAGCCGCCCATTCATCCTAGTTTGACTGACTTCTTTGGACAAGAGAACATTTTAGGCAAAAAATCCAATTCGGAATCCATCGCAGGGCTCTGAAAAACCTTCTGAATACGTTTATGAAGACGCATTCACTACCAACGTTTGTGCCAAACGAATAAAAAAGCTGCATTTATACTGAGGACTAATGTTTCTAAAAATTTCATGTTCTGCATTTATGCGTCCAGAGAACACTTATTATTTATTTGGAGCAAAATTTTGTTTCTAATTTCTATATCACAAGAGTGTACAAAAGGGAGACGTGATGGAATAAACGCGGTGACAGCGCAGAGAAGGGTACGTCAGAAGAAGAAAGAGGAGAGGGCAGAAGAGAAGCAGCAGAAAGGGAAATGACCAGAAGATCGTGAAAATCTGACAGTGAAAACATTGTTAGGAATCCCAGTAGAAGCCAAGCTTCGTATAGCAACTGATTAATGAAATCTTAAGAATCATTACACAAATAAAAGTACGTCATACTAAACTACAAATTCTAAATCACAAATAGATATTTATACAAGTTGATCACAATTCGCCATGTTACACTTTTAATGCACTTGTCACATCAGTATAAAAGGCAAATACAAATATATATATATATATATATATATCCAAATATTTATTAGCCTTTCTTTAACTGATTGACAACTGTTATCGATCCGCGAAAGTTTTTAAATTAATGTGAATATTTTTAAAGCTGCATTGAGTTGGCAGGATTTTTCGGTTAATTGTTTACGTACGACAGGAAGAAAATGGCTACAAAATGTCACAAATCACATATCTGAGCACTATACAGTTAACAAAGCTTTGACGCTTTCTTAGCTGATTGTAATCGAGTACATCAGGTTTATCAGCTAGATTGTATAAATCCCTTGTGCTTATAACAGTGAAATAATTTCTTTTGGTCAAAAAATTATTCAGTTGACCTTATTGGTTAACCGTGCCTTTCGGTTGCCAAGTCGACGCTTTTAAATGAGTCTGTCCAGATCTCAATCCATCTACGTAGACTAGGTTGCTGAAATATTTTACCATCGTCGAAAAGAAGGCGTGCTAATGTATCTTAATTACGACAAAATAAGCCTATAATTGATATCGTGCTTCCTTCTAAAGGTTTCGTCAGACATTTTTATCATAAAAGCAGGGCTTGAGTGTTTCGAGTCTTTCGAAGATTAATGGGTGCAAAATCAAATTTTATATAAAAAATAATATATTGCAAAAAGCTCTAAATTTTAAGACAGTTATTGTTATTATTCAATTATTTGTATTATTAACTGTGTCACACTGCTAACTTTTTATGTATGTCTTTGCGTTAGTTTGTATTTATATTACTTTATTTTTTCTGCACTGCTACTTGTACAGTTACTTCCACGTTGAAAATTCGTAAATAAGTTTTAAAAACCGTCTAATCTGACTGTGTTTAAGCTAAACAGGTCTAAATGTGCTTAAGACTGACTGAATACCTGAAATATTTACAAATTTCATTGCTATAGTAACCAATATTTTGCTAAGTGAATTTTTGTTTTAAAGCACTGTAGATCTGTTGCGTGTTTTGGCAGAGGAAAGAGAGATGATCTCTAGCTCTGTTCAGAGAAAAAAAACATTTCCATCGTTCTTTCATTGAGGCAGCATTTTATCAAAACTGTAAAGTTGTTGTTGTACTGTTGCTGTACTGTTGAATGTACATGCAAGCGCTGATTCAAAGTTTTCAGCTCTTCGAAAAATGCTACCATCAGTGTAGCTGTCACTGAGCTGTGCGTAATTGTGACCGCTGTCCTTATGTCATTCTCTTTATCTCGACAACCGTTTCGTCGTTAAATAAAATATGGGCCTATTGGCCCTTAATGTAGTCAATAATCGATCGATTTGCTACGACGTACCAAGTGGTCCTAGCTCTCTCCAAGACCCGATAACAACAAGCCTGTGGACAAAGGCAGACCTGTCTGATTAACGATCTCCGTGATATTAATTAATTATATATAACAGCTGCGTTATAGCTTGCCATAAACATTGTGACGCATGGATGAAACCATTTATCTATGACGCAGAATTTACTGTAACCGGGGTCAGGTCATAGTAATAATAACAAACGCGAAAACATCGAAACTCATTAAACATTAATCATCAATAATTTTGTTGCCACGATGAGACATTATTTTATCCATGCAGACTGGAATTTATTATGCACGGACTGAAGAAGATGATCCTAAACGCAGCCTAATACGTTTAGCTGGTTAAAGGAAGACAGGATGATTTTTCATATAATACCCCATTTCAAATTCCGTAAAAGGTATACACTTTAACACAATTAATATTGTAAAAGCGTTTCTGATAATTAAATAATAGATTAAAAACTTTAATTAACGGCAGGCGAGCGCACATATTGACGACAGCATAAACTAACATAATTTTCAACAGCGAAAAACAGCGAAAACTTTCCAGGAGCGTGTTGTACGTGTTTATGAAAGTGAAAATTGAAGTACAGTGCTATTGTAAGATACTCAGTATATTGTACTAAAACTAGGCAATTTACCGCTGTGCTCACGCATGAGCTGTCGCACGCGTGTAGTTCGTCACAAACTAACACCTTTGAACTGAGAGGTACAGCGCCTGTTTTTTGTACAGAGCGTTTCCGAAATGCAGGCGCTAGGGCCCGTCTAACTAGCGAATGGCAAAATGCATGTAACAGCGAAGAACTAGTGGCGCGAACGCGAAATTGTGTTTGTGTGGTAATAATTCTTTCACGCAACTCATTCTTGAAAAAATAGTATGTTTCCTTTCAATATTTTAAAGAATAGATTGTTTTGACCTACGGTTTAAGACTGGATCCGGTTTTGCTTTAAGTGTCAAAGCATTCTGAAGAGTAAAAACAATTTGTAAGTTGTAGAATGGACTACAATAGAGCGGTGGAGAACAACAGAAAGAACTGCCACGTTTTGGAGACAGTCGAGTAGATTAACTGTGATGGTCTTAAATCACGTAGTATTGGAAGTAAAATTGATGATGATGATGATGACGACGACGACAACGATGATGATGATGATCTGTCACTCCCGTCACATTTGTGTCTGTTATCATCATCGTCATGAAATAAGCCTACTGCCTACTGAAATAACTAATTGGCCTATACATTATTCCACTTAAGGCGTCGCCATTACACCAGCACGTGCTAAATGACAAGCTGTGATTATACTGTTGAACTTTAAAACGTTTAGCCTCTATGCTTTTACAATCAAACTTGAAATAAACTCTAGCCATAAAATTAATTGAGCACAAATTCGAAAACAAGGAAAAGCTTTTAAGCCCACTGAAAAAGTCTGCAGTTTGCGTTCAGGGCGGCAGCTCGTGGAACAGAATAATTGGAGATTAAACGCTGCCTCATTTTACCGCATTGAAGCTAAAACAGTCCCAAACTCCTAGTTTAAAAAATCGAGCAAAGTAAAATATTTCTAGCTGTGCTGACTTTTATGGCAATAGCACACTTTGATTGTAAGCGGTAGCTTTGGTTTGTAAAAGCCGTCTCAAATCACAATTTTTTTCAGACTAAAACTGATGCTAAAATTGATAAAGTCACAGTTCGACATAGAAGGCGCACAAATCAACGTTGAATATACGGTATATTGTGATACTGGTGTACAGCACGATGGTAAATGGACGGTAGTTTACGAAGAAGAACTTGAAAAAGTTGTCTCGAATTTGACATTTTAGGCGACACATAAAATTAGTTGTTAAGGGATTTTCTACGACATAAATGTTGCGAATTGTGATTCTGTAACATAAAATAAAACTCAATATCGCATAATGTACGTGGCTTAATTGCACTTTTATCTACGTAAAAATTTAAGTTTTGTAACTACTAACCGTTGTTTTTGTTTCTAATTTATGACTAACAAGCCCATTGAATATATTGTGTTACGATAATTCGAAATAAATAAAACTACACCTCTAAAACAAGACCATTTTCTGTGACGGAAAAGCGCACATAAATACCCCGAAACTCGAATTTCAACAGACTGCATATCATGCTAGAATCTATGCACCATGAAGCTCATTACCTGCCGGACACTCCGCTGCGTTCCAATCAACCGATCTTGTGTTTTCAATTTTATTTTCACCTAGACTAATTAACCATGATCATCCGCGGATGATGATGTATCGCAGCATCCGTCTTCATCACCAGGGAGACTAATCACTAACCGTGACGCTGCTTAAAATCTGCTGCAAAAAATTCGTTCAACCTTCAGGTGATAATTACACCGTCAAACTAGAAAATTACAAGTAATTTATAGCTCGATTACCTTCCATTGATAATAACGATGAAGCCATTCTTTTCCGCACTACTTAATAATGACAGCACATATTTCATATTATAGTCCTGCGGACTGACTTTGCTTGATAGCATTGCAGTTGATATATAGTTTTAAGGTAAAAAGTGCACAATAATTGCTTTTTATGGTGATCCTACAATAAGACTTGAGAATTGTGAATTTTTGCTGAAAATCAGTACATCAAATGTCCATCCGTGAACATCAACTTTTTCACAATATGTGTAATATAATATGGGCTTAAACAATGAAGAAGAACTGAGATAGGACTCACACACACAAAAATTTTCCAAGCACGCAATTTTGTAACAATCTTTTTAAATTAAATTAATTTAAATTAATGAGAAAACAAAATTTATCAGTTTGTATGTAGGCATGAAGAAAGGACGTAAGAAAGGACGTAAGAAAGAAAGAAAGAAAGAAAGAAAGGAAGGAAGGAAGGAAGAAAGAAAGGAAGGAAGGAAGGAAGGAAGAAAGAAAGGAAGGAAGGAAGGAAGGAAGAAAGAAAGAAAGAAAGAAAGAAAGAAAGAAAGAAAGAAAGAAAGAAAGAAAGAAAGAAAGAAAGAAAGAAAGAAAGAAAGAGAGGTCAACGGTCTTAAATGGTTTGAATTTTCTAGTAACTGCTACAGTGTCAATTCTAATGGTAACCATGTTTTGCAAACTTATTACCTTGCAAACTGTCAGTACAGTTTCTATCAAAATACTGTAAGTGACAAAAAAGATACTAAAACTTTCTACAGTAACAATAAAAATGTTAATCTACTAATGAAATCTTATGCAGTCGTTTCATATTTTTATTGCTATATACACATGTCACTTATGCGAAGCTTTTTATCATGAAATTTTTAATTAGATAAAGAAGACGAACATAAAAACGAAATTGAAGCCTAAAAATGATTTCCTTTCTTGGTTTCTTCATTTGTTCCCTCTTCAGGCTTCGTTTCTTCTCAAGGTAACAGGCCAGTGGAAACAAATGCGGTATCTTTCTTAACCAGGAAAGATAATATTTTAGAAGTTTTTTTGTGCATTTTGGCTCTAATAAATAGTCCTTATTGTGACTGGGATAGAACAGAGTCCTGAGCATTGCTGTATGATTGCGCATTTGTTGATAATAGAAAAACAAAAGTAGGTAGGAATCTGATTGGAGATAATGAACAAAGTTCAAGTGTGTTGTGTAAAAGAGGCAGAATAGTTGTTGATGTTTTCATCTGTTTAATTAAAGATGATTTTATTTTGAGAAAGTGCAGATCTCAAAACCTGAAAATATCAGATTATCGTATTGCTCAAATAGCAAAATTGTTAAACAATTAGATTGTATTATAGTAAAATGAAGATTTGTCATATACATATAAAATGGCATGTTTTCAGCAGTGAAATAAAGTCTCTATACGGCTAGGGGAAGTGACATAAAATAACGTTTGTTAGATCTGCAATGAAGTTTCTCACCGTTTATTATTTTTTATTCTACAAACAAATAAGATTGCACTGTATTATGCTGTAAATTTGTTAAACTTTTATAAACATCTGCCTGCAAATGGAGACACTCTCTGTATAATTTTGTTTAATAAAAAAAATTTCATCATCAACATCATCATCCCTTCATTTATCCCTTTCGTTGGTTCAACAGTCTCATTTGATTCCTGTAAGTAAGAGCGAATCAATGAAGAAATTTATATTCAGTATAGACGAATTCCTAGGAAAATGTTGCATGCTATTTTTCTATTTATGATTAAAATGGTCTCAAGAGGAAAGCATTTCATTTCTTTGTTGCCTGCCAGGAATTCCATGTATATTTTACCAACGCCGCTTTGCCAATTCCTTATTTCGCGAAGAGAATAACAATGAGAGACATTTGAGACTACGTCAAGAAAATGCCATAGGCAAGAATTAATAGAGCCTGACCACTTTCCTGTGCTGGACTTTATTGATATTCAAAGTGCGTCAGGTTTTTAACTTAATCGGTTCGTCAGGAACTCTTGGGTGAGCAGCACTCGGTAAGCAGATGTGAACAACATCGACATTTCCAAAAAAACAAATAAAGAAACGAGTACAAACGAGTACATTATTTAGACGCTTTACAGAATAAGCGAATTTTGGAAGTATAATAGTATTTTGAGAAATCATATCCCTAGCTCCAATGAGCAGTATGGTGAAAAACTTTATTCTGAAAGACAAAACTGTATTGGTGTATGGTACATACATCATCATCATACGCCCGTCACATCTATTGTAGACATTGGGCAGACAGAATTCTAAAATAAAAGAAATCTGCCTTCAGACAGGTAAACGCAGCAGTAATCCAGCAAAAAAACTAGACACTGCTACGCCAGTGGCTTCTCAGCACGACTTCCGCTATGGTACAGACAGACGCTGCCTGGAAATCCGGCAAACCCGAAACTTTCATTCCAAGCTTGGCCTGTCCGAAAATGCGAATTCTTGCCTTTGAAACGACACGAAGAACTTTTGCTAGGACGTACTATAGTATTCTGCAAATGATTCTTCAAAAATGACGATATATTTGATGACGATGATGATAAATCTTTACTTACACAATATTATATACATACATATGTATGCGGGGAGAGGAGATGTCAGTCCGAATTTGCCAATTGTCCTTATTTATCGTCAAGTGACATTTGAAGCCACTGAAACCTGTCATGAAAATTAGTAAAACAAGACTTCGTGGACATAATTTAAAGCTTACAAAGCCACAAGTTCGACTCAATGTGAGTCTGTACAGTTTTGAATACGAGTAATAAATGTGTGGAACTTTTTGCCATTTGAAGTTGTAAATGCCCCAAACTTAACTACTTTTAAAACTCGTCTCCACAGCCATCTTTACCAAAACTCGTAACGTTTTTTTTTGTAATTTTGCACTTTCTGTTAATTGCTATTGTAATAGGTACGTAAAGTTTAGTACTAATGTTTATACTTACATTATTGTACTGTATGATATACTGCACGATGTCGTCCCCTTCGTACGGGAACTACTATGGGTAATTTAAGTTATTGTAGTTTGTTACCAGTCGAGCTACAATTACCCATAAATAATAAATAATAATAAAATAATAATTTTAAAAATTGGCTATTGAAAGACAACAGGAAAAGCCAACTTCATGCTCACTCCCCCAACACTACCAAATCACCACATGAATGTGCAAGTTCTAATTGAATAACCCAATTTTTTCGCAGGCACGCGTTTTCCAATAAATCAACTTATTGCCCTACACGTGTATGACAGTTGTTATGACTCATCATCTAACCTATAGAGCATTTCAAAAATACTTTTGCAGCCGTAAGCTTTAATTGCAGTCTTATGTTGTGTCTGAGCACCATTGATTAGTAGCATTTAACTCAGACGTTGAGAGAAGAACCTACATTTCAGAATCTGAGCCAGTGATTAATTATTACGGCTTGGCATAGATTAAGGTGTCATTGACAGCATGCGATAAAAAGTGAGCGAGAGAGATTCTAGACTGGGCGCCGCTGGCGTACGACTGATTATTATTCACATTTCACGAGGCCTGTAGTATCCTTCTGGTGGTGTCTGTAGTTAAAGGAAAAGCCAAGCATCGTGAGAACTTAGGCTTACTTCAATATTCGCAAAAAATGTTAGAAGGGTTTCGTAATAAAAGTGCGATAACTGCCTCGTTTAGTTAGCGAAATCACTTTGAAGTCGCCATCATTTCACGCTTGGTCGCTTCCATTTTGAATGCCCATTTTTCCATCAAAGCTGTCGTTCGTTGACTGAAGAAAAGCAAGGCACTGTCAATTTCCGTCAAAAGTATAATAAGCTTTTACAAAAAAAATGGATAGCTAATTTCGTGATATTTTTGCTTGAACACAATTTTTATATTTTACACATTAGGTAAGCTGCAGAAGTTTGAATTAGTTTAAGCAGGGCGCGCTTACGGAAAGCCACGAAGTGTATAAGCCACCTCATAATTTTCAAGTGCATGGCGGCTACCACCACAAATGGAAATTTCTATACCGTATTAAAAATTAACATTAATCTTTATAGGCAATTTTTTGCAAATTTCTTTGCTATATTTTTCTAAGTTTAAGTAATAACAGTAAAAACAAACCCAAAGTGCTAAGTGACTTGTCCTTTTCTTTAATCTTATCTCTCTGCGTCACATTTGAAGAGATTTTTACAAGCAATTATTGATCACAGCAGGGATTAGTTGCAGAAATTCATCGAGACATCTACATAGCCTCTTCTAAATTTACTAAAATTAATGATATTTTTAATTAAATAATTAATCTGCCTAAACAGGATATACAATCTGTAACCTGTGCACATAAATGTAAACAGAAAAGACTTTCACTGCAACGAATATGATTAATTGTTGAAGCCTTTGCGGTTATGCTAGGATGATCTGTGCTTGTTCGAGACAGTGCTTCGCCGATTATCGTAATTCTGGATGAAATAATTGCACATCAAATTAAAGGCTAAATTCGATTCCTCTACAGGTCTCCCCTTGAAACTAGAATTATCGTTTCATATTAACGTTAACTGCATTTTCACTATTACTTATTTTCGAGTTCAGTTTTGGCATTTTTCTCAATTTTGTCAATTAAATATTTTTTGTTCTGGACCCGGCAGGAAATGAATCAATTAATTTCTAAATAGATTTTTGTAGGTCATCCCAGTTTATTTCTATTGACTAATGTTAAATTGTTGTGTAATTTTGTTGGTAGTAATACTACTACTACTACTACTGCTACTACTGCTACTACTACTACTACTACTACTACTACTACTACTACTACTACTACTACTACTACTACTACTACTACTACTACTACTACTACTACTACTACTACTACTACTACTACTACTACTACTACTACTACTACTACTACTACTACTACTACTACTACTACTACTACAACTAAAAGCAAGTTCCGGGGTAAGTGTTCACCTCTGCTGGTCAGAATGTTTTGCTTTAACGCTGATAAAAAAGGGTAGAAATTTATCTTGCTCCATGACTAGGCTCAAATTGGTTTTTGAAGCTCATGTTTTACACTGAATGCTTAGGCGGTTTCATTAAAAGTTTATAACCGTAAAAATGGCTAGCAATTTTGATTTCTGGTTTTCACTGAGTTGCCTTCATTGTAGCGACCTAGATTGGTCACTTAACTGGTAATCACATTATGTGTTTCGACACTTTACAGATCTCAGTTGCCTCACATTTACCTAGATATGCATATTCACCAACGCGTGATTAGAGTCCCAGCTGCGAACATAATGACCGTGCCTCAATTTTCCTGGATTTCATACTAGTCACGTCAAACGGGTCACGCAAATATGGCGAACAGATCGGCGACGAATCCAGGGCTATTAAGCAGTAAACAAATCACGGGGCATTACCGAGACTGCGGGATAATGTGTTTCTGCAATTATCTACCACTTGCAAGTGAATGCTCAGCTCAGTTGCGTGGATGTTTGCGCGGACTTAATGATTGCGGAGGAATATTTGCGTAAACTGTTTTTCGGTGTTTGCTTCCCGGTTTCTCAGTTTTTGATTGAAAGTTGCATATTAAAGAAACTTTGCATTCACAGAACGCGTTGGGCAAACCAGATGTTTTCAGCATTCTGAATTTTAGTACTAGACTTAAATGCCAAGTTTATTATTTCCACAAAACCTCATACTCCAGAAAAAGCCAGAATTTTGAGAACACCTAACCTGGAAGTGTTAATTCTAATAATAATAATAATAATAATAATAATAATAATAATAATAGTAGTAGTAGTAGTAGTAGTAGTAGTAGTAGTAGTAGTAGTAGTAGTAGTATAATAATAATAATAATAATAATAATAATAATAATAATTATTATTATTATTATTATTATTATTATTATTATTATTATTATTATTTACATTTCATTAGGTAAATGAAATACATGGGTACAAAAACACAATTAAATTTAATGAATAAAATGAATAAGCGTTACGTAATTCTAAATAAGCTGTGCAGTATATTATACGAAATGTAGGGGAGGACGAAGTATAAGACTTATAGAGTATTTTCCCTGTCAGATTAGTTGAATAAGCATGATCATTAAAAATTATTCTTATATATTTCATCTAGTTACATTTCATTTATTTCACATATTTCATATATTTCAAAAACATGTTTCATTTAGTTGCAAAAAGTTATAATATGCACGTATTAAAAAACAGATTTAAAGTAATTGTACATATTAAAAGATACCTACAATATAATCTACATTAAATGACATCATCTATCTATATTTCCAAAAAATTTATAAAAACATATTATAAAACGTTTTATAAAACCATGCTCACTAAAACAATTTTATAAATTGTCATCTAGATCGTTCCATAATTTAATACCACGAAATGACTGACTCGTTGTTTTTAAAGTTGTTCCTGCCAGCGGTATTTTGCAATTGCCCCCTCCCCCACCTCTTGCTTGTAAATTTAACTGGATTATTAATGAACGAAAATCTGTTTTGTAGATTTCAAAAATTATTTTCGCAACTATTTATTAACATGTCAAATAAATAACTTTCTCAAACTCAGAAAGACTTTCTCAATCTCAGAAAGATTTGCTGATTTGACTTTCCAGGAGAAGCTTTGACGGAACATGTTCTTTAATTGCTACATTCATATTGGGGTTGATTTGTGTTATATAGTATCTTCTCTTACATCTTATGTTACATTATACCTTTCAGGCCATATGACAGACTGAAAAGCTGTACGAAAAGTGAACTTATCTTCAATGCAGAAGACCTCAGTTGGTCACCTACATTACTCGGAACATTTGTCTCTTGAAGTTGGGTTAAAGGTCAATGTCGGTTGGCACGGTAACAGGTTTCTCACTGTAACATGGCTCCGCCCACACTCAGACATGTCGGCTGCCCGTGTTTTACTCTCAGACAGTATGAAACTGCATTGATCAACCGAAGGAACCCATTCCACTGGCAAAATGCGATTATAACCACGACTGTAAATCAATCAAAAATTAAAGCCCGCTTCCAATGCCTGATCTCTTTCAATCAGCTTTTACAGACACTCTCTGGTGATCAGGAAAAAATCCGTTTATTGCGTAAGGCTGTCACGTGACTGCACACCACACAGTAAAAAATCAATTGTTTTCGTTCAATCATAAAAGATCTTGAAACAAGCATAATCGTTGTCGTCATCGTCATCGCTGTCAGAATATTGTCGTTACTAAATTGAAATGTAACATTACTTATTTAAACCTAGAGGAAAAAACTGGCAATTAGGCCGAGTCGCTTAAAATAAGCAAAGTCTATGAAATTAATCAATAAGCTTTCCATTTTAGCTTTTCATAATCTAATTTCCATTTTAAATAATCTAGAGCCAATATCCCAGAATGTAATCCAGAATATCCCAACACACAACCGGGAAATGAATCCTGTTTATTCATCACACGTATTGTTAATTAGACAAACATTGGGATTGCAACCAATTCAATTTAAAATAGAAATGATCTCAGAGCGAAAAATGTCAAGAATCTCGCTTTTTGCTAAAATTTTTTTATTCTTAAACAATAAAAATAAACAAGATATGGTTGTATGTTTCGATTTCTATTCCTTTCTAGAACTCTCAAGAGCAGAGAGTTGTGCAATATGTACAATGCAATATGCAATATGCAATATGTACAATATGTTGTGCAATATGTGCAATGGTATGCTTTATGCGTTTATATGGATATATAAAAATCAGAATTATTAATGTAAAGTGAATTAATAATGAATATGTTTTAGGAACAATCTCCAAACCGCTTAACATTAAATCATGCGCAAGCTAATCTAGTACTACTACTACATGTAATATTATTTAGCATGCGTGGTGTTTTTTATTGGTGATAATTTCCACGTATTAGAACTCTCAAGAGCAGAGAGATGGTAATAGATGTTGACCGATGCGTTAAACTTTAAGGAGTCCTGGCGGAGTGGTACTAACTTATTTATCAGCGCGCTGGGAGATTAGTACTCTATCTTGTGAGAATGCTTAGAATTTTAATGTGCCAATAAAAACCACGCAAAACTAGCTGTAATACTTGGATTTTTTTGTGAAAATAATATTTTTTGCTAAATTGACCCCAGCTGCTTAATCGTTACATCTAATATTTCCATATTTACCTCTCTTTTCTCTTTATCTCTTTCTCCCCTCTCGATTTCTATCCCTTTTCTTCTTTCTTGCCTCTATCTCTAAAAATTGTTAGACAAGACAAGACAAATTAATATTTTTTACTTAAACTATTCTTACGTTAATATTTTAATAAGATTTTTTTGTTTTTTAAATAGATATTTTTAAACACGAAGTCATAATATCAATTAGAATGCAGAAGATTCTGTAGTGAAAATACTAAATAACGAAAACTGCGCTTTCATTAAGCTCTCTGGAGAGTACAGTCTAGCTACAGTAAGTAAATATGGTTTACTGAGGTGACTTTC
The DNA here is from genome assembly GCA_030141605.1 of Tubiluchus corallicola. NCBI lineage: Eukaryota > Metazoa > Priapulida > Priapulimorpha > Priapulimorphida > Tubiluchidae > Tubiluchus > Tubiluchus corallicola. The sequence continues at coordinate 534,386 of JAQGDQ010000115.1, forward strand.
AAATCGAAGACAATTTATTATCGGGACAGCATTAGTGCAGTGGCTTTTATCTGTGCCTGAGCTGCAAGATTGCTTGATTTCACGTGTTCCTTCTGTGACATTTGCTGAGAATCAAATGGAAAAATTATGCAGGCAATCATTTGATTTTTGACGTTTTCGTACGACCAGTCATTCATGCAGTTTATCAAAAAATCGAAAACATTTAAATTGCGTTTGAATTTTGCAATGAAATTGCTTGTCCCTAAGAAATGTCCACATTACATGGTGCGTTTCTGCATAAATACATAGGTATTAGCTCAGTACAATCAGTGATAAAACATAGTCTGTAGCCTTCAATGAAGAATTACGTTGCTAAGCTATGTACAGTGCCTGTTAAAAAAACCAAAGTCTAAGTACCCAAAATCTAATTCCGACCCTGGATAATTAGTTAGAAGAGTATATGGTGCAAGAGTATTTATGTTCTGTTGCCGCTACTATTTATTACCATAAGGAAAGGGTTTGGAATTCTGGGACAATACTATAACCAGTAATTTATTTGGCTAGCAATCTAGCATTAGCAACCGTTTACCTATCTTACACGCTTGAACAAAGTCTTCTTAGATTTTTATGCAACTTGTGACGTAATCATACATAATATTGACCAACAGCTCAATTTACTAAGTGCTGAAGGCGGTTTGTTATCAGAAATGCTCAAAGGATTTGGCATTTTAGTCGATTCAAACAGCAAGTAAAATAAAAAACAATAACCGCAACGAGTATGACAAACGAGAAGAGGCTTTCAAAATCTGGCTTAAAATTACAAAAATTACACAAGAAACGTGAGTGATAGCTAGCCATTATTTGTGAATACTTATCCATACTTTGATATTGTATAAGAAAGCAACTCAGTTTCGCGTGGTTAATGATACCAGAGTCATTATGTATGAATAGGAAACAAATTAGAAAATATAACATACAATAATTCCTATAGTTAATGATAAGAATTGGGAGAACATCGCACCCACATCACCCCAATTCACTGTCCTAATGCTATGTCATCTGCATATAGTTTACGATTTAACCCAATGTTGAAGATACGGGCAGTGGAGGGTCCCAACTATAATTAGCATTGGTCAGCTCGTACGTGTTTTCCACTATTTGGTTCTCTCAATGCAGTTTATTAGATCAGATCCCAAACTAAGGTTTTTCTGACGTCGGACCATACCAATTCGGCATTGTCAGTAGGTTTTCCACATGCTTGACGCCTAACAGTACATTTTCACATTTACCATTGAATAGCATTGGGATTGTGTGCTACATCTTGAGTTTATCAATTAGTGCAGCACTCATTTAGCGCCAGTTAATAAGAGATTAGTTCAACATTATGGTAATTGGCTGGTCGTTCACATACAAGTAGTTGCACTATCAGAATACTGCATGCGTTGTAAAAACTGGCTATCTCAACGAAAGTCATCAATTGCCGCCTTTTTGGAAATTTAAGAGCAGCAAAAGTTCTTTTTGTAAAAAGAAACAGTTTCAGTTTCGAGCAACTGCTGACGTTTATATAATTTCTGGTGATCTCTTGTGGTATTAGAACTCAACAGCATTAGAGTGACACCATATTGGGCTGAATACTGTGGGCCATTTATTTTAATCAGTCCGTGATGTACACGCATGCGCTACAGCCATACTTTCGTTTCTAATTTTCAAACAGTGTCGCACTATACAAATGACATCCATTTACAAAACGTCTCCTCGTCGTTTTCCGTCGCCGCCGAATCATTAGTTCGGTGTCCAATTAAGAAGCAATCACCTTTTAACTACAGCGAAATTTCATCTGAACAGGCGAATTAGCTCAATTAGCAATTCGCGCCGGGAAGAAGCGCGCGTGGGAATTCGCAGGTCATTAGGGGATAAACAACTAGGAAAAGCGGCTTCCTGTATTGATTCTTGCAGCACCAGGCGGAGATGAAATCAGGAGGAGGGCTACTCAGCCTACTGGGCCAATCCGGAGGGCGTAACTTCTAGTTGCTTTCTTGTTACTTTCTGCTAGTGGGCGAAGCTGCATCAGCAAGCAGAGCTTTGCAGCAGTTTTGATTAAGTGGAATGTTGTTTTTACTTTACTCAATTTTATTATGCTGTATTCTACAGCGTTCTTCTCAACTACATTCCACTCAACTCGAACCCGATCATTCCATTCTACTTCATTTAATTTCACTCCATTCTATTTTACTCTATTGTACTCTACTCTACTGTATTCTGCTCTGCTCTGCTCCGCTCCACTCCATTCCACTCCACTCCACTCCACTCCACTCCACTCCACTCCACTCCACTCCACTCCACTCCACTCCACTCCACTCCACTCTACTCTACTCTACTCTACTACTCTGCTCTGCTCTGCTCTACTCTGTTTTGCTATACACTATTCTATTCTACACTACCCTACCCTACCCTACCCTACCCTACCCTACCCTACCCTACCCTACCCTACCCTACCCTACCCTACCCTACCCTACCCTACCCTACCCTACCCTACCCTACCCTACTCTACTCTACTCTACTCTACTCTACTCTACTCTACTCTACTCTACTCTACTCTACTCTACTCTACTCTACTCTACCACTACTCTACCTACCACTACTGATCAACTCTGTAAATGAGCAGCTACAAGGCTCAGTTCAAAATCATTGAATATTTTACTAGTTAATTACAAAATAATTACCAGTAATAATAATAATAATAATGGCTTTACGTCAATAACCCGATAGTAAGATCACAATTTCCTCAGCATGAATTGTTGCATGATTTATCTTATTGATCCTATTGCTGAAATACCTGTCCTATTTAATTTATTTTTGAACCAAAAAAGATTAATTTATGGGTTAAAACCTTTTTGACCGAAAACACAGCCCAAAACGGCGCAAAAATCAAATAATACAGCTTGCATGAATAATAATCCAATCATATAAACTTGCATGAATCTAATCAAAAGCATTTACTGTGTCGCAAGCTTTAATAAATGCAGCTTTGTCACGACATCCCACTGTGTATAATTAGAAATAAATAAAGGATGAGCTTAAAGACAGCAAGAGCACTGTCTCTTCTTGAACCTGTGAGTATTTTATTGAACAGGACAGTTGCGTCGAGCAGTTTTAAAAATAAACAGTGTATTTATCGTACCCAGCAGCTGAAAATGCTCGATAAGGAAAGTCATCGCAGAGATCCATACTTCAAGGCTACATGTTGCGCTTAAGTTTAATTCATTGGAAACGATTAGTAAGCCGTTTAGCTTCTCACTGTATTGTGGTATGGAAATGCGTGATCGTTAGGAGTTATATAGACCATAGATCTGTGTTTATAACAGCCTTAAATTAGTTTGGCTCCTAGGTGGCGTCTAGACGTTTTATTGTACGCCTTGGAAGCACGCAAGGCATTTTGTGGATATATACGTACGGGGAGGGAGGTAGTGTGCACGTGGAAAGGGAGGTCGTCAAGTATTGAGCTCACAGTGCCTTTCGAACAAACCGTACATGAAGCACCAACATACAAATTTAGTAAAAAAAATGGAATCTCTGGTATCACGAATAAAAGAGTCAGGCTACGATGTTAAGCATATTATACTGGAAGTAGGAAGTCGTGGTTTCATAAGTCCTGAAAACTTAAAAAACTAAAACATTTCTTAATAACAATCAGAGTAACTGCCACTGGTTAAATCTTAGTAATGATCTAAGTAAATCTGCTGTTGTCTTATCACCATCAATATTTTATTCAAAATTTTGAAGAATTTCAGATTGCTTGATTTTAACAACTGAAGTTCTTAGAACCATTTGCTATTAAATAAAATGTGTATAATTCTTTTTTTAGTTATTCAAAATTCTTTTCTTGTTAATACATTAACTATACAACATTCTAATTCATTTTATTCTATATCTGATCAATGGTGACACTAATGATTGCCCGTCTTTGAATATGACTAATTAGATAGAGTTTTTAAACCAATGTTGGACAAAATGTATACGTGCGCATCAGCTGGCCATTAAATGATTTTGCTTATATCACAAAGTTTACGATTTTAATTCGAGCTAACTTGTCATAAACTTTAAACTTTTATTTCTTTTTTTCGTTCAAATTAAAACAGTCTACCTAATAGTTACTCTGGCAGTCAATACGTAATGGCTTTTTACCGTTAATGATAGTTAGAACATATACTTGATGCTTAACACTTGAAACTAGAGTAGATTCTTTGCTATCCAACAAATGGGCAACTGAAAATTGGCTATATTACTGCACGTCTATGGTTTGTTAAAGGATTCTGCCAAGACGTCTGTCCAATTCTTTTGTAGACGCATCCACTATTATCTCTTTTGTTCTGCCTTTAGTTTACTCCTGGGTACATTTCGCCCTGCAAATGCATAAATGATTGTCCTAACGAGTCGGTATTCAAATCACGCACGGGTTATATTACAGCCTCATCGTCCTGGCCGCTTTTAACAGTTTCGTCATTGACCGGATTCACAAAGACCCGCTGGCTTCAGCCAGTCTTTGTGCGACTGCAACTTCCCTTGTATACACAATGACCTTGAGTAGAAGCTTGAGAGCTCTGAGTGCTATGCATCTATGCAGGCATTGATTTGTCTTGTTTAGCACCCAGCCTAATTACCGCATTCAGAGGAACCATTGAAAAGAGCGGGCATGTGTAAGGCAGGGCTGATTATCCACCGCTTCTAATTCACTGCATGCGATTAATGCTGTTATGGTGTTAGTGAGAAACCAGATGATGAAATGCTTATCAGCTGTGACGTTTTTTATTAATTTCAACTTTGCTTGCTGAAATAATTGCTAGAAGCAATGCAAAAATCTCTAATAAAGTATTAGCTGTATAAATGTAATATTATTAAATCCATTATTTCAGCATTTAAAGGAATGAACGAGAATGAGAACATTCTTTAAGACATTAAACTATGTCTTAAAGGATTTTCTTAAAGAAATAGACGTACAAGCAAGTACAAAACAGTTAAAAAACCTCGTTACTCTGACAGTTTTGCACTGATTTCGTCTTGCAATACTCAAGTTCTTAAAATTTATTAATGACTTATTCGCTTAACATTGGAATATCGAAATCTCAGTTAAAATAGTTTGCCAAACTGTCCTTACCGTTTGCAGAAATGTCTTCATTTAAATAGGAAATGAGACAAAGATAAACCTTAAGAATTTTGTAGACATTAACAGTCTAATTAATGTGCGCAGGTTTCTCTTATTACCACCTACAGGCATTGGTCAGAGAATGAACCGTGTTGGAATATCATAACTTTATTTTTTTCTGTTATTTGGCTTTACACGATATGTAAGTGTGAGTCTACAGTTTAATGTTTGTCTTGTTTGCTTGTCACAATGTTGGTTTTTGTATTATTGTTTTTGCAATGTATTTTTAGTTAGGTGAATTGCTACTCGAACATGATCTTAATTGTGTCGAAACGTTGCAGATGTTCGTGTCTGAATAAAAGCCATGTCTTTGCTTAAATGGTTATCATTTTTTTTAAATTTGTTTTCCCAAGCGCCATTCAGTTTCTCAAATATTCATTTATATGAACAAGTAAATTAATAGTTGAATAATTAATGGCCAAAAATTTTATTAGTATTTATTAATTAGTTGTCTATTACATCTTACATCAAAAAGACATATTTTTATCAATTTTTATCAGCATGAAATCCCTTTTTACCAGCACACTTAAGAGTTTCGATAGCGTCTGACTAAAGCTGGCTAATCCCATAAAACCTTGGTGATAACTGACTATAATTCTAGTGCAGCAGACGTATGCCGCACGGACACTTTTTATCAAATTAGTAGGAACAAATATTTCGAATTGCGAAGACAGTTCAAATAGATTTGTAATTTGAAAATAGCATTAAGTTTGACGGTTAAGGTAAGCTGAGCACAGTTACACAACCGTCACACACATACAATGTTTAAGCTAATGTTCAACAATTTATGTTATTCCAGCATCCGACACGAATGCTGGCACGATATAGCCTTAGAAGTGGAGAAGTGCCGCAAACACCACAGCTATGGCTGAAAATTCAACTGTGGTGTTAGACATGTCGTTGTCATCTATTTTTTACCTTCACGCACTTTGGCATCTCGCTTTTAAAGGAGAAGTGAAAGCTTGCCCTTTCTTTGTCCTGCCTGACTCGCGCATGGCTTCAAGCTCTGCCGGGCTTCTTGGCACGACTCATGTAGACCGTCTGAGCGAAAATGTTGAATGTTGCCTTGCACGGCAATTAAGTTTCGTGTGAGCAAGGAGTGAGTCACTCGCATAGCGTAGAGCGGATAAAGCTTTATTGATTTGAGATGATTGTGAAGAATTTACCAAGGCATATCGCCCGAGGTTTTGAAGCATCAAACAGTCCATACCCCGGGGAAGGCTCGTTGTGCTAACCGAATATACTTAACAAATAAACAAAGTCTGCTTGCATTGAAGCGGTGAAACTACATTTAAAATCTAATTTTATCACATTAGTTTAAGGAAGTTGATCATAAAAAGACATGCAAGATGCGTCTAGTCTACACGATGTCTAGTAGATGGCTCTGCATGCAGGCTGTACTGCCCTGCCTCTCGATGAAATTGTTCTTGGCCTATTTATTTCTAAAAATCTTATTGGCAAACCTTTGCTTTTATCCATATACATTGTTTATACACGGTTTCCCCATCGACACTCTCACAATTTTAGCGTCTTGAATCGGAAAAAAGCAAAGGTCATTTGATGACAAATTGACCATGAAACCAATAATTACAAATTTCAATTACAACAAAAACTAGAGTAATAAGGATTTGCTATTAAAGTAAGCAGTGCTTCAGTTTATTACACTTTTACATTATAGTCCATATTCTCACATTGCCTATGAACGGTCAGATACATATAAGTAAGGGCTTCAATAGGGGCTTCAAAAATGAAGCAAGATTAGGTCCCAAACTGCAGACTAGTAGTGGAACGCCACTAGCGAAATGAAACGATGATATTTAAAGTTGGCATAAGAAGACAAATCTTTTAGAATTAGGAATTTTTACAATACTTATCTTTATTACTGTTTTGCACTTTTTCTTGAACAGAACTGATTCATTTGTGAAGCCCTTCAAAACGACCTTTTTGTACAATTAAAGTGCACAAACAGTTGCATGTGAAGCAAGTTTCTAAAATCCTCTAGTTGAGATGAATTTTCATCTCGTGCAATTAATCAAGCGGGTAAGAAAGCCGCTTTATTTGTCAGTGAACTAATTAAATTGGCGCAATTAAGTTTTTTCCGTTGAAAATTCCCGACCGAATTGCAGCACAAACTGCACGGGTATAAGATGTTGTGATAAAGCTTTCAGGCTTTCAGTACACGACTTTGCAATCAGACTGCACAAGTTGCCCATGTCTCAACAACAGTGCTGACGAAAAAGTATTGAAGTGGCCCGGCAAACAGTCTTAAGCACTTGATTGAATTTCTGCACTTGATTAGATTGGGAAGCATTTCGCCTGCTCGCTTAGATCCAAACTGAAATGCGCGAATTCAATCAGAGCCACGAGCTGTAGTTATAATGGATCACGATTCATAGCAGCGCATTTATGATATTATGTTGTTTGTTGGGCATGGGAGCATTGATCAGTTATCCTGTGAAATGATCTTTGGTGATTTAGGAGTCAGGCAGGGATTATTCTTGTTGCCTATATTGCGTATTAACTTTGCATCAAGTTACAGCTTAATTCACCTAACGTTGTACATGGTTCACACCCAATACTCACTTACAAAGATAATAGCAATTAAAGGGGAAGAAAAGGTTATTTGAAAGTACGTTATAAAAAAGGTCTCCACATAAAGTTATATTACTTTGCATTACGCTTACGTGTTTCAAAGACTTATGTAACTAGAAAAGAAAGTTCTTAGTAATTTAAAAGTTTGTTCAACCGGTAAAATGTCACTGACTCTGTGACTCACCTTCCCAGTCTGCACCACTGACTCACCAAAAAATATATTATTACTCTTATTCACAAGACAAAATAATTTATACTACTGTTTAGTTAGCAGAAGGTGTGCTACCTACAAATGTTCTGATTATTTTTTCAAACTTTACACAATGTCATCTAAACTTGTTTCAAGTGGCTTACCGTTAAAATGACTCTGCCTAACGGTCTTCGCGGCAATTTAAAGTTTCAAGTTTCATACAGCGTTACTGTTAAAGCAAACCCTGTGTGCAATAAGACAGCATAAAAGGGATATAAAATTTCAAGACGAATTTTTAAGCCACATTTATGAAGAATGTTTTCTTGTGCTTTAAACGAGGAAGTGGTCAGGAAGACCTTGCAAAATAGACTTCGTTGCCTGCCCTGTAGGTCTATGATAATTTTTTTCTTGGTTAACTTAGATAAATAAAATGACAACAACAGCCAAGGAAAACACAGTCCTTTACAGTGGCTGTTGTAACTATGTTAGTTATCTTAATGTTAATATTTCCAAGTTACAGATCTATTACTGACGTAGGTTAAGTTAGTACACCATGTCAAAACGGACTAACAAAATTATGGCTGCATACTGCCATTGAGTGAGCAAAAGACCTGAAATTTTCAAACTTTGAAAAAAATCAGAGTTAGAAAAGAAAAGAAAGACTAACTTTTTGAAGCAATTTACCCAACATTGGTTATTTTAAGCATAGTTTATAATTTATTTGGCTTAAATGAAACAGTTCATTATAACTGATATGCTGATGTACAATTTAAGTGAATAAATACAATGTACAATCTACTGAACACAAATAATGTACAATTTAAGATTTACATTTGAAATTAATAGGATCGGCATAGTACTGTATCATTGAATATAACGAAACGTGACTACACAACATAGACAACATACACAGTATATACAATATGGAAAAAAAGAATAATAAATAAAACATTATCTCAGAAGATTAGTTAAAAATTATTAGATTCGAAGACGCTTTGTCCAAACAATAATACGCTGAAAGTTTATTAGATGAAGCAGCAAGTTCATCTCACAGCTGCGTTCCCGCGAAGAAGAAGATTTCTAATATCATCTGACAACTCATGTATATTTATATTATAATTATTAGAGACTGATAATAATTATCATGGTTTTGTCGAGTGTCAGTGCGCTAGGCAGGTTAAAAAGAGGGCATGTTAGCAAAAAATGTTCATGTGTCTCAAAAAGGAAGAGGCCCTGCAATGTTTTAAGACACGAGACCCACTACTATTAACACAGCCCCTAGGAAATAAGTTAAAATTCAGCTGATTAAATTCAACACGCATGCGCATGAGATGGATTGTGATGGAGCTAACATTGGTTAAAGGTCGATATATTTCGTGAGGTTTCGGATGGTACACACTCCGGATTTCAGCGATGGTCCGCTATTGCGGTAGGGCTTCCGTCACGGCGGAGGTGCGCCCATGGAGTGTGCAACATAAACAAGAAACCCTGCGCAGCAATAATCGCCACCAGTGGTGCTTTATAACAAGCTGATGCTGCTCGACAGACTCATCAGAACGGCACCACAGACAAAGACGAGGCATAACATCTCGACACATGGCACACACATGGACTACTCTCACCCTGGAAAGGGAAGATGGGATAAACCCTTTTAGAAAGAGAAACCAATAGCGGTGTAATCTTATGGTGTAAACAAGTTGTGACGTCATTTCTGTAAGGAATTTGCGCCTCCAAGCAGGGTGCAATAAAAAAAGCGTTATTGCGCGCCATTCCCACGGTAGACAAAGCAACGCGGGTACCTCGGCTAGTTCCATAAACTTCGTTCGCAAGCAGCTGATACGCCTGCGTTGATATTTATAGCTGGCTTCCCAGTAAGGAGATGGAGGCGTCATTGGCGTAAACTGCCTCAGAGGCGAAAAATAAACAAATACTATAAATCAGCTGCACTTGCAACAACTGGCGTTTACGCTAGTTTAAAGTAACTTGAATGATTTAGATGCTCGTTAATTAGGCTGTTTTTCCACATGATTTTCTTCTTGTGATGACTGCATGTATACAGCAGATGCTGTCTATAAAACACGATCCCGCCAAAATTGTTTTAGAAAGCAGAGGCTAATTTTACACCTCTCTTTCTCTCTCTCTCTCTCTCTCTCTCTCTCTCTCTCTCTCTCTCTCTCTCTCTCTTTCTCTCTCTCTCTCTCTCTCTCTCTCTCTCTCTCTCTCTCTCTCTCTCTCTCTCTCTCTCTCTCTCTCTCTCTCTCTCTATATATATATATATATATATATATATATATATATATTTCTCTCACTTCTTTTTCCCCTGTACATTTGTAAAGCAAAAACTTGCTGTAACCCAAAAAAGGCACTAATTTATCAAACGTTTGCTGATAATATTTTGAACAATAATATGAATATTTTTAGACTGAAAGCTACAACACCTTGTGTTAGTTTGATAGTAATTTCTGAAGATGGCAGCACTAGTGATTGGGGCACATGTCTATGCTGGTACCAATCGTTGTTCCGGAAGTGTTTACAAGCGTTTTGGGCTTGCAGCTATTTAATATTCACAGCAAATTAAGCACAACAACATTAGCCCATAAAAAACGTCGTTACAGTACCAGGAGTAAAATTTATTCCTGTCTGACTCCCGTCAGTCCACTCAAAACATGCAAATTTTCCCCAACACTTTGTTACTGATGACTGTGACGAGGCCTATTCAAATCACATTGGTATAATCAATCTACTGCAAAAATTAGGTCGGGACTCGGTTTTAAATGCACAAGTCTGTAAACGCCTGTCTAGAGTCCTCTACACAAGTTAAGCATTCGATCTTGTGTTATAGCCCATTCCTATCAGTATACAAACAATATAAGCAGCGCGATCTTTCAGCCTATTTTGTTTCCGAAAATATGCGCCCTAAGGAAAACTGAACAAAACAGTGGGATAAACACAGCAGGATTCGGGCAAAAACACAAAACTCAAACCGCCATTCCTTCAGCTGGTATACTGTACTGGTGTGGTACAGTAGACAAGGTAGCACGTTGTACCATCTTATTCATGTCAGAAATAAGATCTTTGGCCTGCAAAGATAGAACCAAACAGTTTAACTCCTGGACATGATCCTTTGGGGACAGTTAAACAAGTGATTATTGGAAGAATGTTCTGTTGGGTGTGCGAGTTTCATTTGACAACTAAGATACAGAAAATTATGTTTATTGGAATTATCACCCAAGAACTCTAGGCCTAAAAGGGGAAGTAGCTAGTCTCCTAATTTTTCTAACAGAGGAGCCATAATGTTAAGCAGCAACAGCTGTAAATTAAAGCTCTTTTAGGAACACTAACATTACAATGATTTTTAACGACGAAAATTTGGACCGCAAATCATCAAATTTACAAGAAAGTACAAATAATCTGTAAAACAGTTCACAGCGGATAACTAAAGCGTGTTTTTCATGTATTCATTGTGAAACTCCTTATTTATTATTTCAAGTAAAATATTTGATTCTGCCAAATAAAAAAAACCTGCTAGCGAGCTGCATGTGGCCTCCTGTTGTTTCAATGCACCTTTGGCGCGTGCGTACTTCTTCACTTGCCATCACAATCATAATTTTTGCGAGTCACTAAAGCGGCATAAAATCTGACGCAGCATTTGTAGCCTGGTTTGACGTAAACTGCAAGCACGCAATGCTAAATTGATAGGATTTGGTTGTGTTCAGTGATTTATCGTTTGATGTGTGTGTTTTACTAACAAGCGCGGACTGTAATCGCAATCATTTGTCTCAGCATCAGTCACCCTTGCAGATGTTTGAAGCCAAGTAATGTATGAGAGTTGCGAAAAGGTTCCCGTGCGCCATCTGTTAGCAAAAATGTAACTCTTTTTGGTACGCTTCAGAGTCTGTATAAATTAATAATGCAATTATTGTAAATAGTGGAATGTAAGAACAAAAAAAATGCAAGAGGAAAACACGAAAAAAAGAAAAAAGAAAAAGGAAAGAAAAATATAATAATAGAAAAAGGGTGTGTGAGAAAGACAGCTAAAAGAAAGAAGAATAAACGAATGAATAAATGAAAAAACAAAGAAGAAAGAAAAGAAAAAGGCAAACATAAGAAGAGAAAGACAGAAAGAAAGATAGGAAAAACAAAAGAAAGAAAGAAGGAAACAAACAAGGAGACATAAGAAAGAAAAACGGCAAAAAGAAACAAAGGAAGACGGAAAGAAGGAAGAAAGAAAAGAGAAACGCAAACACAAGAAGAGAAAGAAAGAAAGAAAGATAGGAAAAACAGAAGAAAGAAAGAATAAGGCAAACAAACAAGGAGACAAACGAAAGAAAGAGGGGTAGAAAAAACAAAGAAAGACGGAAAGAAGGAAAGAAAGAAAGAAAGAAAGAAAGAAAGAAAGACAGACAGACAGACAGACAGACAGACAGACAGACAGACAGACAGACAGACAGAAAGAAAGAAAGAAAGAAAGAAAGAAAGAAAGAAAGAAAGAAAGAAAGAAAGAAAGAAAGAAAGAAAGAAAGAAAGAAAGAAAGAAAGAAAGAAAGAAAGAAAGAAAGAAAGAAAGAAAGAAAGAAAGAAAGAAAGAAAGAAAGAAAGAAAGAAAGAAAAAAGCGAAGCGAAAAAGTCAAGAAAGAAGGAAAAAGAAAAGAAAGGAAATAGACTGGAAAGATAAGCGGAAAAAAGGAAGGAGGGAGACGAAAACAGAAAGAATGAGAAACATTTTTAACCACCAAAATGCAATGTTTTCTTATTATAAATCAGCGAGTAGTTGTTGCTTTGCACTTCTAAACCTAGAAATGAAATCAGAACCAGTTTCACTCAGTGACATGAAGAAATTTAACCAAATCCCTTTTTTCTCCTGAAACTAATTCAGTCTGCGGACGACGTACTGAAATGAAAGACTTGTGGATTCGGAAATCGATATGACTGAATTGAAAACTCCTTCAACAAGACATGCTTCTATACATTAAGTATAGGCCTAGTGATTGATCGTGAAGTCTGCAACGCCTATCAAATTATTCTATTTTTTTACTGTTACTGTCCCCAGTGCAGACAGCAACTCCAGGTTAAAAGCATTCGGTGTAACACGATTAGTCTGTAAAATCCACAGTTGGTTTTGGATGCCCCTGCAATTTTTGAATAAAAGTGAAATTGTGATGGTTTTGGCTATGGCGATGACAAAGAAAGATAAAGAAAAAGACCAAAAAAAACAAAAGAAACAGTAAAAGGGAAAACAGAAAGAAAATGGTAAGAAGGAAACAAAAGAAAGAACAAAAGACATGAAATTAGCAAGAAAAAAAGTCAAAAAACGAACAAGAAAGAAAGAGAAAGAAAGAAAAAATTAGAAGAAAAGAATGAAAAAAGAAATAGTGGATGGAAAAAGAAGCACCTTAGGAAGAAAGAAAGACGAAAAGAAGAAGGAAGAGGAAGAGACAGAGAGAGAGAGAGAGAGAGAGAGAGAGAAAGAGAGAGAGAGAGAGAGTTAGGCAGAAGAAAAAGAAGACAGCAGGTGTCGTAAACGTCAACTTGTATTATTTCTACAGGACTCTATTGAAGGAGTGTCACCAAGGACTCTGACTGGCCTTTTTCATTTATAAATTTATAGTTCTCACCAACTGTTTTCCACCATTAATTTATAGTTTTAAAAATAAATTATAGCTCTGTAACCCCCGAATTACTTATAAAATAAATTAGTTATTAATTATTGCTCTAGCAAACTAACATCTGGAATGTTGATTTGATTGATAAGTGACTAAAGTTGTAATCAGGCCTGTTGTAATCACAGTGGCCTGTGTGGCCTATCTGGGGCTTGCAGTCCAAAAATCCGTGTTCAAACTCAACTCAGACCCCACTTTTTCACTTTCCTTCTTTCGGTAAAAATCTTGGTATGAAGAATATGTAAGATCGGGTTCATTGCATAAAATTCAGGTTATAGCTGCTCTTTATTATCAAAATACGACATTTGAAATTCGTAACGAAAATATCAGCCTTTCTTGCCAGACCTAATTCAGCAACACATTCAATATTATTTTTCACCTGGATTGAATAATTACACGCGGTTACGTGTTACGTTCGTTTTCTGCATGAAATGCATGAAATTACACCATCGATTATTGCTTCTTGTGCAATGCACGCAACCACTGGCTGACTAATCATGCTAATGATTGCTATTCATTTTTATTAAATAAAAAATATTTACGCGATACACGCACATACGCAGAAAATTAGATTTTACAGGGACAACATGCTTTAAAATCATACTTTGTTTTTGTTTAGTTTCAATTGCTCAACTATTGTAAGTATTTAATTTACTGATACCACCTAATGTATTTCAATTTCAATTAGTATGGTTGAAAGGAATGTACGTAAAATGGCACAGGTAAAAATGGCACTAATGGAAAAGTAGGAAAAATAGCACAAGAAAAATGGCACAAATGAAAAAGTAGGTAAAAGTGACACGGTAAAAATAGCGCAAATGGAAGAGTAGGTAAAAATGGCATAGTTAACAATGGTACAGTTACGAATGTACGTGCTTAGGGTTAGGTTTAGGGTATAATTACTTTAGTTATTTTTACCTCTGCCAAGGAAGTGATGCTTCAACACAGTTTGCTTGTTTGTCCATCCATTTTGTTGATTTTGTTTGTTATGGCAGCAGACCTATTAAGCAAAGACTATCTAACAGATTCCTAAGAAACTGTGTGAAGAAAGGTGGTTATAGATTGCCAAAATGGGAATTTTTCGCCGGTTCTTTTTTCGCAAGACTTGATCGAACACCACGTACAAAAAACATTCGTGAAGCACTTCGTGAAGGTCTCAGAGGGAGTATCTAGTACTTCTTTTTTATTATGTGAACTTAAAAACTTTGTGAACAGGAGGTCAGCTAGTGCTGACGTCACGTGCGAACATAATTTTTAACGGCACAAATATTTCATGAGCATGTTGCACGTGTTTGCGAAAAACAATTTTGCAGTGCTACTGCACAGTACTGACTATGATTTGTATCACCAACTTGGCAGGTTTAAAAGGTTTCAAGTTTACCGCTCCAACACATAAGCTCTCGAACGTGTGTGCCACATCATAATTGCACTGTGAGGTTCAGCGCCTGTATTTTGTGCAACGCGTTTCTAACTAGTGCCCATCTAACTAGCGAACGGCAAAACACTAGCTGCACGCGAAATTGAGTTTCTGCGGTAATAAGACTTTCACGTAAGTTATTCTTAATAAGAGAATAAATCCCTTTCAATATTTTAAAAGTTAAATTGTTTTAAGCTATAGTTTAAGACTGAGTCCTGTTTTCTTTTTAACCACCTTTTTATCCATACGTTTTAGTTTTTCCCAATCATTTTTACTTGTTCGTTTGTTCATCACTCACTCACTCCTCACTCACTCACTCACTCACTCACTCGTTCGTTCGTTCGTTCGTTCGTTCGTTCATTCATTCATTCATTCATTCATTCATTCATTCATTCATTCATTCATTCATTCATTCATTCATTCATTCATTCATTCATGCTTTTATTCGTTTATTTGTACTCATATAGTATTTATTTCATCCGTTTAGCTTATTTTTCAAGTGACTTCAACTTTTTACTCACTCCTTATCCCTTTCTGCTTTTTATTCCTACATTCTTCTTCTCCTCTTCCTTTTCTGCACGTTGTTTTCATCGACATTTCATTAAGTTTTGTTTGCGTCTAATAGACAAGACGACATTCGATCCAGCGCGCTAAATTTTTTCACTGATGTACGTTGATTGATGCAGTTCAATGAATACATTAACATTTTGGCCTGAAGCTTTAGTGTTAGCTATAAGCACGCTTGTTATTTTGCATGTTAAAAACCTGCGTGAATATCTAGTAGTAGTAGTAACCTTTAATTAAAACCAGCTTTAAATTTAACAGACAACAGATTTTGGAGAATGCTACTAGATTTCACTTGCTTTCTGGTAAATACTCTTATTGTCCAAACTTGCATTTGTAGGAAGTGTCCAATATTCCCAATATTCCCTAAATTCCATAATACAAAAGGTGTTGTTCCAAATATGCCGTGTGCCCAGAAGTATCTATGGCCAGTAGGCCTCGTGTCGAAATATGACCATACGTATCTATGTATTAGTATATCTAGTTTGGTATGCATTAGCTAAAACAGAACCAGCCATTGATTTCAAGTAACCTACAATCATGTCTCCATCTCTGCCCTAATGCTAATTTCGATTAGACACTTATAGTCATGACGTCACTAGAGTCCGGCTGATTTCCATTTGGGATTACTGTGTGCCCGCCCCTCATAGAGGTCTTTGTGACTCACATTCCTATCTCGTCATTTACATGTCTAATACTAATCAATTGAGTGAGTACTTCACTTGGTTCAGATTCTATAGCAGTAGCCTTAACAAACGACAATCAATGCTGGTCAAAACTCGATCGTATAAATATCTATACGAATTGTTCCTACAAGAGAGCATGCGGAAACGTAAAATTCAGGATGTGAAAAGATTTCGCGCGTGGCATTAGCAATTGGGGGACTGCAACATGACCCTGTTGAATGTGTCACAATTGCAGCACCACGTTTATTATTACACCGCTAAATTAAATTAAATCACCGCTAATTAAATTATATTCTTTTCTCTGGATTACATAGAAAATGTCATAATTTTAAAAATTACTAATGTTTCCTAAATTAAACTGATAACATTAATGCCAACCAGTGTCTAAAAAAATCTTTTTATCTATATTCGGTCAAGGATAGCAGGCTAGGTGATTTTATAGTCTTTTCGTTATCCTTTCTCTAGTTCTAGCTCTATCTATATATTTTAGCCATTTTTCAAAATTTATTAGAGATTCTTTTATTAATCATGTTTTATTGTAACAGTATAAAGAGATAAATAAATTGAAATTGAATTGAATTTATAAAAAAGCCATCGGGTGATCCAAAACAATTAAAGTAATATATATTCTTACTAAGAAGCAGCAGCAGTAGTAATAAAAGCAGCAATAGTAACAGTATCAGAAGCAGCAACAGCAGCAGCAGCAGCAGCAGCCAGCAGTAGTAGCACGTTAATTGTTCGTGGAACCACATGTTATGCATCAACGGCTGTCAGATTCGAGTATTTTTCGTAATTTTCCCAATGAAATTGAAGACAACGAATGCCAAATTTAAAAAAACAGTGACGAGAGTACTCAGAAGTTTTAGAAAGGCAACATTTAAGACTGGTGCAGTAACTTTCTACGTTTTGAATCTCAAAGCATGATCACAGAGCAGAATTTGTTTACAACACACGGTCATGTTTGAATTTTATTCTTTTCCTCTTTTATTCAAATTTACCTATCGACGACTGTTCTACCACATAAAATGTAATAAATGTTGTCAAACGTAAAATACAAGACTTGTTATAAACAAAACCTCAATAAAATGTGGTTCTAATTAGGAAATCGTATGATTTACGATGAGTTCTTTGGGGTAAAAGGTGTTTAATTTTGGTGTGTAATGCTTACGTCACATAATAAAAATGTCATTGGTAGGCAGGAGATATATTCCCACGCTTAGTTGTAAATATTCCTGGTGACGTTTTGTAATATCTAAATAAGCTTTCAATAAATGACAGCGACTAATATATGTAACTGGAAATAATGAGATATGCAAATTTATTATGCTACTGAGGCTGACGAGTATTTGCTATTACTGCTTAAGTTGTTTTAAACCTGCAGATGGCAGCACGTCTGCAAACATGTAAACAGCGGAAATTGAATTTCGTGAACCAGATTTCCTAATTGGAGTGCCTCATCCGACTCATTCCATTAGCAATAAGTGACCCAGCTGCACAGAGTCAGATGGGACAATGGTTCTAGCAAATTATACATACATTTTGTCTCTCTGGTGGGCAGATAAGAATATTCATTGATTGTGCAAAATCGTTTTCAGTACACTTCAGATTATTGACTAGGGATAATTTAGGGAAAACACATAATTTCAGAGAGTAGGTCTAACATTATTTGGCCTTCAGAGATCAAGTTTCTTTGCACAGATAATTAGTAATTATTGATAGTTTATTACACTAAGAACTAGTTTACCCATATATTGTATTGCTTGACTCGTTTATTTAGAGTATGCTTATGCTGAAGTCTGAACTCACGATAACAGCAACAAGACGTGTAGTGGTATCTTATGTAGCATTTTTTCGTTCCATGGAAAACTTGTGCGGTTTGTGATGTAAGTTCAAAATTCAAGATGGCTTTCAAGATGGCTGCCGACTGTTCAAACTTCAATATTCTTGCTTCCAATTAAGTAACACTAATCGTTCAGACGTCTAGGTATAGTAACTGTTAATGCTCATAAACGGATGAAACATCCCCTTGGTTAAGTCCCGCTCCCTATCCCGCTCCATATCCCGTATTCTAGGGTGTGTATATAACTGACGCAGCTGCAGTTTCAAGGACTGCACCATTTGTGGATCAATGAAGGATCTCGATCTAGTTTGTTCGTATTGATGGTTATTTTTGGAATGAGGGCTACAGTTAGGGTGGCGAAAAATCTCCAAAAATCGAAATTTTTGGCGCATTCCATTCCACAAAACTTGTAATCCTTCGTTTCGGATGTCTGACTGTTACGTCCTTAGTTTGAGAACGGAAACGTGCCTGGGGGTCGTGCCAGTAATGTTGCGCAGCCTATTCAGTAGTGGGTGTAGTCGGCTATGGTATCGGGCAAGCGGCGCTTTCCCCAAACACATCTGCCCAAATTTTACCAAAAAGCACAAACAGTCTTAAGGAAAATTCATTAGTGCAACTGTTTGGGGGACTTGGGAAAGATGCACTACCGAAAAGAGGAAGAAAAATGATATAAGATGATACAGCCCAGAGCTGCACGTTATTTGGAACATCTATGAAATCTTCTTTGGCTTTGAGAAATTGCGTGGCTGTTCTGAGCACAGGGCAGATTAATCTATAGGCTAGTATAGGCTGTAGTCTAGGGCTCTTTGAAGCTTAAGGGGCCCTGCTAAAAGATTTTCATATGTAATTTTTTTAAAAAGTGAGTACAATATTTTAATATTTTGCATTACTGAATAATTCATTTAACCTGAAATAAAATTTCGACTATAAAAAAAGTGGCCCCTTATGAGATAAAGGACCCCTATGTGAGGCTCTTAATTTGAGAAAAATGGCCCTTGTTTGAAGCGCTGTTTGCAATAAGCTATTTAAATGTCGCTAAAATAGATTACGAGTAAAAATATTCAAGACGGGTGCGGACCAGTTAGAGGGTGGTTTCATTAGCCTAGGGACCCTAAAAAGTCATAATCCGGCCTTGGCCGCCCATTATGTCATCAGTATGTGTTAGCGTGTTACTGAAAAGTAATAAAGAAAGACTATGTAAAATGTCATGTATTGTTGATCATTGATGGATGGGTCTAATAGAGTTTTTCATTGTAATATAGTTTAGGCAACTTGCGCAAAATGTTATTGCATGGTTTCGCTAAGTTGATGTTGTCATTCTTATTCTCATGATCAAAGGTGTGGTGTGATGTGCTGTGGTGTGGCGTGATGTAATGAAGGTTATTTTTGTGGTGTGGCGTGCATTCTTGATGTGGTGTGGTGTGTGTTGTTTATGTGGAACTTAGCACAAAACTCGCAAAGTTTGGCTAGATGGTTGGTAGGGTATGGGGCTTAAGCAAAGGATATTTCACTATGAGCTTTATTCATTTATGGACACTATTAGGTATTATAACTAGACATCTGAGCGATTAATTTCACTTAATTAGTAGCAAGAATATAAAAGTTTGAACAGTCGGTAGCCGTCTTGAATTTGTGAAATTCAAGAATTTTTAATTTTGAACTTAAATTTGTTTATAAAAGTGACACCATACTTTTTTAAATGATATAAGATTTAAAATATGAAGTTTACCATACTTTAAAATGATATATATGGTATAAAAAAAAATAACGTGAATTTCTCACGACATTACCCAAGCCGCTGCATTAATAAGTTTATTGTTCCAAAACAACATGGAAAAAAGTCCCTAAATCTATCTTCCAGTATGCTGCATATATATCGATAAGCCCGGGTGCCAAAATACTAGTCTTAATTAAGTGCAAAATGTGCAAATGCTTATCCTATAGTACTAAACCGGTAGAATGAAATTGATAATAATCTAAAGGTTAAAAATAATGAAAGACTAAATGTATGTTCTTACTGGATAAGAAATCAGTTCTTTGTAAGTAGAGCTTCTTCAAAAGAATAGAATTTCGCTGATGTCATTATCATGTTGTGCTATCAAGCGCAGCATGATACAAAGCCACCGCGCAATTATGCGCTCTTCATACGGCGTGCATACTAATAAACCAATGAAAGAGACCATCTCTTGAAAATAATGAGACAGAACTCGCTGATGCTTCATTGCAAATAGCTCTGGCTCTTTCATTAACCAGTATAACTGCTAATATCTGGCAGAGCATTCTCAGGTCAAATGGTTAGCTAGTAATGCAATGTTCAGCTGGTTAAAGACAAACATTATGTGGCAGAAAATACCGGTAGGTAAAACTTGTAATTATCTTCAACGAGGCCAGGCCATCACACAAAGCTCGTAATAGCCAGGTTTACGTGGCGACTTAATGCGTTGAGCAACCATCATGGGACAATAAAAGAGTTGCGCAATAAATTGGCTTCCCTGCCTTCCTTTCTTCGGAATAAAATTCTCATTCTGCTCACGTGGTCAATGACAACGTGGCGATGGTTTCTTGTCGAAAGATGATGCAACATGACCAGCGATTAATTCTGACCAAAAGTTCGTATAGTTTGTTACAATTACGTCTATAATCGTATTTTTATCCAGAAGAGCTTACAAGCCCTACAAGCCATATAACATCATCTGAAATTGGCTTTAATGCAGATAGAACTTTGCTACAATAACTGACGAGAAAGAAAAGCAAGTTACAGGCTAGCAACTTGAAATGCTTGCCTTATGTTCACGATCAGATCAAGGTCGAAATTAAACAAAAAAATGAAAGAAAAATGAAAGACCATCCCGATCCTTATAAATCACTTTATAAGGATTTTCAATGAACAGCTGATATGATGCTATCGAACAATCTTTAATGGTCTATTTTTTTTCATCAGCACTTAGTTTCTGTTGTGTCGTTTATTGCAATCATTTTCTAAAGATAGTAACACTAAATGGGAATAATAATAATAATAATAATAATAATAATAATAATAATAATAATAATAATAATAATAATAATAATAATAATAATAATAATAATAATAATAATAATAATCCTCTGATGTTAGTCTCAGTTACACAGTATCAGTAGATTATGGTCTTCCTGAGTTATATTATTGGTTCTTAGAATTGGCCATTATAAGACTTGCCTTATAAAGCGCCATTTACAACATCTTAATTTAGAATAACTCGAAACTTCACTCATAATAATGACGTAACAGATATAGGCGACGATGATTGTGATATGACGATGATAATAGCGACAAAGGTGATGAATGATAATGATGAGATGACTATAATTATGTCGACAATGATCAGTATGAGAATGATGAGGATAATGATGATAAATGTGGCAACAATGATGATGATGGTGGTGGTGAGGATAACAGAGGGCGACGACTGTGCTGATGAAGATGATGCCAGTGTTATAGATGGAGGTTGTTCAAGGGATGATTGTATTGAAGGTGGTTATCTGACAGTTCAATGGTGGGTGGTGTTGGTGCTGGATGACTGCAAGTGGCTGTTGCCGGACGTAGCTTGTGGTAATTAGTGACACCAGTGTCGCGGGTAACAATGATAATGACGACAACAACACAGCAACGACACAAAGTGCTGACGACGATAATTGCAGAATGCCATCTCTAACAAGAACTTCCCACGTCGTTCTCGTAACGCGATCGCGATGCATGACTTCGAGTCGGCAACGAACGGAAATAATAAATTGTTGAAAAGTGGAAATTTGTCACGTCGCCCTGACAGTAAATGGCAGAGATATTATTATATTCCGTTATTACATAACAATGTTTAGCGGTCCGCCGAGAATTCGCTTCGAGTCGGTAGAAATGTTGTAACTTTAGTGGAAAGACAAATTGTAATTCATCCAACTGTCGTTATTGCAGGTGGATAATATTGGCATTTTACGCTGAGATAAAAAAACCGAAACTGAAAAAAATCACATTTTAAGGAATCTGAGTAAAAACGTTACGGCAATTCTAATGAGAGTGTTAGGTAATTAGGAACGCTGGCTTTTTAGCATCTATTTGGTGACGCACGTACATTTATTTACTATTAAAAACAAAAATGGACTTATGTAGGAACTTAGAATGCCAAAAGTCACACGCTGCATCATAAAATTAAAATTGAAAAATCTTCTGCCCGTTGAAATGGCGAAATTAATCGGTTTATGGATTTTCGGAAGATCCACTCGGCAAAATTAAAATGGAAGGCTGTAAGCCAAAAGTACACATAGTGGAGACCGGTATGCGATTTTTTGTTAGTTCATTTAAACACTGTGATAAAAAGCTAGGCTATAAAGTTTAATTATATAAAATCAGTGCTGAAAATCATTTGTTAAGCCTATAGAAATTGTCTGTAAATTGGAAATTTTAACTTTGATTTGAATCTACTACAAGTCACTAGCAGTGCAAAGGTGGTTCTAAGGCATTTAGGCAGTGGACATTTGGACAGGTCACATAAACAGTGGACACTTGGGACCCGGGAAAGTGTATATCTGGGCAGTGTGTCCACCGCCGAAGTACTCATTGCCCAAGTAAGTCTGCCCAATTATCCAAGTGCCACTGCTGTAATCTTCACTGCCCAAATTTTTTAATGTCCACTGCCCAAGTGAATGTGATTGGCAAATACACCTCAATGAAACCAACAAGGGAAATCTTTGACTTATAAGTAATTAGACGAAGTGGGATAACAGAACTACTGCCAGAGAGAAAATCGACACATGTAACAATACTAAACCTAAATGACACAAAAACGAAGCAAATTACTGAATTGTATTTAATTAGAACAGATTACAGTCTTAGCATACGTTTGTAATGGCCACCATCTTAGTGACTTAACTTCCAGTCATTTTGTTTTAGTTTATCCATTAGTTTAACGAGCTGTAAAAGTCGGATTTCAAGTAATAAAATGTTGGTGACTCTAATCGGAGACATTGCTTGCGTTCTCCCGGGTAGTGCGTGAAACGAAGCTGCTCCTTTGTACGTTTTTGTTGCGTGAAGAAAAGCCCAGGGAGGTTATGATGGCATTTTCAACGCAAAATAGTGTGTGTAATTAGCCTCTTTTCACGTTCGTCATGGTATCCACTTATAAAAGTGCATATGCATACATGTGTCAAAAAAATTTCTTTTTAAAAACAAGGCCTGCAACAAGCGTTCACGTAATTGCTTGATACGGCCATTATTATTATTTAAGCACCGTTGGATTACAAAATACAATCAAATGATAATCAAAACATAACGCTATAGTCTTACGTTTCATTCAAAAGATACATTTATCACAGTTCATTTTAGTAATGTATGTACTGATCTACAGTTCTGCAACTAATCATTTCAATCGTTTTTATTATGCAAAGTATAATTCTCTGTGTGCATGCGAATGCCGCTTGGCTTATAGGGTAAATAAGTGCTGAATTCACACCGAACATTAATATTAGTTATCAGTTTAAATAAAATGATGTGGACGTCTAAATTGCCTTACATCGTTTACATGATGCTAAAGTAGAATGTGGCTGTAACTTTGCATTGTAATGATTATTCAAAATGCTTTTCTGTAGTAACCGTTTCTATGCATTTGCAGCCTGGTATTTAAATTCGCAGTAGCTCAACCGTTTGATATCAACCCAGTTCTATTTGTATGTGACAAATCTTTGTGGCATACGAACCATGGCGGGCATGAACAGCCATAATAATGCGAGCTATGCAACACAGCAGCAGGTATCGACAGACACATAATGCACAACAATGGCAACTACGCAACACAGCAGCAGGTATGAACAGATACGTAATGCACAACAATGTGAGCTGTGCAACACAGCAGCAGGTATCAGCAGACACACAATGCACAACAATGTCAACTACACAACGTAGCAGCAGGTATCAACAGACACATAATGCACAACAATGCGAGCTATGCAACACAACAGCAGGTATCAACAGACAGGTAATACATAACAATGTGAGCTATGCAACACAGCAGCAGGTATCAGCAGTCACATAATGCACAACAATGTGAGCTATGCAACACAGCAGCAGGTATCAACAGACAGGTAATGCATAACAATGTGAGCTATGCAACACAGCAGGTATCGACAGACACATAATGCACAACAATGGCAACTATGCAAAGCAGCAGCAGGTATCAACAGACAGGTAATGCACAACAATGTGAGCTGTGCAGCACAGCAGCAGGTGTCAACCGACAGGTAATGCACAACAATGTGAGCTATGCAACACAGCAGCAGGTATCAGCAGTCACATAATGCACAACAATGTATAAACATGAGGAGCAGAGTCGTGCAGGTCTAAATGCAGCAACTCGACCGGAATGATTTGCAGTCCAATTGATAGCATCATTTAAGAAATAGTTATTTGTCCACAAGTAAGACCTTAAAGCGACAGGCAGCCTTTCTGCGTTTATTAGCTCCAAGAAATTACTTCCTAAACTCCACATTGAAAATTGAAAGGAATGTCTTTCTCTTTCAAAAGTCAAGATGCAGCGCTCTTTTCCAGGACGAAACTTCCTCCAGGGAATGTCTGACTGAAATTTTATTTGCTAACTGTGTCATTGTAACTCACTGAACCATTTCTCTTTCCAGTGGATGAATGACGTGGTCGTCTCTTCACGACGTGAAATTAAAACTTGATATCCGCGTCAAATCTTAGTCATTTATCTGCGGCTAAGTTGTGTGGAATGATGACCAAGCCACCAAGTGCGTGAAAATGGGATGTTTTGATCGAAACCGATCGTCGCAAGTGTACATATTCTAGCGGAAATAAAATCACAATTCAAATGTCATGGAGCTTTTGAGGCTAAGCTTTGTATTTCAGGCGCTGGGAGCTATTGAGGCTAAGCTTTGTATTTAAGGCGAGGGGAGCTATTGAAGATAACTTTTTTATAAAACGGATGTGTCCAGCTTTGTGTGACAAGGGCCTAAAACCAACAACAGAGCTCTGCAAGCTTACTTAGAATGAAAAAGATTCTAGAAGCTGTTTTTATAAAGATACTTTTAACGTTGTATAGGCAAGACGAAAATCGAATCAAAATCAAATTTAAAAAAAATTACCTAAATTATTAAAACAAATTGATACATAGACAGAAACAAAGATTTATAGAAAATTCATAGTTCAATTACTTAACTTCAATAATAATCATAATAATTAACATTATGTACTAAGAAGTGTTCATGGCTTATTCTGCCCGCCAGAAATGATCTGTTAGTAAAATGTATTAAAACGTATTAATAAATATCTGCATACAATAATAAATGACAAATTATTGTTAGTATCATAACGTATTTTGCAGTTTATGCACAAATTCATTTTTACAACATTTCGTCCTGTACATTTAAAGTAAAGACCATGGAACACTTAAAATACTGTAACGACGACAAAATGCCATTTATTTTCACTGCCTTCTCTACATTGTGACGGTTTGATCCATTACGAAGCCATTGCGCATTTTTTACCCCCTCCTATACTGCGATGGTTCGATCCGTTACGAAGCCTACCTGCCAGGTATATATGGAATGGCCTCGTCGATTCAGCAGGCATTCGGGTACCGTTTAAGCACTAATCCAGCATTGAACCTCTTGGCGTTACAATATTGTTGCATTTGTTTTTATTTGATTTTTTGTTCGTTTGTTTGTCTGTTGTGGTTTTTGTTATTTTTTTGATCGTCGCTGGGTTGTCGTCACAGTTTTAACGGAGTGTCTTTTTCTAGTTGAGCACGTCACTGAATGCGGTCATAAAGAAATAGAAGCCTCCGAGTGGTTTATTGATCAAATTCCTCTTCTCTTCAATAAAACAACTTGCAGGCTGTTAATATGCAGTACAAGAAAAAGACAAATTTACTTGAATTACATCGCGTAAGATAAAACTTTGACGATGTTTGCAGTGCAGTCAATATCATTTTCCTGAGTAATGACAAGCCCCTGGGCTCTGATGTAGAATGAACAGTCATTAGAAGCTGATTCGCCGAATATTTATGAAAAACAAATAAAATTCTTTACCGGAAATCACGTGACCGGAAATCGTTAAAATAATGTTCTCGGTTTAAGTACACGAAAGAGAAGCAACGTGAAAATGCAAAATAAAAACTGTGAAGCAGACAGATGTATACTTTTCGTTTCATA
This sequence comes from Tubiluchus corallicola, assembly GCA_030141605.1. Lineage (NCBI taxonomy): Eukaryota > Metazoa > Priapulida > Priapulimorpha > Priapulimorphida > Tubiluchidae > Tubiluchus > Tubiluchus corallicola. The sequence goes on from JAQGDQ010000115.1 coordinate 560,710, forward strand.
TTTTTTGTGAAGCAGACAGATGTATACTTTTTATTTTATAAATCTTGATGGCGTTATGTGACATAAAAAGAATACGAAACAATGCATGTGGTGTGGAGATTCTGCCAATTAAATTATGTCTTTTAACTTCGAGTTGTTTACAATGTTACACTACATTATGTTTCATGCCGTGTTTTTTCTGTATAACGTGCATGAGGCCTTGCAAAAGCCTCTATTGAATCTCGAGCTTTTTAACACCAAATGGAACTTTAGTAAATAACAAGAAGTTGTTTCTGGTTTAAAACGTTCGCAGTTGAAATCATTTGTCACTTTCCTCATCAAAAGCCACGTAGCTAACGAGTGTAGAAGGGGTACAAAGTGCGATGTCTTGTGCAACTGAGCAAAACTCAGAAAACTGATATCGTCTTCAAACCTCCAATTATAACAGACCATTTTTATTTGATTATCTTCCATGTTTGTGGTACTGCAGTGTGTAAACATGTGCGTACGTTGTCCATTAATAATTTAAGCATTCATTAGACGGACAGTAATCGATGTTGATTTGAGTATAATGTTTAATACGCGGGAAAATATAAACACGTATGAAACCTGACCACGCATGCGCGAAATCCGGACATGTGCTAATTTATTCGCCATTGTTGTATGCTAAGTGGAAAACACTACACTACTTATTCTAAACTGAATTATTGAAACTGTTGACAAATTTTGCTTTTCGGGGTTAGTATCGTTCCATTTAATAGAACCGCTGTATTTTTGTTGCAAGTTTGCGAAGTATAACATTGCATTTAACGGAGTGATAGTTAAGCTTGTTACGAGTATTGTATCCATGAATATTTAAGTTTGCTCAAAATAGTCGTCAAATAACGATGGAAGTAAATTGCGGTGGTACTTGTACATAAAAATAGCAGTTTCAAGTTTATTTATATCGTAAACATTTAAAAAACCTTGATTCTTAAATATCGGTGCAACATACTCTTTACTGGGTAGAAATAATATGTTTTAACGGTTCAAGCACCTTGAAAGATTTTCCGCAGCAGCATTCACCACTCCATTTACTGACTATGGTCGTGACTGCTTTACTTTAGCCGCTAAGCACATAAGCCGTGACTTCTCAGCTATACACCCCGAACATTACCCTATAATTATCCTCTGAAGGGACGATTATAATTGAGTCTAAATTTGCATATAATTTCTCTCTTCAGGTTCACCAACGTTCTCTTTGTGGGCTGAAGCTTATAATTAAATAATACTAGCCTATTTGCGAACAGAGCTGACACAATAGCGTTGCAGTTAGTGGCTTCGTTCAAACTCAGAGTCACTCAAACCACGCGGTGGACAGGCATTGACCATTAAATGCGTTCCCAAGCACTCTCTTCAGTGAGAGTGTAAGCTGGTCAACTATAGTAAACAATTTAGTGGGTCAGTATGACGTTGCAAATAGGACTGTAATCAAGCGGGCTATTAGGTTACGCACTAGAGGGGCAAAGCTGGTTAAAAAGTGTAGGCCTAGTTATATTAATTTTAATGTCTGGCCACAAAGACATATCTTCGCACAGTATATATCTTTGCGACAGTCTATAGTTTTATATTACTTCCTGTATAACTAAGAAATCTACACAACAAAATACTTCGGCCACTTTGTACTATGTAATTGTGCAATTGGACTACACACCCTCTGGAGGCCTTATAGGCTCGTATGCACCATATCATTTTGAAATTCTCTTGGTCTTATTGTTAGAAAAGACAGTTAAGTTTCACTTGTTCAGCATTCAAGACCAATATCTAGAAACTCTTAAGTTCCATTTAATATTCCGTTTGTTTTGCACTTTTACGGTGATCATTTCTGTTTCTGCATCACCAAAATTCCCGTGCGATTTTAACTTTTAAGTAGAGGATTTTAATACAAGCTTCATCTTCGTACAAGTAAATTTTTCAACAACGCGGTATCTTTCTCTTTGCCAATAATAAGAACGGTCACAAGTAGAAACAAGAATAAGATAAAGCACCAGAAGAAGAAATAACAAGTAAAAATAGTAACAGTAGCAGTAACTAACAACAATAATGACGATAGCAATCATAGTCATACCAGCATCACAGCAACAAAGTCAGCAACAGCAGTGGTAGCAGCAGTTTCAAGTTTGAGTTTGAAGTTTTATTATCATCACATTCCGTACAATATAATGGCATTAAACACACAGTGACATCAAAATTGTTACATCATACTGTATTAAGTTATTATGTTTCATACACTATCGTTATCATAAAAGAATAATTGTACTGCAGTGGGCTAGAGAAGCAAAGGCTTGTATAGGCCCACTGCCATGTGAACCCGATAAAAAAAAGAATGGATGAGTGAACAAAAAAGAACTGGGAGAAAGGTTAGATCACACAGGAAGGGTAGAGGGATGTGTTAGTGGAAATTGTAGGAAGAAAGATAGTAGATTGTGCGATGTTTACATCAGCTCTAAAGATTTATCAATGATGCCTTGTTTTGTATAACCTGTACCAAGATTGTGGTATGACTGCTGCAGTATGTGTAGGATATTAAGAAGTGTTGTACTTGTTGAGAATCATTGCTCTATATTTCTTTTTAAATTTTTGAATTGGAACAATAGTAACTGTAGAGGTAACAACATAAAGAACAGCAGCAGCAACCAAAAAATAACAGCAACAACACAATTATGCGGATTGGGTATTTCCACAGCTAAAATTCGCAAAGTTGCTGCTGTAATTTTCCTTATTATTTCGCTTTTAACAAAGATTACATCATGTTACTGTAAAGTTTACTGTGGCTTATGAAATGTAATTACATTTCAAGTCATATTACAGCCTTCTAATACGCCAACAACAGTTTTCACAAAAACGTTACGTTTTTCCTCTTATCTAACTGCATCAGCAATTCAGCGTTTAAATTGTTTTAACAAAAATATCCAATTAGCAGTTAATGCGAATGCAAACTGTGCAAAACGCTTTGCAATATGGCATATTATATGAGCTGGCTATTAAATTGAGCTATTACAAGAATGACTTTACTGTCGAGACTAATTTAATCCGCTGAAACGTGGTGTTATTAATGTTTAAAGTAAGCACGAGTTGAATGTTTCTTTTAAAGCCTGTTCCCGTACTTATTATAGGACTCAGGCATGTGTAGTTATTTTGTGCACTTTGCTTTCTGGTTTCCAAACAAAGTGCCACGGCGCTTGCACTGAAATTCAATATTCTCCCTACAAATGAAATTATTGCTTGATCGCTGTGCCGGTTGATGAAAACGCTAAAATAGCCTTTTTTACATTAAGTGAGCAGTGCCGATTTTCTAACGCCTTGCTGCTTGCAAAAGTGTCAAATTCGAAGCCTGTCCGAGAGCTTACTTACTTTAGGAAGCATGAACAGTATGCGCTGAGCTTTGATTAGGGTGGTAACTGAGATGCGCAAACCTTGCCCACACAGACTTGAGACTTAACACACTTTAAACCGCCTAAAGATGCTCCGATGGCTACGGTTGATACAAGACGACCAAGTTCACCCTGGGAGGGGCGGGGACTTGCACTCCTGCTACTAACTAACGAAACTACAAGTAGCATGCTACACGCTCCAAGCCATTCATTAAAGCTGTATTACGAATATTTTAATACTCTAGCGTAGCCTCAAACAGTAAGTTGTTTGCCAAAAGATCCCCATGCTGCTCTCATATAAATATGGGATAGAAAAATGTTTCAACGCCTTTAAGAGACGACATTCCCAATACTGTGTTTATATCATGGCCACAAAATATCATGTTGTGGCAAAGACTATACTGTTCCCACGGCCTACTATGTCGTTCCGGCGACTTATTCTTTGACTGCTCCAGAAAAAGTGTTCATTTGAGCGTTACTTTCAGGGCCTTACCGTATCTAGCGAGGCCTCTGGAAAAGCTCGGGTAGCGGTTTAGTGATACCTCCTTCAAGAAAGAGGTTTATCTCAGCTGCAGTTGATTTCTTTCATTTATATTTTCCACACTAATGTATCGACTGACGTATCGACCATAAAGACATTTCGACTAAAGTTACCAAAAGCTAATATTTAAACATTCTCTTTATGGTCTCCAGTTCTCGGAGAACTGAAACGGATTTTTAATGTCTTCTCTAATTGTGATTGATAAATTGTTTAACTAAACCAAAATGTAACCTTGCTTTGTGTACATTTCCCCAAAGAGCAGGCAATAGATCATGAGACAGTAGCAGGTGAAAGACACAAGATACAGATATTACCAACAAGGGGAAAATAATTTTCTTTTGATTAGTAGCAGTAAAAGTTACCCGAGTTGAACTTGTGTAAATCAATGCTTACCGTCTCATCTACCTTTGCCTATTATTAACTCATATCTTTTGTCATACGTGCATCTAACCATAATGACAAAATGTCTGTCAAAGATCGATTTATTCTCATCGTTGCATTTTTTTATAAACGTCGGAGAAAAACGTTGTACATGTAGTGTAGAAAATAGTCTAGTGGATTCGGCGTGTGCTTGGTGACTTGTCAGTCAATACTCGTTACAGACGGCTTATTCATCACGCTGATTTTGACTGTTTTTCTCGTAGAGAGAGGAGGTACTCACACTCAAACGTAAATTAAGCACCTCAGTTGGTTCAGTAGCTCACCTCGGAGTGTCTCTCACTAATTTTAGTAGTGAACTTTGTTCCAGTCTTGCCACAAACATCAGCATCTATGCCATCGAATGCTAGATTCCTCCTCGCAGAATGGTAAAAAACGATGTTTTTATAGTTTATGATATTGACTTCATTCAGCGATAAAAGTGGGGGAAATTCTATTTAGCTGCATAAACAGCTGGGACTACCTCGCTTATAGTTTTGCTTGTTTTTGTCATCTCTACCTCATTAAGTGCAGCTGCTGCTTTTGATTTGTTTATGTTAACTTTAACTTTGAAATTGTTAATTAAGTCGATTTTTACCTTTGTTTTCTCTCCAATTTTATTATATTAGTTAACAGTTAAGTACTGTGTATAAATAGTTTGAACTCCTTTCAAGCCAGCTGTATTAGTAGCAGTCTGTATTTTTGTTCAGCTATTGCGTCAATTTTATGACTAGGTATGATTATTCCTTACTTTGCCACACAGCATCACTTACCTCGATTTCCCCTACAATTATTGCTCATCTTCAGCTTGTGTGAAATGCAACGCTTTAGTATAAAAATTATTATATTGCGCATTCTTAGCTTGTATGAAAATACAATGCAGTGGAATAAGAATTATTATATTGCGTATTCTTAGCTTGTATCAAAATACAATGCAGTGGGATAAGAATTATTATATTGCGTATTCTTAGCTTGTATGAAAATACAATGCAGTGGAATAAGAATTATTATATTGCGTATTCTTAGTTTGTATGAAAATACAATGCAGTGGAATAAGAATTATTATATTGCGTATTCTTAGCTTGTATGAAAATACAATGCAGTGGGATAAGAATTATTATGTTGCGTTTTCTCATTTCGTGTGTAAGTGCAATGCAAGGCATAAGAATTATTATAATTATTGCGTGTTCTCATCGCGTGTGCAAGTGCAATGCAGTGACATAAGAATTATTATATTGCGTAGTCTAAGATCTATTAGTATTTGATGCCCTGGGCAAGCACACAATGTGCAAACATTGCCGCCTGATATATCAGGTTTATTGACACATTCAAGTGATGCACCATATGAGATGAGAAGAGACAAATAGAGGCCAAACTGCAATAGTTGCTGATGTTTAGGCTTCCATTGTGCCTCTTCAACTACGGAATGCTTCAAATGCGAATGGCTTCATTTACTAACTACTGGACTAAAAACTTATTCAAGCCTAGCTTTAAATTTGTACTTTAATATTTAACCTTGAGCCATCTACTCAACGTCATCGAATACTCAACCAAAATCTGCCGAATATCTAATACTTTAGTTACCGAAGAATGCTTGCCCAGCTCCTTATCGTTTTTGAGTTGTTGTTACCCCCTTGGCCTTGAATCATTTACTCATTGTCGCCGACCACCCCTCAAGTGGTACTAATGATTACCAAACTTTGCTTGTCTAATTCCTTGCAGTTTTCAAGTCACATTTCTGACCTGGAAAACGCTCACCTAAACTCACCACCTTCCCTACTGAAGTTTGTTCCCCATCCATTGTGGTAAGAACCAAGGTTTACTCGATACATTCACCTTCATTAAGTTGTTGGCTTCTTGAAGTTTGTTTTGATTCGTAAGCGCAATTTATTGTTGCGACTTAAGTTTTAGGAAAATAGAAACGTACAATTTAGAAAAGAAAAAATAATGCGCGCAAAACGAAGCGTATAAAAAACTTATTTATACAACACATAGTTGCAATTTGCTGGTAACACCTGGGTTATTAACTCTGACTACTATCAGACAGACACACAAACAGACCACATTGCATCATATTGCGATTATGAGTGTATAAACCTACTGAACTTGAAACTAATAATATTTTCTCAAGCAGTCAGACAATTCCCCGGAGCGTGCTGATAACTGAAATTGGGTTGTCAAAATTAATCGTTGTTTTTCGCTCTATTTTCATCGATTCAGTTTACATTGATCGTTATTTGAGAGACATCGTTGGAATATCACGGCGCGTAACAATTGCACAATGTTTGCGTAAGATAAAATATTGATCTTCCTGTCAACTTCTTTGGAACATGTTCGCCGATAATGTGATGTAAAAAGGTTTGCGAAGTGAAGTTTACGCAACTAACATGCTCAGTATCAATTAGGTTTCGATTATTGCTGTGTTTGAAAGATAGAAATGGACAAAGTAGTGCGCAACATGTCCACATTGAGGCTCAAGTTCAAACAGCGTCATCGCCTGATTTTTTAGACAGATTTTTCTAGTTATTTTCAAACGTGGGTACTCATCACATTTACTAAATCAGGTCCAGCAAAGTTTTCTTTAGTTAATTAATCTCTCTGTTTAAAAACATTTTAGCCACTGTTTGCTTGACGTTAACGTAATTTTTTGGCTTATTTATTTTTTGGAAGTTTTTTAAAAATTGACCTAACATAGAAGTTATCTTGGAGACGCAGCAGCTGTGGTTTTAAGCTAAAACAAAGCCGAAAACTAATCTCACTTTTTAGCAAATGAAGCCACATTTTTGGCTTCTTCAAGGAAAATAGCTCTCCAAGAATGTTTCAGCCACGGAGCAAACATAATAGCAAACTGTCATGTTTTATTGACACGTAAAACCGTTCTCCCTTTCTTCCTGACATATCCACAAGCATGCGATCTCTCTCTTCCATTAATTCACCCGCGTCACGTGACCTGACTTCAGAAACAGCCTCAATGCTGATGATAATGATGATAACGTCACCTACAGCTGCGAAGCTGACTTTAAAAATTAATTAACTGGAGTGTTGCCGCCGCTGGTGTCTTCCAGTATCTGATGGTTAATATTTAATGAGAACCTAAGTGCAATCGCTCTCAAATTCAATTTCTAATCTACATTCCTCTAGGGGACGCTAGTGCTTAGGCTGCGCAAGATTAAAAATTCCACGCTGAAGATGTAGATCGAGGTCCGATACGCAACTAAATTTCAATACAGTGTTATCATTACAATGTCAGCGCTAAAATCGTTCTTATTTAACGCATTTCACGTTTCAAAGCCGTGCTCTAAGCGTTTTTCATTAGTCACCCAAAATCAGATGACGTTTCCTTTTTTATTCCCGTTGTAAAACTCAATGAAATCATATTTGTTTTGTTTGTGACCAGGTAATACATTTAGCTTTTACGACCTAATTTTACAAAAACGATTCTATCAGAAAGATTTCAGGAAATCAGAATGACCCAACAATAGAGTTACCTTTCATAATACTGATCGCACCATTTAATAAAGCTGCCTGCAATAACTGCTCTTACATTGTCTCACACAAGGCATAAGGCAACTGTTGTATGAATCAAACTGCGTTATTTGTAAAACTTCAGTAAATAATTATTAGTTGACACGTTAGTAAAAGGATGGTTTTTTATTAGTGTGACCTAATCCGAGCCCGCACACGAGGTCAGGAACAGCTTGTCAAAGACAGAAAATCTGTGTGCGACTAAGTAGGTAGGCGTGCAAAAATCTTTCTCAGACAAGTTGTTTGCAAACAGACGTTGCATCGTGTGCGTCCTGTATAAGGTGTATTTTACACTGCAGCCAAACATACATGTACTTGCCAAAAAAACTGTTAGTCTGGAAATTTTACAGTTTCTATCTTACTTCCACCAATAGTTCAATTAACTATTAATTATTAACTGGCTCCAAATTACTTCTATTGACATCCAATCATTGAAAAACTGAGCGAGAACAGAATTAAAACAACGCACACAAACTACTGCAGCGCTAATGGATCCCTGGTATTGACAACATCATCTAACACAAATTTTTCGTTTCTCTTTTGATGGACAAATTAATCTCGTCTTGTTTTTATAGCAAATAGAGTTTATGAAATTATATAGACACTGCTAATGAAGTGACAAGCGACTGAAAATAAATTTGCGTAATTATTAAATGAAAAGAATTTTTGCGGCGAAACAATTTTCGTCGCGGTTTTAATTAATAAAGAAAAGATGGTATCTTAACCACCGCTCAATTTTATTAATTTTTGTCATAAATGTGTAGTTTTAATTACAGGTTTTTTTCTTATCATAGCGTGTTAAGACTATATGATAAATGTTGCAACGCGCCTGTTAGATTTTTGAAAATATCTTGGAAATCTGACATATGATATACTCAAAATTAAAATACATCTGTTTGTAATTTCGCTGTGTATGTATTTCAATATGCAACCAGTGGCATATTAGTCGAAGTACCTTCATTCTCTTGCTAAAGTCTACAGCGCCATCTTTTGGCAAAAAAGAAAGCTTTAGAAATGGTAGCTCTTTACGTCTTTTGTGTAAGCGAATAGTACTAAACATTCTAATTACCACATTCCTCCCAGTATGATGCTCTGTTTTTGGTATCAATTTTGGGAACTAATTTTATCAATAACTGGGTAAAATAAAAACGTGAGTTCAAATCCCAAAAGAAACCTTTTCCCTGACGTTTATTGTTTGCAGTAACACGAAGTGTCAAAAAAAGGATCTAAGATATTTTCGAGTGGCAATTTAGATGTTAAAGAAAAAATATGTTAGACTTAAAAGTATGTAATATGTGTATGTAACAATAAATACAGTCGAAGTGTCACCAACTGATGATGATTAATCTTTTATTTTAAAATACACATTTACAAAAATATGTTTCTAGTTGCAGGCAAAGTTTAACCTAATTATAAGTACACAGTCATATATATATATCTTGATACATTAACACATATTGTTAAATTAAAGCTATTGGACGAATGTTCAGTTTACCGCACAACACGAAAACTCTCGCTGTTTTAAACATTATTGCACTATGCGGAATTCAAACGAAACTGTGTTAAGACAAGCCTTTAATGAGCCATTACCGTGCTTCATTGGGTTTCAGGGCTTAACCGGACCTCGCACTTAGTCTAACAGCTAAAACTGTATAATATCACAACACCAACTGTACTCTCCAAAGCTGAAATTCCTTAACTGATGATAACCACTTGTCTTAAAGCAGAGATTCTGATGAATTAGTTTTTTGCCTGTGTAATTTTACTACTACGTGGAAGTCTCGTAAACTTATCGGTGTCCACAGGTATAAAATACAGTCCCGCTGCACGTCTGTTAGTCGCATATCATCCAGTTAAGTGTTGCTGTTTCTCTGACCTGCGATGCTGCATCACCAACCAACTGCATCATCAGAACAATGTAACGCGCAATTTTGTCATTACCTTACCTTCATCGTCACCCTGATAATTTACTCTTCTTTATTTTATTTTGCAACTTTTTGTTCAATTTTGCACTTCAGCTCAGACGAGTACAAATTAGTCCTGTTGACCCTGCTCCACTATCTCAATATCTGATGAAACATTAATTTTTGTTTTGTTTTTAGAAGGAATAGTTCATATTGTGATGCACGTAACAACGTATTATATTATAGCTTTTTGGAAATCAACTAAATTAAAGCTGACATGATATCTGCCAAGTGATGGTGTGGCAAGACAAGCACTATCAGCTTGCATAAAACCGACAATTGTCACATTACTGTGATTTGAAAAAGGTTTACCAAAAAACTTTACTTATCAGCACTGTTGGAGTTTATTAGCTAATAAAAACCAATAAACTGAGCCTATAACCCTTTTCTCCTACAGTTTTAATTCTAGCTTTACCACAATCTGTCCAGAGTCTAGACAGATGAAGTCATTTTTTTTATATTCAGAAACAAATTTCAAGTTTGATTGTAAGCTAAAAGTTTCAATTCTTGAACAACAAATACCACAAAACGTCATTTCTGTAATTTTCTTCGCCATAAATTTGCTGTAACCAAAGCTCCATCCACGACAGTCATCACTGTCTAGCATCTTCCGCAAAGCGCTAAAGTTTCACAGTAACAATTGCCATAAAACATTTTTACACAAAAATAGTAGAAATAATACATTCTAATCCTCTCACATTGTTTATTTTTACACATTATAAATTAATCAATACAAAAAAGTATTATGAAATGTTTGACAGCACACTGAACTGCAGTTTCTTAGAAATTGTAATTATTAATTTACGTGGATTGTGGCAAAACTGTCTATTTAACCCGAATAAATTCATTTACTATTAATAATTTAAGCTATCATACTTTATTGTGGTCACACATAATACATTTAGCAAATTCTTAAGCACATGCTTATACCAAGGTTAAATGCAAATCATCAAATATAATAAACTTAATAGTAAAAAAGTAGTACGCAGCATCAAGACATACATTGGCTAGAGACAGACAGACAGACAGACAGATAAACTTACAAACTTAAAAATATTACTAGTGCAAACATAATCAAGGTCGCTATTGTGATGAAGCATCAAACAACACAATTTCAAATACACAAATAAGTTACTGCATTAAAGTTTTTCACAAAAGTTACAACAAAATTACAAGAAATTGTCCCAATACAGATACGGATTTATAGTCTGTGATTCATATACAATAATGGACAGACATCAGTAAAATCGTGCAAAATTCATGTACATTTTCTTCTCTCCACAATGGGCATAAAAATCACGTCTCAAATGTTTTGCACTTTTGCAAAAACAAAACAATTTTCTCCTCTTATTTCGTGCGATTTCATTCTCGATGGATGCATGAAATGACATTCAAAGATGGTATAATAAAAACTAGACAGCCATATTGGGAATGTGGGAAGTATTACAACTAATAATTTTGCACTCTGCATGTTTGTACATGGCTTGACAGTGGATAATTTATGTCAATAATTCATAAGCTGCACCACGGTATCCATGCCAAAAACTATCAGATGTAAAATTTATTACTGCCAAGAAATTTAGCAAACATTTCGTCCATTTGTGCGAAAGCCGTTTATCATTCAAAAGCCTTCATAAGCATAAGATGATCTGCTCTTTCAGTGCAATAAAAAATTTGCTATAACTTTTAAATTAAAGAAGTTGCCACTAGCCCTCACTAATGCAAATAATAAAACAGCCTGCTAGGTCATTTTGACAAATTTAGATAGGATCTAATTAGCAGTACAATGATGCTAGTGTATTGTTGCTATTCAGCATGAAAAGAGTTTAACGTGCTGGCACACTTACGACTAAAGTCAGCCAAAACGTTAACATAAACTGTCAACAAAACGCTGCAAAATTTTATTTCTCAGCAGGTTTTATTGCCACACCCTGATATAGAGGTGTTTTTATCACACTGAATAGAAGCTCATAGTTTCACATTCAAATTCGATGTTCTAACCTATAAGAGGCAGTTCTATTTTCATTGGCTAATGAAAGACGGCAGCTAAAAAGTTCAATGACAACAACACATATCTTAGGATGCTGCTAATGCAAGAGATAAAAGGCAAAGTTTGGCACTGCCCCTGTGCCCTTGCTAATGATAAGCAGGCTACAATATACAGGCATCAATTTATTATTGAAAAACTAAGATAACATCATCTTGTGCCGCGCTAAAATAATGAGTTTGTTAACAACATTTTACAGTGTTCAGCAGAATGGTTTTCTATATGCAAATGAAGCAGCATGCCACGCAAAGTTAAATTAGCTCATGACTGCCTCGTTCTGCATCCCAAGTCTAATAATTCGCGAACGCGACATCGACTAGTAAACAGCCAACGGCAAAAAAGGTCGTCTCGACGTAAAATCAATTGAGAGCGACAGAACGGAGAAAAGAACGGCTCTTCAGTCAATCTGGAAAATAAATCACATGCGGGCCATCAATGTCAAAATAATTCCATCAATCTTATTCTGGAGGATGGAACCATGCCATGCAGCAGATGCGCAATTACCATAAAACATGGAGTCCCACCGTGTTATCTATTTGCAATTACAGTTATTGAATATTGACAAAGCAGAGTCTGCTGGTCTGCAAAGAGAAAATAACTGGGCAATGCAATTTCAATTAGCTGTCAGTTCGAAATGGCACATCAGCTGAATTATACAACACCAGAATTTTGGAATAGTTGATAACACAAGCTAGGGGACTTCAGTTAGGGATTTAGGGCTGGAGTTTGAAACTACTCTGCAAGAAAAGATTAAAGTCACATTTTGTACATAATTAATCAGTGCGCTGCTGCAGTCTTGAAAAATTTTCGATGTCACTATCACCTTTGATGTTCGCCAGCGTAATAGCTGTCACTTATCAGATCACCACGCAAAATTCCGTTCAGCACTAAGAAGAAAAGTTTAACATGTGACGTGCAAGACCAGATTAACCTATAAGCTAGAATACACTGCAGCCTAGTGCTCCTCAAGTTTGGGGAGATCCTCAAGCTTTGGTAACGTTTGGTAAAAAATCTGTTTTTTCACTAAGATTGTGTTGAAATATGTGCTAATTCAGTTTGCAATAAACAGTAAATCTCAAAGAATGTTTCATTGAGAAACAAAAAATAGCTATTCTAGTTTATTTAAAGAATTTGCAATAAATTTACTTCAAGGTATGTTAATGTCGCTGAAATATATCATGAGTAAAAAAATATAAAAAAATATTCAAAACAGGTGCGGGCAAGTTAGAGGCTGGCTCCATTTGAGGGATCCATAGCTTCTCATATCGCAATATATACAGATCTTCATTCTTAAAGGCTAGAACAAAGGCAAGAATCTTGATGTCGTAATTTGTTGAAAAACGACACTCTACCAGTGCAAGACACCTGTGATTCAGATGCGAATTGCTTTGAAAGCAGTCAAATTTGGAGCAGATTCAAACTGTCAAGGTGCTTCACTAAGCTGGATTCCGAGAAATCCCGGAACAGGATTTGGATTAGATTGCAGTAAATGTCAATATCTTATATCAAAGCAAAAGCCAAGTCTCTCGGGAAGTTGAGCTTATTCTAATATTTGAGAAAAATGTTAGAAAGTTTCAGCAATAAAATTGTGATAAGCATCGAATGCAATTAGTAAAATCAATTTAAAGTTGCCGACACTTCATACTTGGGCGTATTCATTTTAGACGAAAAATAACGTCATCCGGTTTCCGTACAATATAAACGCTTACTCTGCCAGGTGCTTCAGTACTTTTTTTTTGACTTACAGAACGAACTCTGTAAACTGAGCAACCAAAATGGTACCTACTATATGCTCGCAAGTTCAATGCATATCTGAAAGTTAACAAAAGTCTGTAAATTAATTACACTTACACAATTAATGTACACTACTTACACATTTTACGGTATAATCCGTAATTTTTACATAAACACAGTTAAATATAATGCTAGAATAACGGAACTTCTGAGTGAACTGTAGAAATTTCCCAACGCTAAACATCACCAAAGCTTGCCTTCACAGCATTCACGCTGTACACCAACTACCAGCTTATGTCATTTTTTTCAAATGTGACGGCGGCGACGTTTGTTTGGCAGGACATAAAAAAATTTTTAATTTCTTTTACATTTTTAAGCAAAGCATTCTACGCACATATATTGTGTGGTGATTTCAGTGTTTTTAATTGCATATTAAAATGCAATAAATGTTGTTCAAGGGTTAGTTCATCCTTTAATATCTTGACGATGATGGTTTATTCAAATCTAAAATAGAAAACGAAGTAACTAAGCTATGTCTCATCTTCTCCAGTGTTCTGTTCATATATACAACAAACTACGTAAAACTGGGATTGGTATAACTAGAATTCTTGCATATCTCGAACAGATCTCGTGGAACGGGCTTTCCCTTTCGTTTTTTAACTTTAACAAACATCGTGTAACTCGAACGGAATTCCGGGTACAATTCTTAAGAATCTGACAAAAATTACCTCGCCTATCTTGAACAGCCTCCTAGCGAGAAGTCTTACGTGAAAGTGTGCACCATATTACGATTTTAACTGCTAGTTTCAGCAAAAATGCTAAGATTTTTTGTATTAGCTTAGCGGACCGCTGCACATGGCATAACGAACATGATTTAATGTAGATCACAATATTATTACTGCCGAAATCTAATAACCATGTTAATCAGAATACAAGAGAGGTGGGCCAGTCATTTTATTTTTGATTATTCATAAAAGTCATTGTTTGATACTTGCTTAAAGGCTCAGTTTGTCATTTTCACGGGCTGTAGTGTTACTATTGTATTGTGTGACGTTGATGAGTAACTCAATCTTGTTTTCTTACGAACATTATATAACTTTAGCATAACTAGAAAAACTTTTCCACTCCCGAGGTGTTCGAGTTATACGTAGTTTATTGTATGTATAATTTTTTTACTGGCAACAATGTATTTATAATCTTATAACGCATTGTATCATCATAGGCACTGAGGTGGAAACTGGATTTGCCATATTGATTATTTAAACTAGAAACAATAAAAACAAACATTATGAGGAAGGAGTCTTAAATATTTTTAATAGGGTAGGCCATTATGTTAATGAAAAAACTTAATGTTACTTACAAAAGTAATATACAAGTAGTTGTTCTATGCTTCTAGCGTTGACATGGCTTCTTCCAGTCGCCGCCTCGCATCAAGAACCTTCATTTCTTGCTTCCGCACGTCTTCCTCTGTCACGGTCACAGCCTAGAAGAAAAATCCGAGCTTCAATTTCCTAAAATAGTTTAGGAAGAAATGAATTCAATATTGAAAGCTGTTAAAGTTGGAAACTGAAGAATTCGTTATTGAATTTTAGAAAAATGAAGATAGGACGGAAGCTATTTACGAAATTTTGGTCAATGAATGTCAGGTGGTGCTGGTAACTTAAAATCAATTTTTAGTATATGGTAGAAGCTTTAATTTCCCGAATTCAACACGAAGAATAAAGCGCGTCAGTTTAAGTTACAAATCTGATAAAAATTGACAAAAGTTTACAAACATGAATCTAACTCACAAAACTTTAGAAGCTTGAGTCTAACTGACAAAAGTTTACAAGCTTGAGTCTAGCTGACAGAAGTTTACAAACTTGAGTCTTTGTTGAGAAAAGCTTACAAACTTGAGTCTAGCTGATAAAAGCTTACAAACTTGAGTCAAACTGACAAAAGTTTACAAACTTAAGTCTAACTGAAAAAAGTTTACAAACTTGGCTCTAACTGATAAAGCTTCAAGCAGGTTTTGAGCAGCCTTTCTTTTCGCCACACAAAAGCCAGGACAAACTTGAGCCCAGTTTCACACAGCCTTCAGCTATCACTAAGTTAATGATTTCTTTATTACTTTGTGAAACTCGCCTGGTGTTACCCTTCATATGATAATTGTATTATCGTATTAGAACATACGATAATATGAGGCTTCATACCTTACAAGAAAGAGACTATGTGAAAATTGGTAACTATGGGATACTTTAGTAGCATGAAACAACAAATAAGTATGAAGAAATTGTGTACTAAAAGTAAAACATATGCGCTTGTTGCAGTTCCCTGAAAAGCAGCAGCAATTTCAAAAAAGAATGCTAATGATAACAACGATACTGGATTCTGGACACACAGAAATTACAGTGATGTTTCACTGTGTTATCCTAAATTTAATTTTACAATTGTTAATGCCACCTTTTGCTGATATAGCAACTATATTAATACAAAAATCTGCTGCAATGTACAATAATTTTTGGTTTTGGGGAATTTGGCAAAAAATGCGATTATTTTTAACCTCCAATATGATAATCAGTATCGTACAAAATAGCACCCCTGAACTGGACTCAGGTTAGCAGATTGGCACTCTAGAAAAAGGGTTTTCAAATTCTTTTTTTTTTTGGTTCAACATGATCGGATTTGCAAGCTGGAAAGTAGCATTCATGAACTATGAACTATGAATTTATTTTTCACACATCAAGATACAATACTGTACACATTAATAAACAATAAATAAAATGATCTGAGTAGCGTGAGGTGAGTGTACGACCATACGGTCATTAACACACTCACCTTACTTAAATGAAAAAATTATTAAAGTTATGCGTTGTTTTGTAGATGAGTTAATGTAATTGATGTAATAAAGTAAATGATGTAACAATAGCAAGGAAACATAAGGAAAACATAATATGTAATTACGATAATGATATAGGTAGAGGAAATGATTGTATTGGGTACACTATTCCACAAAATAACTCCAATGTGCTGTAAGGTATTTAAGCCATACGCTATGTTAAATCGTGTTTGAAAATAGTGTCCCATACTGGAAGACCTAGTATAGTGAGAGTGAACATCTTTGATTAAAGTAAAGTAGTTAGTATATAATTCAGGCAACTGCCAGTTATTATACTTATACATGAATTTAAATAATTCAAGATTATAAATATCTTCTACTTTCAATAAACTAAGGTGTATGTACGATGGTGTTGCATGGTCTCTGTAATTGGCAAAAGTGATGTATTTAAATATTTTATTCTGAACTGATAATAGTGGTTGTAATAAGTATTTTTTTGTTTGCCACCATGACAACCCACAGTATTGGAGGTAGATCATTTTCAAAACAGGCAAATTAATAAAATGTCTTAACTTTGCAAAAATACCAGCTCTTTTGTTTAATTTTGTTGCTGTAGACTGTAGAGGAAATATGGGTAGACCACTTCATATTGTTGTCAATATGCAACCCAAGGCATTTTATACTACTACTGTGTTAAAGTTATGTCGCCAATTTTGGGTTCGAAAGTGGAAGAGTCTTGTTGTGAAAGGTTCCTACTGATTAACATATACTTAGTTTTAGTGTAATTAACAGATAATTTATTTGCTTTCATCCAGTCATCAATCTTTTTTAGTTCGTTGTTAGTGTGATGTTGTAAAGTTGAAAGGTTAGTAGATGTGAGGAAGAGACTTGTATCATCAGCGAAAAGATGAGTGCTAAAATTAGTAGCAAGAGGTAGGTCATTGATATAGATCAGGAAAAGCAGCGGCCCAAGAGTTAATCCTTGAGGTACACTACAGTTTATATCTAGCAAATCAGAGCATGTATTGTTAATAGTGGTGAACTGTTGTCGGTTAGTTAAGTAAGATTTAAGGAGTTCCAAGACAGGGCCTCTGATGCCATAATAATGTAATTTATGTAGTAGAATATCATGCTGGACTGTGTCAAAAGCTTTAGATAAATCTAAGAATATTGCACAAGTGAAAAGTTTTTTGTCTAAATTTAGACGTATATTTTCAAGAAATTCGGAAGTAGCTAACGAGGTGGAGTAAGTTTTGCGAAAACCAAACTGAAATTTTGTTAGTATATTACATGAAGTGAGAAAATTGTTGATGCGATTACAAATAATATTTTCAAAAATTTTGGAAACTGGTGACAGCAGAGAAATTGGACGATAATTTGATAGGTTGTTTGGCGAATCATTTTTATAGAGTGGTTTTACTTTAGCTACTTTTAGACAATTAGGAAAGGTTCCTTCAGAAACTGCTATACTAAATAATCGAGAAAGAACTGGGACAATTAAATCAGTTGCTAATTTGTAGAATTTGACAGGGACATTTTCTGGGCCAGGTGATTTATTTTCTTTAAATTTATTAAGAGACAACAATGTTTCAAATTCAGAGATAGGATAAAAGAAGACAGATTTATCATTTGGAGCATTTAAGAATGATGATAGATCTTCAAAGTGGGTGGGATTTTATCGGCCATATTACTACCTACAGACTTGAAGAATTATTAAATGCATTAGCAATAGAGAGATAGTCACTTGTGGTTAGGGGTGAGCATTCTCTACCGGAAAGTGAATTCGAATCGAACCAAACTTCAGTGTTTCGAATTCGAACCGAATTCGAATTGAGATCGAAAGATTTTCGAACAACCAGCAAAAATTAGTCTTACAAAGATCATGCATATCACTAGATTTTGTTCTGCAATAAAACGACTAGTAATTTCTTTAAAATTGTGTGCAGAAATCACAGTAAATTATGCTAATTGCATGGTGTTTCAATCGTTTTAGTGATAAAAACGTGTGATTGAAGTGCTGAATTATTCGAATCTATAGTTTTGGATTCGAATCGAGTTCGAACTAAAAAACTCGTTCGAACTCAAACGTTCGATGCTCACCTCTACTTGTGGTATGACCATTGTTATCTACAGAGGAAGGGGCAACTTGTGTTTTACTTTTAATCTTCAGTAAGCTGTTAATTGTACTCTATTGCTTCTTAATATTATTTTTGTTTACAGCAAATAAATGGTCATAATATTCTCTCTTGGATTTTTGTTTAACATGATTTAGTTTATTTGAATAAGTCTTATAATAAGTCCTTTTGTAAAGGGAATTAGAAAGTTTGTGAGATTTATAGAGCTTGCTTCTAGTTCTGATTGATTTTAAAATTCTGGGTGTTATCCAGGGTTTTCGAAAGGATATTATTTCTCTTTTACTAAGTGTTCGAATCGGGGCAAGTTTATTAAGGGTGGTTTCAAATGATTCCAAGAAATGGGAAAAAGTATTATTTACATTAAGTTGACTATTGAAAATATTAGAAAGTGAATGTCCCAGACCGCTCAGAAAATTGGCAGGAATAAATCTTTTAGTATATATTATTTGTATTTGAGACTTACTTTTGCATGCATAGAAAGAGTTAACAATTGCAAAGATAGGCAGATGGTCAGTCACTTCATACTGAATGATGCCAGCAGTGATGGGATTTTGAAACTCATCAGTATAAATATGATCAATTAAGGTTTGTGAGTTGTTAGTAATGCGAGTTGGTTGAGTGATAACTGGATGAAACCTATTTGAGAACAACATATTTATATAGTTGGCAACTGAAGAAATGTCTTCATGTTGAAGTAAATTAATAACCATGTCCCCGCAAATAAAAGCTGTCCTACCTGACGAATTGATCAAGTTTAAGATCTTTTCCATTTCTTCATTAAAGTGACTGACAGATTTGTTGGGGTGCCTGTACACGAAGCCAAATAGTATAGGTGCTTTATTTCTTGATGTTTTTATCTCGACCCATAAATCCTCTACAGCTATTCTGCTAACAGAGTGAGGTAAGTCGGACGTATATTTTTCGCAGTTAAACTGAATTTCATTAATAACTTTAAATTCAAGATTTCTTTTAATATATAGATATATAGTAAGCAAATCTTTTCTAAGAAAAATGTACTCTGGTATATTGTAGAAAAAGGGTGTATTCTCATGTAATCTTGTTTCTGTAATAGCAATGATGTTCGGAGGATTTTGTAAATGATCCACTGTTTCAAGCACCTAACCAAAATAGCGGCCAAGACTGCATGCATTCATGTGCACAAAGCAAAAATCATTTGTATTGTTTTTTTAATTTGGTGTCATGTTTTAGTGCATCTAAAGAATAATACTTACTAGAGTACTGTATAATATAATTATCTGGATCTTGAGAATCTTCACATATGGGTGACAGAAATGAAGAAAGATTAGTATAAGTAGATAAGCTATTCAGTCGCAGATTCTACTTAATGTAAGTGATTGTGGTGGGGCTGGAACCTGATAATCAAGGATCAGTCAATTAGCTGGCAAACGTATGTGTATCTGAATCCTTAGGGGCCCATCCACATATCACAATATCAAGTTTAGGGAGGGTAGGTGGTAGGAGACAGGATAACACCATTATAATGCAAGGTAGGTAGGTGATTAGTCATGACATCTTTATCTGACTTCATTAGCAAGAGAACCTGCAGGATTTGCCAGAAAGGCACATCTAAAATGTTGTTTCAAAAATCCAGGAAGGCACACCTAAAGTGTTGTCTAAAAATCCACGAAGGCACACCTAAAGTGTTGTCTCAAAAATCCAGGAAGGCACATCTAAAATGTTGTTTCAAAAATCCAGGAAAGCACACCTAAAATGTTGTCTCAAAAATCCATGAAGACACATCTAAAGTGTTGTTTCAAAAATCCATGAAAAGTTATCTAAAGTGTTGTGTCAAAAAAACCATGAAAACACACCTAAAGTGTTGTCTCAAAAATCCATGAAAAGTCATCTAAAGTGTTGTGTCAAAAAAACCATGAAAACACACCTAAAGTGTTGTCTCAAAAATCCATGAAGACACAGCTAAAGTGTTGTCTCAAAAATCCATGAAAAGTCATCTAAAGTGTTGTGTCAAAAAAACCATGAAAACACACCTAGTGTTGTCTCAAAAATCCATGAAGACACAGCTAAAGTGTTGTCTCAAAAATCCATGAAGACACATCTAAAGTGTTGTCTCAAAAATCCATGAAAAGTCATCTAAAGTGTTGTGTCAAAAAAACCATGAAAACACACCTAAAGTGTTGTCTCAAAAATCCATGAAGACACAGCTAAAGTGTTGTCTCAAAAATCCATGAAAAGTCATCTAAAGTGTTGTGTCAAAAAAACCATGAAAACACACCTAGTGTTGTCTCAAAAATCCATGAAGACACAGCTAAAGTGTTGTCTCAAAAATCCATGAAGACACATCTAAAGTGTTGTTTCAAAAATCCATGAAAAGTCATCTAAAGTGTTGTGTCAAAAAAACCATGAAAACACACCTAAAGTGTTGTCTCAAAAATCCATGAAGACACAGCTAAAGTGTTGTCTCAAAAATCCACGAAGGCACACCTAAAGTGTTGTCTCAAAAATCCATGAAGACACACCTAAAGTGTTTGTCGTCAAAATCAAAGCAGCAGATTGTGCCGGCAGCGGCGATGCAATTAAATGAACAACCAACTTATCCAGTACATCTGGCAGCGATGCAGAACAATGAATGGCTGGTTGCAAGTGGCCATGAGAAGAAATTAGCCGACTGGGTCGATGAGAACAAGTTTAATGAATTGGGGCTGTCACTGCCTATCCTTGGGTGGAGGAAGAAAAAAATGTACAAAAAAACTACACAAATGTGATATCGATAGCAATATAAGAGGTAGGTAGTTGGTCGGGCATAATGTAACACCATTATAATGCATGGTAGGTAGGTCCTTGAAACCTGCCAAAAATGTGATACCGCTATATGTGAACGGCCCCTTAGCCACATTCAAACTTAAGGCAATATAGCATAAGGTGAATAAAATTCTCCAAAACAAGTATTGAACGCAGCTATTGTCCGTCCCTTGACTGACTAACCTTGGAATAGTTCAACTTTGATTGTTATGCACACACTGTGACCACTCAGCTATTAAACTCGCCTGAATGTTGGTGCAGCCTAACTCATCTAATCCTAAAAGCTACATATCTACATCCCAGACACTGAATGTATGTGTTATTCATAAGTTATCAAAGTTAAGCAACGAGCTTGGTTAGTAACTGGATAGAAAAATTGCTTCTGGGTAGCTTCATCTGCTGGTTTTTAGAGGATTAGCCTGGACAAGGGGTTTACTTGTGATCCTGCAATTAAGTAGATTCTGACACTGTTTTCAGTGTGATAAATTGTAAAAAAGTTGCTGCATACTTATTACCAATTTCCAGATACCTGTAAAAGAGGCTGCTCCGTGTTTAGGAAAACTCCGGGATTTTTCTCCAAAGTAGTTTTGGAAGCTGTCTGTCCCATCACTGGCATGGAATTATTCAGTAAACACGTGGCGATGCTCTGTAGTAACGTCTCCGTTTCAACACATGGTGCTATAGCTTTTGAAAAACAGAACATCTCTTGCTAAAATCTCTATTTCATGCAACTCTGTTATAAAGTTTTTCAACTTCCATGAAGGTAAACAGGATAATGTGAGCCTGCATATCTCAATTTCTAACAAAAAACTAACATAACAAAAGTTACATTTTCGCAAAAAAACAGTTCCTATCTTGCAAGATGGTCACATTTTTCTATGCTACCTGTAAGGTAAATCTGCAAACTGATAGGAATGCTGGGCAAATGCAGTTATGTCTTCAAATTTACTAAAACAAGGAAGATATCGTTCTTGCGAATATCGAACAAATGTGGAACAATCCGAAGTCTTCAGCAACAAGCAAGTCGCTCACTAGTTAGACGGATATATTACAAGTGTTCACTGTTCAATTCCTCTAAAATTATGCAGTTTGATTACAAACGACAGGTAAAAAAAACCTGCACAGCAAATTGTAATTTTTTGTTTTTCACTGCTATTTCAGTAAATCAATGCATATTTTTATACATAATTCCCTTAGAAATGTATTTTATACAGGTTTCTACTTTGCAAAGAGCACTACAGTATTAGTATATAAACGTTTTGTTAAAAACTACTTGACAGACTAACCTTTAAAATGAGGAGGAAGTTCAAGAGATTCTAATGCGTTTCCATTTAAGTCGCTAGCATGAAGCCCTTGCAACCGTTTCTCCCAGAAAACCTGCTAATTAGTAAAGAACATTTATGTAATGTTAGATCACATAATGAAAATGCCCGCAAATAACAAATGCTACTCTTCATTATAGAAGCTCAATTAAGGACACCAAGAAGCTTTGAAACACAGTCAGAATTGGGGCTTTGATTCGATTTTATTCATTGAAGTTATACCCGACAATATAGATTATTTTATTCCCGTAATGTCTATGCTGTTGCTCAGCGAGGTACTTAGGCTCACATAGCCGACTCATTGATAACAGCCCACAATAAGTAATTAAGAAATCTGGCAGATAAAAAAATATCAAATGCCTTGTGCCGGGAAAACAATAACTTTCACGACTCACAGCTTGTGCTCAGGCTTTCAATGTATAATAAATGAGTGCGATTGTTAACGTAACAGTGCAGTTAGTTAAAATGCACCAGTAGTTGTTTTTATTTGTGAATATAAATTATTACAGTTACTTCATTGCCCCCGAATCAGAACAATCGGATACCCAGGTACCCGATGGGTATGAGGAATAGGGGACCCGAGTCTAATTTTTTTGCTACCCATGTAAACATTAAATGTTGAAAAGATTTTTAATTATTTCTCACTTGTTTTGGTTTGTCATGTGAACCATGTTTAAGTTCTGATTTCACTTTACTTGTCTGCGTTTTTACAACGGTTACCGGCTGCTTGAAGATGGATGCCGTTTGTCGAATTGGAGGCACTAAACTAGCATCGTTTCTCACCCCTCTAGCATAGTCAAATTGAGTACCTGTGAAAATGTACAAGGGTAAACAAAATGTCAATGATTAACATCAAACAAGAACACTAAACTACAACACAGCTCTGTCAAAAATGTTATCAGTGTGAACAATCGGACACAATCAGTCACTGAAGTGAAAATTATTTAAATTATCTATCACTGCATCAAAATTAAGTTGTTCTACAGCTGATATGTAGATGCAGCTGTTATCATGCATACATGATACATTGCGGGTTTTTGAAGGGTAACCAGTTTGCAGGTGATTGCATCTACATGTTGACTTCAACCAGTTCTATTATGATTACAATTATCGCTAACAAGCTTTAATGATTGTCATGTTAAATAATAAGGCTAGGTGTAAATCTTTTGAAAGAGATGTTTCCATGTATTTTTGTCACTGCTGTACAAGTGAAACAATGCTTATATTCCAAAAACCAATCTACAGCAAAATTTGTTATTCATTAATTTTACGTTTTAGATGAACCGCAAATGATGGTTTTAGATGATCTTAAGATAAAAATCTCTACAAAATGGTCGACTGTGAATAACAATTATGATTACTTTGCCATTTTAAGAATGAATTTTGGTTATACAAACACAAAAGTCAACTGTGATCATTCATAATTTATAAATTTTTAACTTAATCAGTCCCAAACACATCTACATAGATACATTTCTAAAAGAAGAAAGAACACTGCTGGACAAAAATAATATTTTCCCAGCATTGCAAAAAAAATATTGAAATAGCCACGTCAAAAATTTATGAAATCAAAAATACCTTTTAAACGTTTGCTTTTTCGTAACACACCAGAAAGCATTTTTCCTGTGCGAAAATCAAAGGCACTCAAGTCGATCATATCGCCAAGGTGTCGAGCTAACTGTGGCTTACTGCGGAATTTTCGTCCATCAGGGCTGAAATAAAAAAATTATCTTGTATTTATAAAATCAACTAAAAATATCATTGCAAAAAAACATCTCGTGACACTTAATTTGAGCTGCAAACAATTTTTTTATGCAAAGCATGGGATTCTTGGCAATCGATTTCTGAACCTATTACTTCTATTAGTGCGAGCTTACATTCTGCAGCAGCCTAGCTATTTCGGCATCTCAAGTTCTTAGCTGACTGCTGATTAATGCAACAATACAATGATGGTTTCACATTCTTTGCGAGATGTAAATTAACGTCAACTTGTGGGGTTTTAATTACCATCCGTCGGGAATTCCTCAGCTGTCTCCCTATAAAAGCAGGATTGGCTAGTAGTAGTTTGATGCCCTAGTTGAAACTATTTTTAGCGCCCTCCCTCAATGGCCACATATACCACACCCGCAAAATTGAATTTTCTTTGTATGCAATAAAATATAATGGTATTATGTGTTATTCTTATACACGCATTATGACACACTAATGAATTGTAGTTAATTACCTATTTACAGCTCGTGTTGATTTTATTTGAAATTAAATTTATGACACCATTGTATTTCCCGGGTCTTGGGAAGCAATTAAAAGTTTTGCAATATCTGCTGCATAGTGTTTGTGTACATATTCTTAGCTAAATTTTCACTTAGCCATTTCATCAGGAATTCTTTGAAACACTAACTCCTCCTCTTTTACATGTACACCATTACAATAGTTGCAGCATCTTCACTACCATAACTCTGGTTTGGTTGCACACAGTTCACTGGCTAATCTTTTTGCAGCTCGATGTCTGCCAGATTTTTACATTCCTTTTCCTACTTTGCACTCCTGAAGGCTTTGACATTTATAGATTTATCTGCTATAATTATGTAACGCAATGGAATTGTTACTTTCCCCACTGCTCAATGCATGCAATGTAAACTATGGTCAAAAGCAGCGTAATGCGTCAGTAATATCTGCACATAATAATGTAATCTTAGGAAGCCAGGTAAAGCAAAACTAGAAAGTGTTTGCTGAGGGAAGAAAGCTCCGTGCTAATGTGCAAGAATTACATACGATGACAGGAAAATAACACGAGTTTGTTTCATGAAATTAAAGTGTTATGCATTAAACAATTACACATACCCTATGTTATTACTTATGCCAAACCTAAACTTCAAAATTACGCTAGAATTTGTCGTCCTAACCAACAGTTTGCCTAGTGGTAAAGCCGGCCCTGTATATAAGTTTGATATTTTGTCAACACAATATTGGTACGTTGACAAGAAAGACATGTTGGTACTAACTAGCATGTTTCCGTAAGCTTTTATTCAAAACATGTTCTAAATTTTTATCTAACCGGCATATTTCACAATCAGATAAACAAAACAAAAACCTATAATAATAAACATCAGTCTTCCCGGCAGATAAGCCAGCTTTTCGTGTAATCTCTTCTTTCGTCCAACCCTTCGGCAGAGCACTACATTCTGTTCGCCGCTTTTCAAATGACATTTCAAAAGAAATTAACAATAAACTTTCTAATATTTAGACCTTCTTTATTTTTACACGAAACATAACTGTGTCATAACTTCACTATGTGGCAGCACTTAACTAAATTCAATTCGCAAAAATGTTTTTACTAGGAGTAGCACCACGCCGCGTACGTAATTTCAAATTAGTAGCATTCTGGTAGCAGACTGAGTACAGAATTTTAAAAATGCACAAGTATTATTTAAAAGCAATCAACAGCAAAACGGAAATTAGATCGTTAAAATAGCTAAATAGAAATGGGTTTAAAAACAATAAGCGTAGTACTGGCTACTAGGGGTAAGCATTCTCTACGAGAAAGCGAGTCGAATTTGTGACGTTGAATTCGAATTGAACCAAATTTTGCTATTTCAAATTCGAATTGATATTGAAACATTTTCGAACAAGTTGCGAACCACAAGTATAAATTAGTCATACAAAGATCATGCATATTACTCGATTTTTTTCTGCAGTAAAACCACTAAATTTGCTTGAAATTGTGCACAGAAATCGCAGTTAAATTATGCTAATTGTATGTCATTTCAATCGTTCTAATGATAAAGAACGTATGTGATTGAAGTACTAAATTAGTCGAATCTATAGTTTTAGGTTCGAATC
Organism: Tubiluchus corallicola; assembly: GCA_030141605.1. NCBI lineage: Eukaryota > Metazoa > Priapulida > Priapulimorpha > Priapulimorphida > Tubiluchidae > Tubiluchus > Tubiluchus corallicola. The sequence goes on from JAQGDQ010000115.1 coordinate 587,226, forward strand.
AAATTTGAACTGAAAAAACTTATTGAAATTCGATTCCAATGTTCGAACTCGAGTGTTCAATGCTCACCCCTGCTGGCTTCTGGCTTGGTTTAAACATGTACTAAATTAGTATTATGACAGAATATGATTTGAGACGTTTTGAAAATCAATGTTTTTCAAAAGCCTTGTATCATATTATTATATTATGCATGTGTGAAACAGCATTATGGCCTATTATACGGGGTGTCCAAAAATTAACTATAGTTTATATTTTCTGAATTTTTAACAACCAATAAAGGGAAATGTCTGAAAATCAGCTGAGATGCAGTAAAATTGTAGCTAAAACTCATTGCCAAATTAAACAAAAATATTCTACCTATATTCTTGTATTTTTGCCCACTGGGAATATACACTTAATTCTTTTTTTACACACTTAGCTTACTAATCCTCTGACCTCTGTGTAAATATTTATTTTATTTCTCTTGTAGTAATATGTTTAATTCTATTTTCCTTTTTATGTACTGAAATAAACTAAAATAATAATAAAATTAAAAACAGTATAGTTGCATTAGCAGGCTTCTGATCTATTTTTGTTGTTTTCTGCAGGGGCTCAAGAGCTTTAAATCAATCTACTGGCATGTTTGGCATCTTGCATTAAGAAAGTTTCTCACAGCCCATGAGTAGTTAGGAACAGCTGCACCTTGTTGAAAAACTACATTGTTATTTAAATAATGTGGTCCACACCGTGTTCTGAATTTCTGCTGAACTTCAGTTGGTGATCGAAGAACTTCATTTCGGGCTGATTTTTCACCCCATTTGCAACATTAATGTAATCCAGTGCTCGAGAGAATTATTATGTGCCAGAGCAAAACAAATTTTGTGCCCCTTCCCTCACCTATGTACAAGAGCATGAAGACTATAAAAGATAATACAATAATTTATGTTCAAAAGTCTTTATTCCTTAATATCTGAAATATGTTTCCACAGTGAACTAATGTCCCAGTTTACTGAAAGAGCTTTTCTGGCCTTTTTCACACAAAACAATGAATAACCTCATCAAAATTGCCTTTACTTGCTAGTTCATTTTCAATACTGAATCTTGTCAGGTCTACTAGCCGGCCCTGTGTCATTGTGAATCTAAGAAAATTTCTAACTTGTTTTAGTTTGCTGTATGAGCATCTATGGTAGGGCATGTATGATTTGGATTGACCAGACTACTGTGTTGTGAAAACAATACACCTGGTGCACATGTTGCAATTTTCAATCCCACCAGGATCCTTCATCACAGGTCTGAATCACTATGACTGGAAGATAATTTAGCATTGTTAATGGAAGCCTGATTATATATTAAATCAGTTGCATAATAGTACCTAACTTGAGTACCTAATGAGTAAACAAGGTAAGAATGCCTATTACCAATTATAGAATATTTAGAACAAAATAAGCATGATACAAAATAAGTAAAATAAAGTTATAACTAATTCGTGATTGTGTTACACAAGTGTTTTGGAAAAACTTGTAATTAACATGAACGATGCCACAAAAAGTTGCGCCTGACCATTGAAGCAAGTGACAAACTTATTTTACTTGTATAACAGCTGGATTTTCATCAGCAGGCCCAAAAATACTTGAAGTTGATAAACATTTATCTTGTTAATGCAAGAAGCTCATTTTTATCATGCTAATGCAACAGCCTGATTTAAAAAAACTGGCAAAACTAAGTTCTAAAAATATCATTTAATTTTGAATTTGAAATTTCCGTTTTTAGTGAAAACTAGTCGTGCAGAAAACGTTTTCCCGCTAACCATTCTAGCTACACGGTATAGCACAATGATTTCTTCTCTTGCACAGACACGTTGTTGCGTGCCTGGATGGGTTGTTTACTTGTAAATTTGCTGCATAATCAGTCGTGATTTAGGCCTTTGAAGTGTTTCTGATCTATCGGTTTATTTATTATTAGGCCAAGATTTGAAAACAAATTTTAATTATTGCTGAATAACAGCGTAGAATTGTTAATACGATGTCGTCGCCTAATCTGTCTTGCGTCTTGTATGGACCAATGGATATAAGAATGGTGTGTATGCTATCTGTGATTGTTACCCAATTGCTGGAACTCGCCCATTTTGGCAACTCTTCACTATAATGCAAATCTCTGTCGCGCGCGCTTTCTCTCTCAATCACTCGCTTTCACGCTCCCTCTCTACCCCTACGGCTGCCACTGTACCTGATTTGTCCGGAGTCTCCTGAAATTCAAGCATAGATCCATAGTTCAGTCGAATTTTTTAAAAATTCTGAAATTTCCTGATTTTGACCATCAGATTCAAATTTAAGTGGAAAAAGCAGAAGTACAACTTGCACGCTATTGAAACTTACAAAAGATTAAGCCAAAAAACAGTTCATTAAGGTAACAGTAAACTTATTAAAATAGTGGCATTCTTCCGCTTTAACTTCTATTCATATAACATAAAGTGCTTAATTGCATTGCTAAACCGATCTCAGAAACCTCAAAAAACACGAGAAATGTGACTGGGAAGAAACTCCAAAAATTTATTTACCCTGCTTGCGCTTTTGTAAGTTTTAGAGTTTTAAGGCTTTTTGGAGTCTAAAATCAACATTTTTTACTACTTTATGTTTTGAATTTCTTGATTTTAGTTTCTCAAAAAGACTTCACAAAACATCTAAAATGCCAGAAATTACTGTCTTCTGATGCTCCATTTTGGGCCCCACTGGGATGACGGGATGGTAACTCAGCCTCTCTCTCTCCCTCCCTCCCTCCCTCTCTCTCTCTCTCTCACTCTCTCTCTCCCCGTCTCCCTCTTTCTCCTTCTCCCCAGAGGCTTTGTTAATGTGCAGCAGCATTGAGCCAGTGGCAAAAAAATGAGGCACTAACAAAGTTTTGGAAGAGTAACATTTTTGTTTTTTTCCATGCTAGCACAGCATTGCCATTCACAGAGAGTTATTTTAGCATTGATGCGATAGTGGGTTTTTATCATGGGAGAATTTTGGTCATATAATTGATTGTAGATTTAACTGGTTACTTGCTGTGTGATTCCAAGTGAATGTGAACTGTGTGGGGATTTATATATTAAAGCGATAAAATTTTAATGGGTATGATATGTGTCATTATAAATAAATAGTAAAAAATTAATACATTCTGTGGTACCAAGCTCTAATTTGCAAAACTAATCAGGCACCTAAAGAGCTGTTGGAATTAGAATTAACCATTAGAATTAACTCTGCTTTTTATTTTGATCTTTGTATAATCATTGCCATTTTTTTGATTATTTGCTTTGCTATTATTTTGCAGGCGTTCTGCCTTTCTATTCATTGTACAGTTTTGAGTATTTAATTTTTACAGGAACAACGGGGAGTACCGCTTCCTGGAAAAAATGGTATGTAATGGTAATCTGGGCTTAAACAAAGCAGTGCAGTTTTATATTAAATAGTTAATATTTGATAGAACGCATTTGTTTTGGTAGATCAGTAAGCTTTTTTGTGTTTCCCGAGCAACTGATAATGATCGTGAAATGAACATGTCACGTGACGGTTGTAGTTCAGACACATTGCTGTGGTACACTTAACCTTTGACGTATAGCAGCTGCACATGCACACAACAAAACTGTGAAAAGGCCTATTGTTCAGCTCTATTTTTTATATAGAGCACACAGAATGAAGCCCTCACTCGAGTTAATGGGTAGCCAGTCAACAGGTGAAAATGTAAATTTAGGTCCAGATAAATAGTTCTTATAGCTAATTTTCTAGTGAAAGCAGGAACAGTTGATGTTCTTTTTATTAGTGAGGCTGCAGTGAATATCGGAATAACGATCCGAGTAATAAAGAATTTCACACTTGGAAATCCAAAGGGAAAAGTAGGATTTGTAAGCACTTGTCTTGCATCTAATATTGTCCAGAATAAAAGCATAAGAAGTAGCAGCACAGCAATAAAACACTGGGGCTCTGACCAAACTGCTGCCAGTTAGCAAATAAACACTTATTTTATTAATTAATCTTAGATTTTTTTGTAAATTTTAATTCTTTACTGTAAATATTTTTTATGAATGTGTTTGAATTAAAATTACTTACTGAATGATTGACTGACTGACTGAATTTTTTAAATTCCATTGAATACTTTTATTTCAGAACAAATACCATATTACAATACAACTGACTGACGGACAGACTTATTTACTGACTTTCTTACTTAGTAACCAATGGAGAAAAATTCTCAGATAACATACTATGTAAAACTAACTGCAAGGAGGCTCAATGTAACAAAACACTTTTGATAAGCAAGATATTGCAGGGCCGAGTTGCTAGATTTTGCATTCTTAACAAATTAATTAAGGTAATAACCTGAAACACCAGCCTAGATGTACTGCAGTAGCTGTTCAGGTAGATTATGAACATCTGCTGCATTAAATTTTAGATATTTCAAGTGCGACATGGGTAATCCACTTTTTCAACTTTTGTAATATCTTGGTGTTTTTCACTCATATTGAGCATATATTGAGCAATTTTATGCATATTCAGTTAATTTGACTAATTTGTGCCTTAGGGCTTTAAATTATAGAATTTTTACGATTAGTATATGTACAGTAAAACAGTTGTTCCATCTCCCAAATTTATGTATTGGGTTTGTGAAATGTTTGTGTCTACTTTTTTTCATTTTATGATGGGAATTGCGTACGTTTTGTAAAAAATATTTAATTTGCAGAAGTTCAAATCAAGATGCATTCTGTTGGTATTTGCGGCTCTGATGTGCACTACTGGACACATGGTAGAATCGGAGATTTCATCCTCACGTCTCCCATGGTTCTTGGACACGAATCCAGTGGCACCGTCTCAGCCATTGGAGAAGGAGTCACACACTTAAAGATAGGTAATGATAACACTCTAAGAGGAATCATGTTGACCTTGGTAGAGCTAATGCATAGGAAGAAAAGTCAAGTTTAAAGTATGTCCCAAAAAACTTTCCACATAAAATTTTATTACTTATCATTATGCCTACTTGTTTGAAAGACTTGTGTAACTACAAAAGAAAATTCGTAGTAACTTAAAATTTGTAAAATTTTTGCTGGTACACAGCACATCTTCCCAGCATGCACCACTGACTCACCAAAAGTGTATTTTTAATCTTATTGACAACATACAGTAATTTATACTTTTCTTCACTTAGTGAAATGTGTGTTACGAGTGCTGTGATTACTTTTTCAAACTTTGCGCAATGTTATTTAAACTTGTTTCAAATGACGTACCATAAAAATGGCTGTGCATAATGGTCGTCACGGGAGTTTAAATGTATAAAGTTTTATGCAACGTTTCTGTTAAAGCAAGCACTGAATGAAATAAGACAACATGTAAGTGGTATAAATTTTTCAAGACGGATTTTTAAGTTTATTTATAAGGGGGTTTTCTTGTGCTTTAACAATTCTGATTTCGAAGAAAGTTAAGTAAAGAGACATTTATGTAACATACGTTGGCTAAATACCTGATGTAAATACCTTGTTTACAATTGTCCAAGACAAAAAATCTTTTTAGTATAAAACGATACTTGTTTTTAAACACTATTACTTCTTAAATTTGGTATCAAGAAAATCAATTCTTATTATATTATTTTGGGATTTTGTTAATAAACGTTTCAAGCATTAAAGTAAAAGCCGAGTCTCTCGTGAAGTTGAGCTTATTCTAATATTTGAGAAAAATGTTAGAAAGTTTCTGGGCAATGAAATTGTGATAAGCGCCTCGTGTAATTAGCAAAGTCAATTTAAAGTCATGGTCACTTCACGCTTTGGTGCGCTCAGTAAGGTGAAAAATGGCGTCAACTTGTTGGCGTGCAATATAAACAGCTTCAGCAATCTTTTTTTTACTTATAGAGCAAACTCTATAAACTAAGTAACCCCCCCGGGTACCTACTGTATACTCACAAGTTTACGTGTGTACTTGAGTTACATGTTTACATGTCTTCCTTTTATTAGCTTTCCAGGAGCAAGTAAATAAATATAATCAAGTCTTCTTGAAATGTGAGGCAGTGTTATATGGAACTGTATTTGCATGTACAAATAGAAGATCAGAGTTTATAGAAAGAAGTTCACGCTTTCAAAGGTAGCCTCTGTACCTGTATCATGAGCCTATTGTTATTTATATCTATAGTCATGCCTAAGCTGTTTTCTAGGAACTAAATTGGATGAAGGGATTGCTTGCAGAGTCAGAGCTGTGGTATGTGTCATTTTGCTGGTCTAGAAATAAGCCCAGACAAAACACATGGCGTAAGCATAAGATTCTAAAGATGTGTGAAAAGATCTCTGGTTAATGGTTTGCCCAGGGTGGCTGAATAGGTAATATTTGTTTGATTGCGAAGGTTAGTAGCGCTGTGTCTGACTGGAAAATGAATGGGTGACCATTGGGTAACTGCTACTGGGTGGTTTCATCTGCAAGGAGCAACAGAATAGCCATTAATTTCTGTGTGTACTTAGTGATTGAAATCAAACAATACTGATCCTGATCAGTAATTGGATGAGTGATTGTCAATGATGTTCTGGTTCTGACACGACCACTACATTTAGTAAGCCTTCCATTGAGATGTGCAAACAGTGTTAAGATTTCATTATGAAGTTAGTTTAGCATTATGGGGGTTCTTATCTGCGTATATCAAAATGTATTTTATTTTTTAGGTGACAGGGTTGCCGTTGAACCTGGTGTGCCTTGTCGAATGTGCGACTATTGCAAGCGGGGCACCTACAACTTGTGTCCCGACATGGTATTCTGTGCCACGCCACCGGTTCACGGCACACTGTGCAATTACTATGTCCATGCTGCTGACTTTTGCTACAAGTAAATTACTTTTTTTAGTAGTGGCTCACTGGAAACATTGAATCGTTTATGGCAGATGTGTGACTTTTAATTGTTTATATCATCAAACTATTGCTTTAATGTTAAACTAATCAAAAGTGAACTCAGTCAAGCAAATGTTTGTATTCTTAGAGATTAGTAGTGGCTCTTTTATTTTGTCTAACTTACTACCTTTTGCTGCATTATAAAATTATAAACTTTTTTTCTGCAAAGCCGGCTTAGTTTAATAGAGTGAATATGTAATGCTTGATAACAACAATCTTCTTGAGCATTTTGTGAACACTTTTGAAACTCAAAGCTTTTCAAATATTATGAATTTGTGCACATTTGTGCACAAGTTTTAATGACTTTTTCATTTACGCAGACTTCCTGATCATGTGAGCTTCGAGGAGGGCGCTTTACTGGAACCCCTGTCTGTTGCTGTGCATGCTTGTAGAAGAGCTGGAGTGACGATTGGAAAACGTGTCCTTATTTGTGGTGCAGGTCTGTATTTGAATCTTGCAGTATAAATACTAAAGTATTAGTATGCATAATGAGTTGTGCCATAGACACTACCTGCCACTGAATTTTACTGATTTTCAGGGCCTATTGGACTAGTGAACATCGTAACAGCAAAAGCTATGGGAGCATCTGAAGTTGTTATCACAGGTATATTTTAAACATTTTTAAACTAGTCCCTAACACTTTATGACAGTCTTATATTTGATATGTGCATTGGATTGATTAGTAGGATCTAACAGCAGAGCCTGCTTAATGTGATTGGTTGTGACGGTAACGCATAGACATTATAAACGCCATGAACATTACAGCGCCTTCAGACTAGTGAGTGTTCTCTCGAACAGCAAACTCGCAAGTGTGGACTGCCTTCTGAGTTACTGTCGGCAAGAAATTCCAAACTTCAACAGTTGCTGTGAGTTTATTTACTGTCTAGTGTGAATGCCTCGGCGAGTTACTCTCGACACTTCTTGCAGTGAGTATCAGCTCATGCTTACTGTTGGAGGGCAACTCGCACGTCAAGTTTTGCTCTCTAGTCTGAACACTTTGTGAGTTACTTGGCAAGAAAACTCGCTAGCTGTATGTGCAGTTAACCACTGAATAAGCAGATGTTGCCTTTTGGGACATTTGGAAAGCACCATCCCTATACACTCATATCTCTATTTGCTGTACAAAAGCGGGGAGACGTCGGTCCGAATTTGCTGATTGTCCGTATTTACTGATGCTAAGCTAATACAGAAGGCACCTTGTATTATGCTCATGGTAATGTAGAATCAATTGCCTAATTGTCTCAAAAACGTCTAGCACGGGTCGTTCCTATTCAAAAGTATATAAACACTGTCGGCAATTGACTCAAATAACTCTGCATAATTGATTCTATATTTTTTCTGCACATGCTTAAATAAAAGAAGATGCTTTTGTGTGACCAATTAGCTTTTTTTATTTTTATGTCGTCTTTTTTTGCTTTTCTGCACTATAATATATGAGGTTTTTGCCTTGTCGCTACACCCGTGTCATTACACGTTGCTTGATTACACTGATGTAATGATGTAAACAAAGTGATGGCCTGCCAACTAGCGGTCAGCTCGTTAAACAACTGACTGTCTCCGTAGTATCCAGAACTTTTAACAGTCCAGATTTTGTCTGATTGTTTCTATATTCATAAAAGTGAGGTCCGGCAAACCGAGATACAGGTGTAAACAGCTAAAATCAGCATAGCAAGAAAACCGGCAAAAGTGCTTCTGAATAGGCCTGCTAAATGACCGGCTCTTTTCAGATATTGATGAAACAAGACTTGCATTTGCCAAACAGTTGGGAGCTCACCATACAGTTCTCGTCAAATCTGGCAGTCCTACTGAGCTAGCTCGACAAGTTACTGCACTATTCGGTGGCAACATGCCTGATATAACTATTGAATGCAGCGGTGCCCAATGCAGTATTCAGTTGGCCATTTATGTAAGTATGTTAATTTACGTAAGTGTAATAAGCATAAGCTACTTCAGTCTGCATTTGGGCATGAGAAGTATGCGCATCCAATAATCCCAAAGGAAAAGTTAAACTTTCTCAGAAGTTAGGCTTATTTCAATGTTATTATTTGTAACAAGAAATGTTACAAAGTTCCAAAAAGTGTGAAAAGCACCTCTTGTAGTCAGTAAAATTGCCTCAAAGTCCCTTTGACGCTTGGGACACTCTCATTTTGAACGCCCATTTTTCACCAATGACGTATATCGGCTGAAGAAAAGCAGCGCACGGTCAATTTCCTACAAAATTTCCTATAAATTTCTACAAAAATTATATATATATATATTATATGTATATATATATATATATATAGCTAATGTTGTGAAATTTTTACATGAACATTAAGTAAGCTTATGGACATCCACGATGCGCTTACGAAATGTCTAGAAGGCCACTAGTTACGTCATAATTTTCAAGTGAATGGCAGCTATCACCACCCTTGAAAATTTCTATACAGTAGTAGTACAAATTAAGTTTCTGCTTTATAGACAGGTTTTTTGAAAATTTCCTTATATTCTTCTAAGTTTAAGCGAAACTGTAAAACTACCCAACATGTTGAATGATGAGTTTACGATTTAACTTAATCTAAAATTGAAATACTTTTAGTCTTATATTTATGGTGCTTCCATTTTGTTTTTATAAGCCACCCAAGCAACGTATACTTCTTGTCTAAGTTATTAATATAGTTTAATTGCATTGTTACGACTTGTGAGTCTGTTTCAAGTAAAGGAAAAACAAAACCAATGCAGCTTTTGCCTCATTTTAAAATGTACCAGTTTAACTGTAGTTATGGCAACATTGTACTAGTGATTATACATTAGCTAAGTTCTGCAGCAGACAAAACAGTCAGACATAAACTATTATTAATTCAAATATTAGTCAGTCATTTCTTGATACGTAATACCCTTTTGTTTCGGGTAACTTGATAACTGTCTAGCTGGATTACCAAAAACACATTTCAGGAGTTGATTACTTATGTTTTCTAAAAAATTACTTGTGTTTTTTAGAAAAATTTACTTTCAGATTTTTCAAATGAGAGTGAAAGCTGTTTTTGGTTAGCTGAATGTTTATGCAATGAAAAATAATTAGCAGCTTGTGCAAACTAATTTCTCTACTGCTGTTTAGCAGAGCATTTTTTGTTTTTTATAACACTGTACTAGCATTCATTTTCAACGCTACGTGGTTTACATTTCCAAAAACTTTCTTTCCACGTTAATCCATGCATGTCTATGTTATATTTCATAGACAATGAGGTAAGCAAATCAAACTTGGCACATGGTTAGTACTAGCTGGGGAAATTGTAACTGTGGTCTCTTGTCTTCACATTTCTGGTGATGATTAGTAAAATGTTCGATGAAGTCATTCTGTGTCCACATAGAGTGGGTGAAGAATTTGCCATTTCATGGTCACTGTGGCTGTCTTGTTTTATACATACTGTGACGATGTAGTCTAAGTTCCGTTATTGTAAATATGTGGTTCGTGACTTAAGTGTAACCCTTAGGTAAAGAATAAAACACTTAGTCGAAAACACTGTGAAGAAACCACTGAATTAATAAAATAATATAACAATTTAATGAATGTTTCAAAACACATTACGAGACAACTGTTAATAATAAAGACTAAGCCGGCTAAGAAGAGAAAGAACAACGTAACGTTTTCACCAGTCCTGTCTTGGCATCATCAAGCGACTATTCTCCTGCTCCTATTCCGCGTCATCTCCTCACCAGGGGCTTGATCGAGGAATGGTGCACCATAGAACGGTTGACTACACTACCTCTTCATGGATCTGATTACGTGAACGACGTCTCCAAACTTTGACGACTCCTGATGTACACGCCTCCACTAATACGACGCCAAAATGGGGTAGCATCCAAGCTCCTGCACTCGTCGCAAGGTAAGGATTACCAATTTTGTAATCACAGCATCCCGCACCAACGACAGTATCATCAACGTCAGGTAAATACGAGTAAGTATCATCAGCAGCAGATATCATCGACAACTGGTAAGTGATGTATCATCAGCGTCAGGAAAATATAATCAGCAATAGGTAAGTATCATCGCTAGAATGCAACTATCGTCTCTGTCGTAACCAGGTAGACAGATCGCTTTTCTACAAGCAAGCACTATTACTACTAAACCATCATTTTATGACATGTGAACGTCCGCTTAACTCAACAACTTCAAGCGGAATACCTGGGCGAACTGAACAGCCAAAATTTCGTTTACGTGGCTTCAATCACATGGTATAGAAGTAATGCATAAACAGTATCATTGAATGTACAGGTGAAATTTGATTTCAGAACAGGTTGGCTTCTGTCATTATATCGTTAAACATCTTAACTAAACTTCTTTTATAAAAATTGACAATAATTAATGGTAGAATTATAACAGTAGGAACTAGTTACATAACCTGGCCTAAAATAAGCCTGAGCGTCACATAGCATCCTCCGTTACAAAAGCTTGATCCATCAAATTTTTACTACTAAAATGTGATATCAAGACTTTTAACACAATAGGTCAGGGCAATAAACTAGTTACACAAAAAATCATGATACATATTCATCACAATAATAGACCAAAATAACTAATGTCAATGACAAAAAAATACAATACTCAATCATTGTCTTCCTCAACAAATCTTTGTGAATTTCTTCACTCATGAAATAATTACATATCAGGTAATACAGTATTTGTTTACTCTTAAGCTTACAACGCAAGGTTCAAATCTTGGTTTCAAAATAAATCAATAAACTAAAAATAAAACACTGTTTTGTCTTAAACAAAGGAGAAATACTTTTACTATTTATCAGCCTAACAAGATTAAAATAATACAATACAACAACACATCACGGCCCATGTTTTCTATTACCACTCATAGATGGCATTGCGAATATATTAAACTAATTTTGCAACAAAATTTTATTATTTGTAATTCATTTCTAATGAATTAGCTTCATATAATGTAAAAGAAAATGTTTCAAACTGGTCAGAGGTGATCTTTAATCACCTAACTTGGGCTTTAGTGGTTGGAATTACCCATTCATAGACGTGAAAGAGAATCTGCTACAATATTATCTTTTCCAGCAATATTCTCTACAGTAAAGTGGAATTCTTGCAAAATAAGCGCCCATGTACAAAGGCGGCGATTATTTCTCTTCATGCGTGGGAGTGCTAGCAAACTACGTTGGTCAGTTCGTACTATGAACTCATGACCTTCTAAGTAGTAACGTAACTTAGATACAGAATACACTACTGCCAACAACTCAATTTCCACAACACTATAATTTCGTTCACACGTAGTTAACTTTCTGCTCACATGTGTAATTGGCACCTCACCTAACTCACTCTGTACTTGTGTCAGCACTCCACCAATACCACTAAATGAAGCATCAGTTGTTAGAACGAATTTCTGCGAAAAATCAGGTGAGTGAAGCACCGTGTCTGAGTTCAGTGCAGTGCGCAGTTCTATAAAGCTGCGTTCACACTCTTCATTCCAGTCAACGTGTACAGGTGCATTTTTCTCAAGCAGTGCATACAAGGGTACCGCAATAGAACTAAACATCGGAATAAACCGTCGATAAAAACCGATTAAACCGAGGAAAGCTCGTACTTGTCTTTTGGTCTGAGGACGAGGGGTTTCATGAATCTTTTGAATCTTCTCGACCTGTGGGCGTAAGCGATTCTTTCCAACAACATATCCGAGAAATTTGGTCTCAGTTTGGGCGAAGTTGCACTTCTTTGGTTTAAGTGTAAGACCAGCACGTCGTAGCAGGGCTAATACCAACCGAATATGTTGCAGATGGGATTGCCAAGTGTTTGATTTAATCATGCTGTCATCAATGTATCCGTGGGCATATTCCTCTGCAGCTTCTAACACCCTGTCTACCAAGCTCTGACAGGTTTGTGCACTGTTGACAAGGCCAAAAGGCATCACAACGAATTCGAATTTTCCGAATTCTGTAACGAAAGCAGAGTATGCTTGGGATTCTTCGGCGAGTTTTATTTGCCAGTACGCCTTTGAAAGGTCCAATGTGGTTATCCACAGAGCGCCATGCATGCCGTCCACGATGTCATCTACCCGAGGCATGATATAGTGATTGAAAGCCGTTTGAGCATTTAAAAGCCTATAATCTATACAGAAACGAAAACCTGATGCAGCGTCCTTTTTTGGCACAAGGACAACTGGTGAAGAAAATTCAGAATTAGATCTGCGTATCACTTGTAATTTCTGCATCTCTTCTAATTCTTTTCTGATAACCTCTCTGCGAGCATGAGGAGTTCGGTATGGCCTCTGTCTAACTGGTGTAGGATTTGTTAGAGTAATGCGATGTTGAACTAATTCAGTGCGACCAGGAAGATCAGTGAACATCTCTGAAAATTCTGCAAGTACTGCTGCCAACTCACTGATCTGTTCGTCATTGAGATGAGAATCATATGCTACATCATTGAGAGACTGGGTGGGTGAGGCAGAAGGCGGGAATGCATATTCAGGAAGTTTCAATGAACACTCATTTTCCTCCTGCTCATCCATCTTCACATCACCACAACCACCTTCAGACAAAACACTGTCTAGTGACGTTGTACTAAATTCCTCACACTTTGCAAACAAAACCATGTGCTCGTCGCGTTCAACAAATGGTTTCAACATGTTGATATGATATGTTCTTGTATGGCGTTTGCGTGCACTTTTGCCTCCTAAATGTATTTTATATGTCCAATCAGACAATTTATCAACAACGGTAAAGGGGCCACGATAGCGCTTTTGCATTTTGCTTTTACCTTCAGGCATTAAAACAAGAACTTTTTGCCCTATTTCAAGCGAGCGTTCTGAAGTGGTTTTATCATACCAATTTTTCTGTGATATTTTAGCTTTTTGCAAAGCTTCATGGGCATCAGTAGTTGCCTCTTCTACAGTGTTAATTATGCGAGTCACGTAATCATCAATTTCCTCCCACTTAGGAGCTTCTACAGAGCCCCAACGTTCCTTTAGGGCAGCCAAAGGCCCACGCACGGGAAAACCGTAAACTAGCTGAAATGGAGCATACCCAGTGGATTCTTGGGGTACTTCCCGGAAAGCAAATAAAATGAACGGAATAGTTTCATCCCAGGGTAAATGTTTCTCATTTTGCATGACTTTTAAAATGCAGGATTTTAATGAGCCATTAAATCTCTCACTTAACCCATTCCCCTGTGGGCTATATGGGGAAGTGAAAATTCCCTTTACACCCAAGGCCTGTTCTAAATCATGGATCAACTGCGAGGTGAATTGAGTACCTATGTCGGTTAAAATCTCACGCGGGATGCCATGTCGACATATGTATTGCAATAAAGCTTTAACAACAGTAGTGGTTTCAATATTTGGCAGCGGGTAGCAATCGGGGTACCTCGTAGCATGATCTATTATTATTAACGCGTACTTATTCCCCGAGGGTGTTCTCTTCATAGGCCCAATAATATCCATGGCTATAGTTCGAAATGCAATCGAAGGTATGGACAATGGCTTTAATTTTGCTTTATCAGAACGTTTAATTCTCGCCGTTTTCTGACATGGGACACACGAGCGGCAATATTGTGTCACTGAACGTTTAACTCTAGGCCAAATACATTCTTGTAAAACACGTTGGGTAGTTTTACGTATGCCCAGGTGACCAGCCATGTGCGCATCATGTGCCAAAGATAAGACTGCCAAACGTCTATACTTGGGTACAACCAAAAGTTCGCGGGGTTCAGCATCGCGCTTTTCACGTGTCAGGTAATATAAAACCCCATCTTTAATGAAGTAACCCTTTCTTTGGGCACGAGCTACTGTTTCTGTGACTGCGTGATCACGTAAATTGCGCAAACTAACATCATCGCGCTGTTCTTGCTGCAATTGTTCTTTACTAAGCTGTAACAGCTGCTGTTGCTGTGCTTTAGTAGCTATGCCAGATGCAATATTTTTTTCCGCTTTTTGATCAGCGTTTAAACTACTTAGTAATTGTTTCTCGCTGTTAGCTTCTGCTTGTAGCTGCTTTGCTTTTGATCGGGTTACAGCAAAAGCTTTTTTCGAATGACCAGCTTGTTTCGCGACATTTATATTTCCACTCACAAGTTCATCAGAACAATGTGACGTATCTGAATTTTCAGGTGTGATACATTCTAAATCAACTGACTTAGGTGGTGTACTAAAACTCTGTTTAATGCTAAATGGTGTCACAGCAGTTCGGTAATCATTACCTAGCAAAAAGGGCACAGGAAGACTATCAGACACTGCCACTCTCAATCTACCATTGACTAGTGTACATTCCACCTCAACAACAGCCGCACGTGTATTTTTAACATCGCCATGCACACACCAAATTTTGGTACAATTTTCACTTTGTAGAAACTGTTCTGGACGGACATAACGTGGTTGGATCAAACTCACGCTAGCACCAGAATCTCTTATACCATCAATCCAGATACCATTAATTTTAGCTTTAAAGCTAAACTCATCAGACTCATGCACACACTCAGGCATAGCCGCAGGTGAACTGGTAGAGTGACTGGATTGGTGACCAGTATTTCCTGTCTTGGCCAAGAATTGACGACTAGGATTTCTACTCTTGCCACTAGTTTCACCATAATTAGGGCGTTTCGGGCACTGGGTCGTTTTGTGTCCAAGTTCTCCGCAAGTATAACAGCGTATCTTCTTCATGACGTCATTATTCATCTTTTTTCCAGAACCATTTGAAAAAACTGCCGGCCTAAAATTTCCACGCTGTTGTTGCATTGGTTTAAGTTTTGAAGCTGTACCTAATGCATTAGAAGCAATGTACAAATCGGCTTTCTCTGCCACCTTTTCCATTGTCTTCTGCCCTTGCTGCCTGACCCAAATGCTCATTTCACGGGGCATCAATGTAAGGGCCTGCTCAATACATAGCAGTTCACAAATGTTCTCAAAGGTGGACGCTTCTTCGGCTTTCAGCCATTCTTGCAGGGCACGATCAAGCCGTACAAAAAGCTGACGGAATGTTTCATCCGGTCTCCGAGTAATCTTGCGGAAACGCTCAAGATACATGTCATTGGAGAGGACATAGGCAGCTAACAAAGTCTTCCTTAAAACATTGTAATCTTGCATGCTGTCAAGTGGTACTTGTTGAAAAGCCTGGGCTGCTTTTCCGGATAAAGCTGGGCCCAGCGATGCAGCAAAGTGTTTCTCTTCAAGGCCATTAGCTTTGGCTACTGCTTCAAACCACTGTAAGAAAGTATGCAGATCATCGGTTCCCACTGTAAAAACACGTGATAACTTTACACGGGTTATTCGAGATGCGGTTGTAGTAAGTATGCCATCAGGTGATTGAGGAGGAACCTGTGTCACGTGACTTGGAGATGAGGCATCCAGCTCACGAAGCTTCAACTCAAACTGATACTGCTCTTTCTGCATTCGTTCTCTGCGTTCCTCACGCTCACGTTCCCATTCTCTCTCTTCACGTTGCATACGTTCACGCCTTTCTTCACGTTTCTGTTCCCGTTCCCATTCACGCTCTTTCTCGCGCTCTACTAACTTTAACTTTTCAATATTGTAAAGAGGTACTGAACGTTCTGTCATCTCATCATCCGCAGGTTTACCATTAATAGCAGAATGCAAGGTAAGGTCGGCAGGAGGGGGAGTTGCTAACAGTTGATCAGACACACGTCTGCGCCCACTCATCTGCGCAACAGACACACTCGGTGTGCTTGACACACCTCCAACTTCTTTCGGTCTAACACTAGGTTCACCTGTCGTCACAGGGTTACCTTGTGCATTCATGATTATATCAATTATTCCGGCCTTATTTGCACCCTGTGGTAAAGTTAGCTTACGTTCAACAGTTATCTGCTTTAAGACAGGTACAGTAAGTTGCTGCAATTCACTCTCCACGTAAACGCGTGACATTCTAATCACAGGATAATATAGGACAAATAGTAGTTACAGTGAAAAAACTTTATGCTTGCAGAATATTTATAGATCTATCATTCAACTGACACACACTGGCTCAACGCATACAAACAGACAAAAATACTGTATAGTAGGGTAATGTACGTGCAAATCAAACAAAGTAGCAAACTAGAATATACAAAATCTAGGCCAAGACTTTTGACTAGCCTGCAACGAAATAACGGTTTCACTAGCACTTGAAACGTTTACAGTGCAATCAAGGTCAAATCGGCATTCAAGTCGGCATACACCTGGAATTATAGCGTTTATAAAATCTACAGGAAACCTATTTAAGTAATGGACAAAAACACATTCAACTGAATAATCAAAAATTCACTCAACGGAAGATGCTATGTTCTTTCGATATGCTTTTGCCCAAAGATTCCCCCAGAAAATTAGCTATGTAACTAATTACCTGAAAGTAAATATCATTAAATTCTCAAAATGCTGACAAAGAATTTTATTCCTACCGAATTACACCAAATAAAGTCAAATATCCCACTTCTGACACCATAATGTGACGATGTAGTCTAAGTTCCGTTATTGTAAATATGTGGTTCGTGACTTAAGTGTAACCCTTAGGTAAAGAATAAAACACTTAGTCGAAAACACTGTGAAGAAACCACTGAATTAATAAAATAATATAACAATTTAATGAATGTTTCAAAACACATTACGAGACAACTGTTAATAATAAAGACTAAGCCGGCTAAGAAGAGAAAGAACAACGTAACGTTTTCACCAGTCCTGTCTTGGCATCATCAAGCGACTATTCTCCTGCTCCTATTCCGCGTCATCTCCTCACCAGGGGCTTGATCGAGGAATGGTGCACCATAGAACGGTTGACTACACTACCTCTTCATGGATCTGATTACGTGAACGACGTCTTGAAACTTTGACGACTCCTGATGTACACGCCTCCACTAATACGACGCCAAAATGGGGTAGCATCCAAGCTCCTGCACTCGTCGCAAGGTAAGGATTACCAATTTTGTAATCACAGCATCCCGCACCAACGACAGTATCATCAACGTCAGGTAAATACGAGTAAGTATCATCAGCAGCAGATATCATCGACAACTGGTAAGTGATGTATCATCAGCGTCAGGAAAATATAATCAGCAATAGGTAAGTATCATCGCTAGAATGCAACTATCGTCTCTGTCGTAACCAGGTAGACAGATCGCTTTTCTACAAGCAAGCACTATTACTACTAAACCATCATTTTATGACATGTGAACGTCCGCTTAACTCGACAACTTCAAGCGGAATACCTGGGCGAACTGAACAGCCAAAATTTCGTTTACGTGGCTTCAATCACATGGTATAGAAGTAATGCATAAACAGTATCATTGAATGTACAGGTGAAATTTGATTTCAGAACAGGTTGGCTTCTGTCATTATATCGTTAAACATCTTAACTAAACTTCTTTTATAAATGGTGGAATTATAACAGTAGGAACTAGTTACATAACCTGGCCTAAAATAAGCCTGAGCGTCACACATACATATTTATGTATGTATAAAAATGTTATTAGACTAAGCGTCTTGTGTCCTAGCCAGAGCTTTTGCTTCAAAACCTCGTAGGGCTGTTTCTGCTGCTTTTATTTTTCTCTTCATTTTGCTTTTTCTCTTTTTACAAGCAGTTCTCTTGCAAGAGAAATTGTTTTGGATTATATTTCTAATTTCTTGGGGGTACCTGAAGCAGGTTTCAGAAAAATTGCTTTCCAAAATTATATTAGTTTATAGAAATTTTATGCATATATCGTATTCGCGTTGAAAGTGTTTTGGAGATCTGGAGTATTCTATAGTATAGTAGAACAATCTTCTTGCCTTGTAGAAGTTTCAAGAACTTTCTATATGCGATGCGCGTAGTAGTTTCTAGATTGTTCATTGCACTGATATATAAGGGAGCTGGTTGCTCATGTTTATTCTCATATTCTCAGATACGCTTTCTCACTTTCACGTTTCCAGATTATCACATTGACTGTATACATTTCGCGTTCCTTCATACTTTTGTGTTGTAGAATTTTCGCATAATAAACTAGTTTAATTTGATGATGTTTTCTGGTTTTCTCTACGAGCTTTCCGAGAGAAAGAAACACAACAGAAAGGATTTTTTGTTTGTTTTAATTTTAAATCTCCCACAGTACTGTTCCGATGGCGACTCTACATAACGTCATACATGCACAATGTAAATCTGTGGAAGAGAAGGAAATGTTAAAGTATTTCCGTGCAAAGTTGTATTACATAGCATTTTGCTTACCTGCTTGAAAGACTTGTATAACTAGAAAAGAAAAATTTGTTAATTATTTAAAATATTTTCACCAATTGGTAAGATGTTGTTGACTCATCCTCCAGGGTGCACCACTCACTAACCAAAAAACAGATTTTTAATCTTATTGACAAGATACAGTAATCTAAAATTTTACTTAGTTAGTTAGTGACGTGTGCATTACAGATGCGCTAATTATTTTTTCAAACTTTGCACAATCTTATCTAAGCTTATTTCAAATGACTTTTCCTCAAAATGGCTGCACCTAACATCTAACGGTCATTGCGGAAGTTTAAATTTACATGTTTTATACAGCATTACTGACGATGCAAGCCCTGTATGTAAAAGGGCAGTATGTAAATGGTATAGAATTTCAAGACGAATTTTTTTTATGTAAGTGGAGGGTTTTCTTGTGCTTTCAAG